>CM034156.1:196388222-196865722 GCA_019776745.2 Taxus chinensis
GCAAGGGTTTTCTTTTAGGGGCCTGGTGCTGTCAATCAATTTTGTCATCCATCCGAATCCAAGCGACATTACAAATAAATTCAGTCCTGTATAATTCGATCGGCTTATCATGGGGTCTAAGCTCTGCACCAATAGTAAAATCAGAATAAATTGTCCAAAGAACTGTTCTACAACCCATCAAAAATAAAACAAAGCCTTGTAGTATCATGCATGAATGAATAATTGTTGTATATTCAAAGGCCTTGAAACACAGTTCCCATCCCGAAAACCAAACCCTCGCCATTTCTGTACTGCGCACACTCCTCAGAAATCCAAAAAATAAAACAATACCATAACTGAACCAGCAGGAACAGGTTAAAAAATAAAACAGGGAGGCAGATACCTGCTCGTCCTCTTCCTTGGCAAAGATCCACACCAGCAGCTGCATGCGAAAATGAAATTCCCTCCCGCCCAATATTGGAGTTTTCCATTTTCCTCGGTGCAGTTTCTCCGCTTTGCAAGCCGCCCAAATGAAAGAGTCTTTCTCCGCTTTGCAAGCCGCACAAATGAAAGAGTCTTTTTAATTAAAAAAAGTTATATTAAGGGTATTTAGAGACAAAAGTAGGGGGAGTGTATTAATTAGAGACAAAAATATATTTTTGTCTCTAATTAATGTCTCAAAACACCCCCCCTTGTTGTAGTGTATGGAATGCACCCTATATGTGTATATGAATTGATAAATTTGATTAAGATAGAAACAAGAAGTTCAGATGGTGAAGAATTTGCAAATGCTATGCATAACTTGCATGAACAAGTGAAGAGAAAACTTGAGTAGAGCGTTGCTAAATACAAACAAAGAGAATATTTACAAAGAAGAGAAGTAAGTTTCAATGTGGGATATCTCATACTTGCCCATCTCAGAAAGGAGATATTCTTTCCCCAAAAGGGAATATAATAAGATAAAATTGAAAAATATTGGTCCTTGTAAGGTTCTGAGAAAACTTTCAAGTAATGCATATGAAATAGAACTTCCAAAGGGGATTGGTATTTCTCCAATTTTTAATGTTGCATATTTGTATCCTTATAAAGGGGATGAACAAACAATTGAAGTACCCAATACAATGAAAAATCAATCATTTGAATGTGAACAACAGTTTTCAAAGGAGGTGCCAAAGCAAGTAGAAGCAATATTGGACAAAAAGGTGGTCAAGAAGAC
This sequence comes from Taxus chinensis, assembly GCA_019776745.2. NCBI lineage: Eukaryota > Viridiplantae > Streptophyta > Pinopsida > Cupressales > Taxaceae > Taxus > Taxus chinensis. The sequence continues at coordinate 196,389,418 of CM034156.1, forward strand.
AAGAGACAAAGTGTATTATCAATACTTAATCAAATGGAAAAATAAACCAGGTTAGGATGCTACATGGATGACTACAAATGACATCATCAAATTTGGTACCAATGTGGAAGCAGTAATGCAGGATCACAACAAATGGAGAAGACTTATTTTTACTCGGTATTATGATGCAGGAGAATAATTTTTATTAGTATAAGGATAAGTATTTAGGTAGTCATGTTTTAATTATATTTTATTCCTCATAAAATATCATGGTAATTGTAATTCTATTGGTAAGAAAAATTGTCACTGTGATTAAGTAGAGTAAGTACGTTGTTATGCCAACTAAGGTTCTTCAGTTATCTTGTAAAACAAATCTGATGTATATCATTTTTCTTTTTTCCTATGTTAAGTGTGTGGTTGAGTCATTTCAGAAAAAAAAATAGTAATTAGTTCCTGGGTTGAGAGAGGGAGATTTGGATGCATGTAATCATGTAATATTTTTCTAAAAAGTAATAAAATGCGTGTGTGTTGTTGCCTTCCCTTTTTTCTCCGGTAATTAACTAGAGATTATTGGAGTTCATTTTCGTTGCACGAAGTAGAATATACAAAGAAGGATGTTTTTTATGTTTATATTTTTCTGAAAAAATATTACAAGATATATATTTTACAGGAAAAGGAAAAACGTCCACCTTTCTAGTCCAGATTTGGGCAGAAGAGTACGAGAGTTCTACTCAATGAAATTCACTAAAATTTTCAGCATATTTCTGTTTTGAAAAAATGTTACTACACCTAAAATTTTAGCTTTTGGGTCTGCTCGTGGAAGAAGATCTTTATGACAAAAATTTCAGGACTGTAAGGGTTGCGCTCAATCATTTCTGGGTAAATTTTCTTGTTACAACGTATGTGTTATCTTGTGCTCTATGAGGAATTCATAGGAGGTATGTGGAGTGCGGTTGTTTGAACGTGAGCACGTGAGAAAAGACAAACAAAGGAAGAAATATGTTGTTAGAAAATGATCCTGTGTGGTAACACCATTTAGAGAAAATTTTGATCAATTTGCATGTAATAGAAAAAATTGCTAAAGGAAAAAAATACCATTTGAGTGTGTAACAATAACAATCAAAGAATACGGGAACTAATATAGATAATTTATGCTTTGATCTTGTGTATAGGAAGTGGTTCCTAGGATATTGTATGATTTATATAAAGAAAATAAAAAGAATAATTGAGCCAAACTATGAATTACCTATGCATTCATCACACCTCTAACACCTATGAAGATTTGGATAACATCCTTTAACTTGCTTCACATCTGAAGTAACTGAAAATATTCCATTTTCATTATCACATTTACACTTTCTAACTGTCGTTTTCAATTTTGTCTTCTTTCCAACGTATATTCCTTTGTATTTTTGCTAATGTAACCCATGCCAAGTGTTATGGAGTGTAAGATATCATTACAAGGGTCCTCTCATAGAATTATAAATCCTTGAAAACCTCTTCAACTCACCATTTCATCTTCATAAGCTTAACTAGGTGTAAGAACTTGAAAGTAATGTCTTCTTTTGGATGCATGCACTCGCTCTATTATTCAAATAATGCAATGAAAATAGGATGGAACACTCTTCAGGATGTTTAGAACATCACCTCATGATTGGAATCATGCAGGTTAGATCTTAGGACTTCATTCGAACTCTTTTTCTCATTTTGGCATGCACAGTCACGGATGTTTTAAAAACCAGTCACAATATTGCTTCACCAACAATAATGTATGGACATTCAAAACCTTCTAATGCTTGGAGAAATTCATGTGTGAGCTCTATATAATATTCACAAATTTGGAGTAGCTAAAACATCTTCATTCTCTTCATGCAACAATGATTAGAACAAGGTCTTAATTGAGCTCACAAAATGAGTTAGTTCATGAACTAAAAAACCTATTCATACCTATTATGATACCTTTCTAGAAATATCTTGTCCTTTTGCATATTTTCATCTTACCAGCAAGCTTCATTTCAATGTTTTTTTCATGAATATGCTTACATTTCTGAGATAGCTAAAGTTGGGTTTTAGACTACAAATCAAGTCTTGTCTTAGAGGTATTCTACCACTTCAAAACACACTTTCATGCCAAACCAAGGCCTTGAATACTTAACTATATACCTCTACTCCATCTTTAAGAACTTACTTACAAGGGTTATGAGGATAATTTGACATTTTATCTTCCATTTCTTAGACCTTCTTGACATGGCTTGATGGGATATTTTGGACCACTTGAACTTTAACTCAAACCCACTTCATCAAATTAATTCATAAACTCAAACATACCATATATGACCTATATCATCTTTCCATACTCACCTTTCACTTCAACACCAAGCTTTTTCATCATTAACCCTTCAAGCTAACTTGACTATTTTTTTCTCTTCTAGGATTTAAATAGTAGGTCACCTTAATTGAGCATGTTTCACTTCATAATCCATGAGCCTACCCTATTTTCACCATGAACCTATCTCAACACATCCTCTTTATGTTTTCCATGCCTTGATCAAGTTTATCAAGTTGTCTCAAGCCTTCAATCCACCATACCAGGTCATCATGTTTATTATGCCTAATGATTAGGCATACTGGAAAAAGCCAATCTATTTTTATTCACCTTTGCACCAAAGCCACATCTTGTTTATCCATGGAATAATCATTCCAAGCATCATCCTTTATACATCTCACACCTTTTTCATTAATGAGTATACTCATTTTTCATTAATGACAGCACTACAAGAACTCACATGCCAATAATCTCCCCTTTTTCATTGATGGAAAACCTCTTGGTTCAGCCCTCTAGTGCTCATGTTTTCCATGTGACCTGGATTCAGCCCTCTTGTGCTATATGATCTTTTCCTCCATCTCCTCAAGCTTGAATCTCATTGTGACACTTTTCAAGCCCAAGATGAGGTGAATTTTATTGAACCTCTTCTCCCCATTCCCAAGGGGATAATGGGATAAGAAAATGTTCCATATGTCAATCCCTTTGCAAACCCTAACTACTTCTACTCTTCTGTGTCCAAATTTGACTACTAGGTGAGTGTCAAAACATGAAAATGATTAACTGCCAAGTCTTTTTACTCACCTGGTTTAAACCATTTTCCATTTTAGAGGCCATGAAACCTATAAAATCTTTAGAGAATAATATATGTGCTGTCCAAGACCTTCTAAAATAATCATGAGCGCGAAGATTGAGTGTAGCATATAGTTCTTCATCTTAAAATCGAAGCCCGAGATCCTTGTATGAGGCGGAACATAACTAGAACTCATTGTTTTCACTTGGATAATTTTTCTTATTATTAAATCTTCAAGCCTTCATTAATGGATTCCATTATGTAATAGAAAAAGGAAAATGAGGCTCATCTTCACTTCATGAGGATCCTTTAGGCAAAATCACTTGAAAACTAGATGAAATGATCCATAAAAAATATAGTTTCATGTAAGCTATTTTTTTCGTGCCATGAAGTCCCTATTTTTTTAGGGATATTGAGGAATATTTTTTTCATCATAATTATTCCATCCTTGAAGAAATTTTCAATTTCCTGAATATCTAGTAGGTGAATTCATGCGAAACTTAAAGTGAGGGGTCTTCAAAAAATCTAGTTTCATGTAAAATATTTTTCACACAATGGAGTTGCTGATTTTTGTAGATATTTAGGACTGAGTTTTTCTCATTATTCTACCCCCTCTATTGAAAAACTCACTTTCCCACTCATTCAAAAGAAGGATGTTGGAAAACACAAGCAATGAGAGGGGAGGGGTGAATCAATGTTTCTCAAATCTTTGAGAACATTTTAAAAACGCAGTAAGGTATTCAATCCTAATCAACCTTTACCATGATGGAAAAAAGATATTCAAGAAAAACCAGGTAACATGTAAGTACACATGGAGACAATATTTAATGTGGGAAACCCTTTAAGGGAGAAAAATATACTAAAATCAATGCACTAGTGTGGACAATTATCCTATAAATGTTACAAATATTTCAATTTTTTGAGCACCCACTCAACTTGAAGTACCCACTCCAAAATTTATCCAAGAACCCACTTGACCTTTAGCAAGATACTACTTGCATGGAAGCAACAAATCATAAGAATTCACTCTATCACCCACTTAATATTTTCCAAGATCCAACTTGCAAGGAAGCTCCAACTCCCTATTTTGTTAAGTAACAACTTATACTTTTACAAGGTTTTGATAACTTTCATGAGGTTTTGAATTAAAATTTGATTTTTTGAATCTAGTCTTCGACACTCATTTACGGATGGGTGGAACCCACTATTTTTTAGCTAGGGGCCCTTAGCCAGGTTTGACACACTCTTGTTGAGGAGGGGTACCTTTTTTATCTTTTCTTCACTTATTTATTTCCAAAATTTTCATTATATATGCTTCATAGTGTATTGGTGATATGAATGTGGGATATTATAGGGCATTGAGATTATATTATGCATTGCAGGGGACTGAGTTAACTCACAAAATTGGTGATCTTTCCATTTCATTCCACATTTCTCAACCCTAACACCTCAATCGGCCATCTTAACCACCAAGCCCTCCAAACTCGACATTAACACCAACAACCATATTACCCAATAATGGCAAAACAAACTTCACAGTTGTTGGTTAGAAAATTGGTTGTTAGAGACAATAAAAAAGTCATGGGACAAAATTCCCTCCTCTTTGATGTGGAGGTTCCCTTTTTTAAAATCCTAAGTATTTACAAATATACAAACTAATAAATTCTTGATGATGATATTGGTGACCAAGACATTTGAATCATTTTTTTCAATACAGAAGAGAAGTTAGGAAAGGGCATGGAGGAATCATAGTAGTACCACTAGGGAAAGAAAAATTAGTGAGGGAAACACAATTGCAACTAACTAATTGATCAAAGACAAAAAAATATTCCTTTGTTCCCCAAGATTACCAACTGCAAGATGAAGGAAGGGAAGAAGAAACACTTTCAAATAAAGAGAATACAGACTTTTATTTTAATTATGCATGTAAAGGAATTTAAGAACATGTGTTTTTATATATAAGAAACCCCAAATTACATAAAAATGGAGTTTGACACAAAGTTCAGCACATCTCATTTCATGGATATAACACAGAGTTTCAAATTTCATGTATAATAAACTATCACATTTAACATATTGTAAGAAAGGGAAATAGAGATAACTCAGATGGGAGAGGAAAGTCTTCCTCTGTATTGATCAAAATTTTGTGTATTAAATCCAAGTGCACCAATATCCAACCCCTTTATAAATGAGAATGAAGCCTTATATTGGTTGAGGGGAGGATATAATTACCTTTTAACTAATTGTCCTTAATTAATTTCTAAACACTTAATTATTTAATTACAGAAGTTGGATTTATTTTATAATTTTATTTTCAAAATAATAAATCCAACCTCAAAATAGAAAAATTAGATAGTACTTATACTATGAATCAAAAGAAGAGGTAACATTGGGAATAGTTACAGCTGGAACCTTTATTTTGAGCACTTGAACTATGAACGTAGTCACAGTGGCCAAGATTTCCATAGATTTGGGGACTGTAGTGTTTTCCAAAGCATCTAACCAACTCCCAAAAAAATATTCAATTTCTTTTGCAACACCACCATTGTGCAAGATTCCCTTGGTGGCCTCAATAACTACATTTTATAACTTGGAGAGTTCTCCCATCTTATCTTTGTTGATTGGTTATTGTTTGAAAATATCCTCTTTAGTTAATGATTTAAATTTTGTTTTGACTTGATCAACTAGATGCCTTTATGTAGAATTTTACTTTTAGAAATGACAATGAAGAGCTTACAGATCAACCAATATCTATGATTTTAATGATTCTCCTTTCTGTACCATGGTTCTCAGTTCAACTACGTCTTCTTCCAGCATTTTGATTCTCCACTGTACACGATATGTCCAGTTCTTTAACAAGTTAATCTTAGAATCATCAAAAAAATTGTGTGACAAGAGGACATGTTCATCGGTTGTGCTGATGATATGGAGATCTTGTATGCAATCTGTCCAAAGTTTGAGTTCTTTATCAATTGCATTTATCCTTGAATTAATTTGCTCCTGAGTAGAAATGATGTTGTCATATACTCTGTAAGCTTCATTAATGAATAGTAATCAATAGACGAAAATGCCTTCAACCTAGGCCTCAAAATCTTTGTCAAATGTTGCATACTTATTAATGTTTGCAATGGCTTTGACATCTATTTAGGAAGTGGGTGGAATTGAAGAGAGAGGAATGCGATGCATAGGAGTCTTATTTGATGAAAGGAAGTATTTGATAAAGTTTGAGAGAACATGAATATTCTCCTCAAGCTATTCCTAAGTTTGTTTTCCTTTCTCCACCCTTTCAATGACTATGGAGATTGCTTCCCTCATATTTTTCACTTCTCCTTCCAGATTTGATTCCCCAAGTGGATAGTAAGCTCCATGTCTAAGATAGATAACTCTCTTTCATCCTTGTCTCCTTTAGGCTTAGCAATTTCTAAAAAGTGTTTTCCTTTGGTATCTGAGACCAAACAAGAAGTTTCCTTATCTTTTTTACCTAGAACTCTGGAGGAGAGTTGTACCTAGAATAGCAGCCACTGCATCAAATCCTAGAGCAATTAGGGTAAGTGCAGTAAGTTAGGGAACCAAAAAGTGGACATCAAATCCTGAATTTTACATCAAAAACATCAAATTTACTCTTCCACATATTTAAACCATGCCGAAAAATAAAATAAAAAGGTCACAAAAATGGTACCATCACATAGGGGAGACTATTAGATTTGTATAAATATTGATTTTAAAGTGAATAGAATATGATAAATATCATTTTTATAATTTTTTACTAATAGTAGGTCTGTAAGACACTTTTTCCCATGAATGTTCATGTCTACGTTTAAGACTGCAACTTCTGTTTCACTTGTCAAAATGCAATAAAACCTATACCATCTCAACCATGGTGAAATTTTATACACGTTCAAAAAAACATTTGATTTTGATATTTTTTTATGAATTTATAGCAAGAAAATGGAAAGTGTTCCGATTTCTTTATGTTTTCAGACCACTTTCACGGAAAAAAATATTAATAAAAATTATTTCTAAAAAAATACAAAATAAAATCTACTCCAAGATAAACAGCGACATCTAATTTTTTCACCAAAGGAAAAAATATATCAAGTTTTGGTCATTGAAATCATGGGCAAATAGACTACAATCTTATAGGATTTTTCAAAAACAAAAACCATGTCATTGAATTTTGAGTGTTTAATATAGCTAAGCTTGTCTTTTTTTTTTTTTTAAAGTAGTTTAGAAATTATATTCTGGATGCTATGATTCATATATATATATATTTCTAATTTTGAGTGCACGCATTGCTAATAATCGCTACAAGTTGAGATTTTGTTGTTATTTGCAATATGACGTCCACTTATGACCCCTTTTGGCCCCCCAACTTTCTGCACTTACCCACTAGTTGATATGAAGCCTTCCTGTAGACACCAATTTTTAGTATTGTTACCCTTCACCCCGCGTTCACTATTTATCATCTTTTTTCTACATACATACCTCTCTTTCCTTTCAAATTCCCCTTTTCCCTCCTAAATTTAGTTCATCCCACTTACCAATACTTTCGACCTTAATCATCTATTAATCACCCCTAATCATCTTTAATTAATTATAATCCCCATTTAATTCATTTTCTCTCCCTAAATCTTCCATTTTATCCTTTTTATGCCATCATTTAATGATTTCACCTCTCCATGGCATTTATTTAATAATTTCCACCCTCCACCTACCCATTTACTCATTCTAGGAAACCCTAATTTTTCCTAACCCTTTAAACCCTAATCCCGCATCAAATGGGCTCTTTGCCTCGAGCTCGTCACTTTTCCACTTCCCAAATGGATGGGTCCCCACAATCATAGGTGACTCATCTGGGTCGGCGTCAATCCTATAGAGTTTCCCATCCCCTCCCTTTCTCAGGGATACAATTTTAAATATTTCTAGAGCTCTTGTGATCTTTCTTTCATCTTTGGGTGTCTTTGCAGCTACTATCACTCTCTTGGAGTCATATTTGAAGATATTGTACCCACTTTTAGATATTTGAAGTCTTATCTCATCATTACATACTTGGATTTACCTTCATTCCATTCATCATCAGATATTGTGCAAGTTCAGCTATCATCAAAATCCCTATCTCTACCTTCCCAGTCCTTCGTTTTACATCTGTAGGTATTCGTTTCAGTTTATCCATTTTCATCCAACTCTAGATCATCCCCAGTCGTTATCGACCCTGTCTGGTCATTGTTGACCCTGATTCCATTTTGTTTACACCTCTGTAAATCATATCTATATTCACCATCTCTCTAATCTTGTAGCCACTCAGGACTTAGATCTTGTCATTTTACCATCTTTGTCATCTCATATATGCTCTTCCAGACCCCATTCATCACAAAATCATCCCATTCATTGTCGAACATATCCATCTTTATTGCATTCATCTTTAGATTTCCTTGTTTTCTTAAATCCTTTTTGTTAGATCTAGGTTTCAGATATCTTACAAGTTCCTGCCATTTCATCTCAGTTCATTATCAACTCCAGATCTTCCTCTAAGGCCTCCAGATCTTTATTTTCTTATTTCATTTCAGTTTATCATCTCTAGTCATCAATTGAACCTTACAGTCTTGGGTCATCATTGACCTTCTCAGGTTTGGTTTAATTTTGTTAGATCATATTTGCATCTTATCACTTTTGTTGCATTTCAATATCTGTTATAGTTCATATTATGCTACATCCAATTTATCAAAATTTTACCCTATCTTTATCAAAACATGGGTTGACATCCATCTTAGGAAGTTTTCACTTCTCAGGACTAAATTTATTAGGCAACCCACCCATCTATCTACTAATTCATTTTTGTGTTGAGTTTGTTTGATTTATAGGTCGTTTAGCTCATTGTGAAGAAGGATCTCTCATTTCCATCTGTATTCATCGTCATCCCATCTTGAGGTACCTTAAACCCTTGCATATTTGGAGTTATTTATTTTCTTTAGTACTTTTTCACTAATCGGAGCAGGAACGAGGAAATTTGGTCAACATTCTGGCACGCTCGGTGGGACCCACCCTTCTTCTATCCATCTTCTACTAACCTCACGGGAAGGAGCATTTCTTTTTTTGTTTGCGTTGGATTGTGTTTCTTGGATTGGATTTTGTTTGCTTGCTTAAAAATTAAAATTTATATAAAAATGAAAATCGTTATCCAAGTATTCCTTGTTTTTATTTCCCATCTCTGTATTTTATCACATTGCATCTCTTGTCTACTACTTTCATCAAATCTACACATTTCATTTTGGATCTAAAAAGAACCCTTCATACTTGCTTGTAAATATAATCTAACTAGGTTTTTTAACTCATTCCATACACTTTATCACACACATCCCAAAACACATGCATTAAAATACACATCTCAAACGTCTCCTTCTATGTGGAACTATTGGGATTTCATCACCCAATAGGAATTCCACTGGGGTGATCTGGTCGCATTACAAAAAAATTTGACTATCGGTATATTGACTAAGCACCTGACTCCCTTATCGCTACATGATTGTGAAGTGAGGGGGTAATCCCTAATACCAAGCCCTGTATCGGTAGTCATCATAGATTCGTGTCTCACGTACTTTCAGGTATATCGAGGACTCCATCCAAAACTATCTAAAACCATCCATATTTTAGTCATTTCCTAGGTTCCCTTCAAGCCCATTTTTCTTTTGTTTGACATCATTCTAAATAAACAAGATGATCAAAAAATTGTTTCTTGATTTGTTTATTAATAAACTATATAAGTTTTTGTTTTTCTATTTCATGCCCTTTATCATCTGTTCTTGGGCCAAGAAAACACAACAATCTACCTCATCCAACAACATCCCCACTTCAGATGATCTTTCCTAGGAAACTTCCAAACTTTCCACTCCTTCTTATACACCTATGATCACCATGCCTTTGGTCTCCCAACCTCTTATTTGTTAGGAAATAGTATTAATGATCACATATTATAGAAATTAATAATAGTGAGAAATATAATGTATCATGTTTTTTATATGGTTATGTGAGTCGTTTCAACAACTCACTTAACTTAGAGAAGTTGTTATTAGGTGAAATTTTAGGGATTTTTTATATGTTAGACTTGACTCCTCATATTTAGGAGATTAATTTCTTATATATTGCAATCTCATTTGAATTTTGAATAATAGAAGATAAAATATTATAGTGTGTTCATTATTTTTTCTACGATGCAATGCTCTAATAATTTTAATATTTTGCATCAAATCAAGTATTAGTGGTTATTTGGCTTCTTTGCAGGCTTTGGTAGTATTAGATCTTGTTGTATGTGAGGTTGGATTGGTATTTAAATTGCACTTAGTGTCTTATCGTCCAATATTCTGACTATTTTATCATATGCATGTTGAAATGGTTAATGGCATATTCATAGAATTCTTTGGACAGACATCCTTAGCTCCCAACACACGCCCTTTCAAATCCTGAGACACTAAATTTTAATAAAGCCCCATTGGTAGAGAATATCTTCATCCAAAACACAACAATATTATTATATTAAAGTTTATTAAGATTATGTTTTCAGATGGTATCTGTAATAAGGTACTCATAATTTATTCTATTAACTCTTCTCTAAGTTTGCGGCAGTTCCCCCTTGACTCGTTCCTCTACACACATCTTGCCAAGTGATAGAAGTTATGGTCAAGTCAAGTAATCTACACCTTTGTTTATTTTGAACATTCTCAACTCACCGTCTCTACCATGATTCTTTGTATGTTGTGAATTTTGCACTCTTTTTCTTCAAAGAAATCAAATCTTACATGGGGACTCTGCATCTAAAATGGTGCTCGTGGATCAAACCCATTCATTATTTTATATTATAGATCCTTCTCTAAATACCCATGTGTATGATTTTTCTTTAAATCTTCCTCAAGTATTTCCACAAAAGATAAGCCCAATCCATTGATAGACATCTATAATATTTATGTACATGAGATAACTCTTCTGGGTGATAGAGATCGGGTTACACACAATAAGTGTTTGTTTCACAAAAATCTTAGATTTATTAATTTTTCATTATCGATATTGTCATTTTTATGTGAGTCAATGAACATCCATCAAATAGTATTATCTTTTTTTATTCAACATCATCATGGAAAAATTAAGCCATATTGTAAAATTCGAAGGAAAATATTTCCATATATGGCAAGTAAGAACTCAATTATTATTAATCAATAAAGATTTACAGGATATTGTGGATGGAAAAATCAAGAAACCAAATGATGCAGATGAGGTAGTAAAATGGGAAAGTAAGGATTGAAAAGCAATAGAAATCATAGGCCTGGGATTACTTTATGGCTACCTGCATCACATAAATCTATCAAAGACATCACATGTCATCTGGATTACATTGAGCAAGTTGTTTGGGTCACAAGAAGAGAGTGCAGCAGTGGCATTCAAGCAAAATCTATTCGGACTCAAAAAGGAGGAAGGTGACAACATATTCTTCACTTTGAAAAAAATAAATCTGAGTTTGGAGGATTTAATTTCTTCTTTAATAGAAGAAGAAAATAGAACCAAGAAGATTGATCTAGAGGAAACTACAATGTATTGTAGAAACAAATCATATGCTAAAGGAAGATTCAAACATTCTTTTAAGAAATAATAAACCTCCCAAGATCCACAAAAAATTATTTGTCACTATTATAATGCTCTTAGACATGGTATTATGTATTGTAATAAAAGAGCACGAGATTTACTTGATGGTAAATGGAAGGATAAATCCTTCATTTATAAAAAAAAATGAAGAAAGTGATTGGCATATAAATTATACCCACTATGATAATTAGGAAATAAATTCTCAACAAATTCATGAAGGCTTCTTATATTAAGTAAGGAGTGCATCCACTGAAGGTAGGAGGAATCAGAGGCTGGAGGTCAATCAATGACCTCTCGTCGGTCACCAATGATGGGGCCGCATAGCAGTTGTGGTGACATTTTGTGGTGTGTATTTTGATTTCTACTATGGTTTCATTGTTTTTGTTTCTGGTATGCTTCATTTTCAGTTGTGTGTAGTATGATTTAAGAGTTCCTGATTTGCATGAATAAGTGGAAAGTTCATGTTGAGGGAGGAATATGGTCTCAATGTTCCATTTCATTTTCTTCATTTTTCATATTTGTATTCAGTGGGAAGTAATTTCTTACATAATTCCCTGATGTGAAAATATAGTGGAAAAGATGAAAGCACAAGGAAAAGCAGCATCATGATATTTGGGTTGTTGGTTGTCCTGTAAAACCATTTGTATGTTTTGGATTGTTGGTTTTCCTATAAAACCATTTGAATGTTTTGGGTTATTGGTTGTCTATAAAATCATCCTCATTGAGGTTGTTTGATATCCTGTAAAACCATCCTTGAAGATTTTTGACTCTCCTAAAAAACCATCTAGGTCATGAGCACACATGGGTAGAAAGCTGCAGAAGAAGTGTGATTGTTTTCTCCCATGTTTGCACTAAGGGGGGGAATGTTAGGAAATATCATTAGTGCTCACATATTATAGAAATTAATAATAGTGAGAAATATAATGTATCATGTTTTTATATGGTTACGTGAGTTATTTCAACAACTCACTTAACTTAGAGGAGTTGTTTTTAGGTGACATTTTAGGGATTATGAGTTGTTAGACTTGATTCCTCACATTTAGGATATGAAGTTCTTATATATTGTAATCTCTTCTAAATGTTGAATAATATAAGATAGAATTATATAGTGTGATTAATATTTTTTCTATTATGCAATGCTCTACTAAATTTAATATTGTTTATATGGTATCTCTTTATGAGGCCCATGTCATCAAAAATGATCACCATATTGAAACTAATCCTTATATATCTCATCAATTTGTTTCCTATAGACCGACTATGGCTCCATCTGTTGCTCCTTTAGAGAATCTTGACATCCTAATATCCCTTTTGGATGCTTGTAATTTCAATAACTCCTTAACACTAATCCTATTGCTCTTCATGACTATCTATTCCATAAATCCATAATGATACCCCGATCCCTTCACTCCAGTCAACTGGTGAAGCCCATTCCACCCAACTTACCTCATATTAACACCACTATCACTTCTTATATCCCCATTACCTCTTCATCTACTATGGTCAATAGACCCTGCCTATCCAATCATCAAAAAAGTCTCACTTACTACCAAATCCATCTAAATCAACTCAAGAACATTAACCTAATCCTTGAGGTACCTTTTGTTATATACTTCTAAACCAATCCACTCAAGTATCTCAACCGCATATTACTTACATACCAGCTCACCATATACTACATCAATCAAATGTCAACATTTCTCAACATCCAACTCAAACTCACCAATATTACCACATACCCATATCTCAACACATTCAATTGTAACTCATCAATTTAATTCCCCTTATCAACCACTTCTATCAACACCCACACATACTCAAATACACCAACCTTATCAACCAGCCTAACCTATCTACTTCATATGCATCACAATCTCATCCTTCAACTTTTCAACCCCATCCATCTAATAATCCCATATAGGAATTATTGAGTAGAATAGATAATCATGAATCCACTACCTTGGTATCCAAAACCACATTCTCATATGATCAAATTTACAATGAAACCATAAACCCTTCAATTCCTATCAAGCCTTATCCTCCCCATCGAGAATTATTGATATCCTCTAAGTTTAATAGCAAGGAGGACCCAAAACAACACCTTTGGGATTTTAGACATTCATGTTACCTCATCGCCCATGATCAAGACCTTATACTTGACAGATTTCTCATGTCATTAGCAGGACACGTGTTGTATTGGTATAATGGCATCCCACAACATTCACTATTTTCCTTCACCCAAATTACACTAATTATTCCTAGAACACTTTTCTATCGATATTGCACCTAATATCACTATCATGGATATCTATACCATTAGATAGTTTTATGACAATTCTATCGTCAGACTTCATCACTCGATGACATGGCATAATTAACCGGCTATCATTCTCCCTTTCACAAATTGAGCTTATTTAAATCTTCTCACATTCTTTTGTGAAGCATATCTCCTCTACTATTCAAATAAAATCGTTATAAAACTTTGAAGAGGATTTTACCATGGCTCGTAAACTTGAACATCAGGCCCTTGAGTAAGGCTATCTCAAAATTTGATCGAATAATCCTATACCCAAATTCACAAATTCCTCCACGTATGGTGAAAAATCTAAGAACGTTGCTAACATCAACATGGTCAAATTTTCAACCACATCTACTTCTCACATGAAGCCTCCACAAAGAATTCCTAGACCGCCTCCTAACTATACCCCACTAGAGGAATCCTATAGTTCAATATTTGACAAGTTAATGGTGGTCCAATCTTATTCAACTTCCTCCCATATGAACCATTTTTGATTCGTGACCCAAACCCGTATGGTATCATGAGGGGAATTATTGCAAGTATCATCAAGTCCAAGGTCACGACATTGAGAAGTGTCATTCCTTCAAATATCTCATCCAAAAATTCATATATCATGGTGACTCCAAGTGGACAATCCTAATACACCACCTAATCATCCCCTTGAGCTCTTTAAACAACCCTTCCTTAATCATCCACCAATAAATAAAACTCCGCCCCTCACATATCAAGTACCTAATGCTCACATGATCATTACTATAAACCAAGAATCCAAATTATTACCTACACCCACCACCTCACCCACCTCGATTTTAGACACTTCCCCCACATCTACAACTTCATCAATATCCACTCCTACTTTTACACCAATTACATCTACAATTATTACACCCACATCAGTCTTGACTACATCTACTCCCCCATCTATTTCTACCACATCTCCACCTATTACGCCTATACCTTTTCCAGCACCCACTCTAATACCTATTCCTACATTTATACCCATCTCAACAGCAATCGCATCTATAGTTATGATCATAAGCACATCATCATCTGAATCTATGTCCACATCCATGTCACCTCTTGAAATATATATTACATAAACACCCCAACTTAAGATAGCCACAAATGATATTAATGATCTGTCTATAAAATCAATCACCCCTACACTAATTAATATTAGACCTATATAATCTACAACCCCTCTTTATCTCATCAAGTGTATCATCTAAAAACCACTTCCACCTTCCATATTTTCATCTATCAAATAATCCACATTAATTGGTTCTACTCCTATAGACCCCCTAGTTGAAATACTCATCATTCCTACCAAATGAAAATCCTCACAACCAAAGTCTAAGAACCTTGGAATACCCATTCCAAAATCACTCACACATACACACCAAATGTTGGAGCTTCGTACTCTCAATTCTAACCCTCTTAGGCAAACCAATGTCACATCCTCACTCTTAGGATCATCTCCATCCATCTTAAGGATATATCCATCAACCAGTTTAAATTAGAGAAATCTAATGCTCCTTCCAAATTTGATCCCCCTTCAAAACCAGCCACAATTTTTAAATCAAATTCCAAGTCATCTAAGTCACAAATCATTAAAACTGAGACCAAGTCACAAGCATCCACTTCTTCTTCAAATCCTAAATCTAAGTCAAAATCTCCCATAAAACCTCATAAGAGAAAATAATCCCTCTTACCTTCATCCACTATTCACAAATCCGCTTCATTTACGACCTCTTTTTCAACAACCTGTGTTAGTTCATACATTGAGATCTTCCAACATCTTATTCAAGCATCAACAATCATCCTTCCTTCGATCAATTCTTTTTCCTTACATGGAAAAAAAACCACATGGTTTGATTCTAATGTTGTTTTTGCTTACCATCACACCCCATGACATGGTAATGAACATTGTAAGGCACTAAAATATCTCATCCATAATCTCATTTAATAATATGATCTTATTACCGAAGGGGATAACCCTCCTCCGTCTATCATTTCATCCATAATCAATCCCACTTCCACATCCCAATCCTCATCTACCGAGATCTCTAAGTCTCCTCATTCGTCCCAGACCTTCGTTGTTATTTCTCCTCTAAATGTTGCATCTTCCAATGACACTCCTCCTTTTTCTATCAATTCTGCTCATATTACCAACCATTCTACCCCTTATGATCCCCAATCATCTATCCAATAAAAACCCAAATTCATCATCTTTTCTCCTTCTAAAAATTCTATCCCATGTCCCTCGGCCTCCACTATCTCATTCGTATCTATGTCCAAGTTTCTTAATGTAATGTAACATCTCTCACTGTAGTAGTATACACTCCTTTCTCTCAATCCTTTCACCTCATCTTCCTCATCCACATCTCCCATTCACATTGATCCATGTCATTTATATTACCATCCCATGGATACATATGACCTTTTTCCCTCCCCTCTAACTCATTTTGATCACAATGACACTACTCTAGAAAGGAGCCAACGTGGAAATTTTTTATCCCAACTAGATTGGACCATATGTTATCACACATAAGTATGAGAACCTATTATTTAGTGTCTCTTTATGGTAAACCAAAAAAGGAACCTCTCAACTCCTTGCACTTGTGACCCTTATACTATTAACATATCTACCAATGCGATCCTATTCATATTAATGAGCATATCCCCCTCATCATCCTTTTTAGCTCTCATTATAATGGAATCATGCGGTCTATCGCCACTATCCTATCTATGAAATTAAATATGGGAACCATGGATATACTCATAGCATATTCCTCATGGATAATTTCCTCCTTTGTGTAGGAACCCCACAATAATTACATCCATCTCCTTCTTATTTACCTACTTGAATAATGTCAAGGGTCCATAGGTGTCATTTTTACATCTTATTATCCCCTCTCCAAGTGGTTCACTTGGGTATCCCCATATCTATCCTAAATTCAAATTCAAGATGCTCATATTAAAAGCTATCTTATCCAAAAACATAGTGTTCCCTTGAAGGAAATTTTTTCATATAAATCAAAAATATAGGTTGCTCCCTCGAAGAACAACTATCATGCATATCTTATCCTGTCATCCAAGTCAAAAAATCAAAAAATATAAATATAGACCACTCCCTCGAAGGATGACTACCCTCTTATATCATGGCATTGAAGGCTTCCCACATTAATCAACCTTCTAATATAAAAAAAATAACAAGTAAAAATGTCAAAAACAAGCATCCCTAGAAAGCTTCCCGCATCAATCAACTTTTCCATCCTCCACAAACTTCCCACATTGATCAGTTTGCACCACATTTCTTAGAGCTAGGGCATATACCTAGGAAAACAACTTAAGGAGAACCTACCTCCCTAGTACAAGCTACATCTTAAAACCTTTGTCATGGCTATAGTGGGTCTATAAACTCACCCTCCATATTTTCCTTCATAATCTCAAGTATGACTAACTATTGTTAGTTGTGTGTTAACACTCATCATTGGTCACAAGTGCATCACTTTTTCTACATTTTTTTATTTTACATTTGACCTCTAATCTAGTCCAAGATCATTTATTCCATATGCTATGTACTACGATGAATTGTATGCTTCTACACTTTGGGTCACCCTATCAAACTAGTGTTTTATCTTTCACATCCAATCCAATTTTATCTCATCTTATCAATCTTATATGTAATCTTTTTTTTCATCTTATGTCATTATGCCCATTTTTCATCCACTTATCCATCTTATCTCATATTTATCTTATCTTACTCCTTTATTTCATGAGATCTTTTATCTATTTCCCTATTCTATCCTATCTATTTTATCTCATCCAATCCATCATCTTTTTACTCACCTTATCAATCTTCTCTCATCCCATCTTATCAATTTTCCTTATCTCTTCCAAATTTCATCCAATTTGTTGTCTTATCTCATCTTATACATCCATCTTATCATGTCTATCATCAAATATTTTTATCTAACCTATGTTTCCTCTCCTTTAGACTGGTGTGTCACCCATAGCACACCTTTCCTTGTTTTACATGGCTTGTTTTGCCATCTTTTTTCTCATCTATCTATCTCATCAAGTATCCTTACTTACATTTTACAGCCCGCTCTACGGCCATCTTTGTGATCCCTCTTGAGGCACCGTTATCTAATCTTAAGCCCACCATTGTGACCGTCCTTTACTTTCATCCCACGTGGATTCATATTTTCCCTTCCTCATATTTGAAGGATAGCACATGCTCTTTTTCCCCTAACTTTATTAGGACCATTTTTTTTATCATCCTCACATTTTTTTGTACATAATTTTCAATGTCTACCTTTGAACCATTGGTCCCATGGATTTTACATTCATCTTAGTGGATTCCCATAGGATAACCTCCATTTTACAATGGTTTTTTTTTTACTCATAGGTATGTATGACATTGTTGTCATCTCCATTGAATCCATATTGTGTTCCCTACCGAAGTGATTCTGAAATCATAGCCATATTTTTATTTAGTTTTTTAATTTTTATTTATCCTCGTCTAGGATATCTTATCTCATCATCCTTTTTATTCTTCTTCACATATATATTTTAAACTCGTGATCAAATTCCTTCATGTCATCGACCCCTAGTTTTAGGGGGAGCACCTCATCTCTCTTTGTTTTTGTCTCATGACTTGTTTAGTGCAAATAACTCAACAAAAATGGGCAACTATAGACACCAATTTTTGATATTGCTACCCTTCACCCTGCATTCACTCTCTATCATATTTTTTCTACATACATACCTCTCTTCCCTTTCGAATTCCCTTTTTCCTCCTAAATTTAGTTTATAACAATTACCATTACTTTCCACCTCAATCATCTATTAATCACCCCTAATCATCTTTAATTAATTATAATCCCCATTTAATTCATTTTCTCTCTCTAAATCTTCCATTTTATCCTTTATATGCCATCATTTAATGATTTCACCTCTCTATAGCCTTTATTTAATAATTTCCACCTCCACCTACCCATTTACTCATCCTAAGAAACCTTAATTTTTCCTAACCCTTATAAAGCCTAATCCTACATCAAATGGGCTCTTTGCCTCTAGCTCATCACCTTTCCACCTCCCAAATGGATGGGTCCCTGCAATCAATAGCGACCCATCCAAGTCACCATTTACCCTATAAATTAGTCCATCCCCTCCCTTTCTCATGGATGCAATTTTGAATACTTCTAGAGATCTTGTGATCTTTATTTGATTATTTACAGCTACTATAACTCTGTTGGAGTCATCTATGAAAATATTGTGCCCACTTTTGGAGATTTGAAGTCTTATTTCATCATTGCATGATTGGATATACCTTCATTCCATTCCTCTTCATATCTTTGTAGGTTTTTCTATCATTAGGAGCCTTGTCTCTTCCTTCACCGTCCTTTTGTCATTTCATCTTTTCATCATTAGCTCTAGATCTACCTCCAAGGCCTCTAGATCTACATTTTATGTTGTCATTTTAGTTTATTAGCTCTAGTCATCGTTGATTGATCCTTGTAGTCTCAGGTAACCTTCAACCTGATCAGGTTTGGTTTAATTTTATTATATCATATATGTATCTGATCCTTTTTATTAAATTTCACTCTCTATTACAATTCATATTTTGTTACATCCAATTTTTCAACATTTTATCTTATCTTTATCAAAATGTGGGTTGACATCCATCCTAGGAAGTTTTCACTTCTCGAGACTGACTTTCTCAAGAAACCCACCCATCCATCTACTAATCCATTTTCATGTTGATTTTGCTTGATTTGAAGATCATTTAGCTCTCTGTGAAGAAGGATCTCTCATTTGCACTTGTATTCATTGGCATTCTGTCTCGAGGTACCTTAAACCCTTGCATATTTAGAGTTACTTATTTTCTTTAGTACTAGTTCACTAATCTGAGCATGAATGGGGATATTTGGTGAACACTTCCTCTTATTTCTATCAATCATGGGTTGAACCCATGTGAATGAATCACTGGAAGGTGGAGCTGGAGGAGGGGGAAAAGCAAGGAAATTTTGAGAACTGAGAGGTTGAGAAGTGGAGACATCAAGAGTAGGATTTTTAGTATAAGAATATGATGGTCTTCTAACTTATAGCTTAGGCCTTGAGGCACTAGCTTTCATCTAGTTCTATGTTCTTACCTCATCTTCTTCATCTTCACCTTCTTCATTACCTTCATCTTCCTCTTCTTCTTCTTATTCTTCATCCTTTTGTTTTCCAATTTTTTGTTACTCAGATACTTTCACTTCTTCTTCATAAGGTTGTGGTACTTGATCAAGAGTAGGAGTAACTTCATCAGTTGATTCTGGGGTCTTCTATTTTTTATCATTTTCTCATGTGTTTCCTCATTCTTCTTCTCTACCTTTTTTGTTTTATCCCTTTTGTATAAAAAATGGTTTATAAGTTCAAGGGTGAATAAGAGGGAGTTAACTATGTTGGAACATACTTTTGAGAAGTGGAGGCTTCCTGAGAGGAAGATGTCTTCATTGTTTCTCTATATTCCTTCATTTTCTTCATGAACCATTGTCTTGTTCTCAATAGCATAGGATTATTCAGTTTAATAGGATCATCCCTCTCTTTTTGAGACCAATCGATGGTTGCTATAGGTGTGTATTGAATGGATTTGATGTATTATATAGAATATAAATCTGAATCAACATCTTCAAAACCTTCATGAACATGGTACATATTGATTTATTCAATTTGTTACAATGAATATCTACCAAAATACATCTTCTTCACTTCATACTCATCTGCATAGTCTTCCTAGTAGTCCTCGAATGTGGGTATATGATAATAGGTCAATCTAAGATTCTTATATATAAACACCTTACTATAAAAAGCGGACCTCTTCTGTTAGATATGAAATTTGAACTCCGAGATGGTTCTTTCGCATTTTGTGCATCCATATCATACCCACATGTGTAGTTGCCCAGTGAGATAGGATATTGAACATCGGAGATCTTCTTATATCTGCAAGTCCTGTGAAATATATCTAACTACATAAAAATTTCCACTAGAACCATTTTATCATTACAATATATTGGAAACTTGTTAGGCACATCTTCAAACCCAGCTATCCTAATATATGAAAAATTTCTAAATTGGATGAAGAGGTTGTCATATGTGGAGATTAACTACCTTACCTCTGAAGAAACTCTTTCTGCCAAATTTCCTTCCAATTGCCTAACCAATAACATTGTGAAGGCATCATTCATTCTCCTATGGTGAGCCTTATTGTTCTTATAGGCAAGTTGGGGGTAAAATTCATACACCAATGTATTCTTCTTATCCTCTTTCCCTGAAAAACCTATCCATACCTTGTAAGCTACTACGGTATACATCAGATATGATTTCATGTGGAAAATTTTGTTCTGATACACATTGACCAAATTGTTCACTCAATTTCTCACATATAATTTCCCCCCAACTCAATCTTAGTTTTTCTTCACAAATGACATTTATGTACACACGTCTAATACTTGAATTCATTAGTTGAAGGAATCCCCATCATTATTGCAAGAAATGTGATCATATCTAATAGTTCTTCCTTAAAATCACTTCAATAGAGAGTATTGGGTAGCTTAGAACCCTCTTTCTTCTTGATTTTGAGCTAGGACATGGTGATCATGGTTTTATAAGTATCCTAATTTTGATCAAAGAGACTTTGGGCTTCATCCTTGGTCAAGATATTAGAGTTTTCAAAGATAGGGATTCTTAAGGCTACACTAATGTAGTGGGCATCCAATTGGGCAACAATTTTCCCTTGATAGTCCTTCGATTATTTTTTTTTAGGATTAAAATTTGAGGCATATGAAAATATGGTGTTAGTGCATTGAACAAAGGTAGGGAAACCAGCAGCGTAGGAAATTCTATTCTTTTTTTGCATTGAGCCATTATGGTGGGAGTATCCTATGAAATTTAGACCCAAAAATCATCCAGGTTCATATGTCTAACATCACTATCTCCTAAATTAGGCATGGAGGTTTCAAGAGAATAAATATGCTCATATCATGTGTACTAGAACTTCATTGTGGAGGGACTAGGGAAGACTCAGAGGAAATGGAGGTTTATCAATGGTTTTCAAGAGGTGTTTAGAGGGGAGGGTTGAAAATAAAAATACCAAACTAAAGTAAGGATTAATGAAACCACTCACCTTTAGTATAGAAATGATGGTGCCTCCAAAACCATTCCAATGAAACTTAAATTTTTTAATTTGCATGAAAATTGGCTAAGTTAAGAGCAAAAACCTCTTTCTAGGGGGCAGGAGCAAAATGGACAGTGCACAACAAAAAATTGATTTCCAATGGGTAAAAATGACTAAGTTATGTCCTTTTATAGAAATAGGGCTCGAAAATGGATAATTTAGTGCATAGATAATGTAATGCGGGTATCGGTAGACTCTTAGGGACGTATTAACTCAACTATGTGTTTATCGTTTATAACGTGTGCCTGAGGAAAGCAAAGAACATAGTGAAGTGCAGGAGTTATGGAGTTGTGGGGAAAACAGAGCTACGGGGAATGCAACATCGAGAGAAAAAGTTCTGTATGGGTGGCCAATCTCCACATAGGTTGTGAAAAACAAGGCTTTGCAGGTGGTGAAGAAGTGTGAGGAACCAAGATTGAGATAGAACACTTCCTTAGGTTCCAAAAATTTCTGCAACACCCGTAACAAAGAGAAGCAAGGTTTACAGGAAAAATGGATATGCAGGGAACCTATGCCCAAAAGTAACCATTCCAAGAGTTCAATAAACACCTACAAAGGTCGCAAGGAAGAGTTAGGAAATGAATTTTGGAAGATAAAGTCATGTGGGGAATGTAGACTTGCAGAAAACAATGACTAGTGGAGAACAAAGTCCAAGATGGAATAAGTTCCACCAGGGAATAATAAATTTAACTAACACTTCCAGGTAGTGTATTGCATGCTAACCGGGGAATCAAAGAACAAGAGGAAAGAAGGAATTTTTCCTCATGTTCCTCCAAATTCTGTAAAAGCCACATAAAGCCCAAAATGAACAAAAATCTACTAAATGTTGAAATTTTGCACATTCTTTAAAATTACAGAGGTAGATACATCACAATAATGTGGTTACTTAACCAAAAACTCAAAAAAAATTGAAAATTTCACATTTTTGGATAGGTGACAACAACAGCTAACCAAACCAAGCACTATCCTACCTATGTGGCATCCCGAACTTAAAAAATGTCCATGTTGGATAGTCCGCTTGACATAAAAACCTCCATGACCTTCATTCCAAAAGGGCACCTCAACTTGACCAAGGAAAAAAAATAATCTATAAGCATGACCATAGCCACAAATAAATGGAGCAGCCAATCCATATTTAAACCCCTAACTTGTCAAATCCCCAAAGAATGTGGGATCTTTCCCACTTAGGAAAAACAAAGGGATATGGGTGGTTAATGGGGCTCGAACCTCTAACCTCATGGATACTAAAAATAAACCATTATTATATACCACAAGGGCTTGCCAAGCTATAAAGGAAGCTCATTTTTATTTAAAGTGGCTTTTTAGTAGGACTGTGTAATAAGCATAATGGGGCAGTTTTTGAAAAACAATGTTTTTCAGGAACTTAGAGACATTTTAAAGCTTTGTTAAAAACTAGAAAATTGTTCCAAATTCAGAGACGAAGAATATGGTGTCTTTATTTTTCCATGAAATGTTGTAATTTTCCCAATGGAAGAATTTTTTGGGATCATTTTTATGGAAAATGCACTTGGAAGTCTTATTGGGCCATAGATAAACTTAGAGATGAATTTTGAAATTTATCAGATTCTACAAATCTGTAATAATATCTAAATGCAGGTGACTATAGCTATTATTCATTTGGAACATGTATAATTTTATACTTCAAATGATAAACTAATAGATTGATTCATGTGTTTGTGAATCTAAAAACGTAGCCCAACTTGGGTGAACTTCGTTATTACTTTGTGGAGTTTTTGGTGAATTCATTCGATTGTTTTAATAATTTTTCAATTTTATTATAAAATTATTTTAATTATTTGAGTAAGGCAATAACGGGAAAATCAATTTCAATTGATTTTTGGCATGATCTTCCACAAACAAACTAAGTGAATTCACAAATCAGTTTTGATTTCTTAATTCAATTTGAAATCAGTTATAAATCAACTTGTGATAAGTTTATTAAAGTTTAAGACCAGATTATTAATGATTTATAATTGTATAACTTCATTTACAAAAATTTGTAAGAAGAAAAGTTTTATTGTTTAAGAGAACAACTGAGAATGGTGGGTTTGAAAACACTTAAAATTGAACTCATTTCAGTTTAAATCAATCTCTTGATCATATTCAAATCATATTTTTAAAGTATCTAGAATAAAATTTAAAATATTTAACTAGGGTTTGAAAACTATTTATGGATCAAAAGCCTTGACAACCTCTTCAACTCATCATTTCCTCTTTATATGCTCAACTAGGTGCAAGAACTTCAAAGTAGAGTCTTCTTTAGGATGCATGCACTCACTCTATGCTTCAAATAATGCAATGAAAATAGGATGGAGAACTCCTCATTATTTATATAACATCACCCCATACTTGGAATAATGTCGTTCAGAGCTTAGTACTTCATTCCAACTCTTTTTCTCATCTTGGCATACACAAGCATGGCTTCTTCAAAAACTATTCATAAGATTACTTCACCAACAATAATGTATGGACATTAAAAACCTTATGATTCTTGGAGAAATTCGTATGTGATCTCTATATCATCCTCAAAAATTTAGAGCAGCTAAAACATCTGCATTCTCTTCATGTAACACGGATTAGAATAAGATCCTAATGGAGTTGCAGACCCAAAAAATCAAACTTCAAAAAATGAGTTAGTTCATGCACTAAAACACCTGTTAATACCTCCTATGATACCTTTATATAATTATATTTTCCTTATCCATATTTTCAACTTACCATAAATCTTCATTTCAAGTATTTTTTCATGAATATGCTTACATTTTTGAGACAACTCAAACAAGGCTTTAGAGTACAAAAACCAGTCTTGACTTAGAGGTCTTCTACCACTTCAAAACATGCTTTCATATAAAACTAAGGCCTTGAATAATTCACTATAGACCTCTAATCCATATTCAAGCACTTACTTGCAAGGTTTATGTGGAGAATTTCAAATTTTCTCTTCCATTTCTCAGACCTTCTTGACAAGGCTTGATGGGGCAGTTGTGACCACTTGAACTTAAACAAAAAATTACTTCATAAGATAAACTCATGAGCTCAAAAATTTCATATATGACCTCTATCAGCTTTCCATACTCACCTTTCACTTCAACACCAAGTGTTTTCATCATAAACCCTTCAAGATAACTTGACTAGTTTAGGCTCTTCTAGGCTTTAAATAGTAGGTCACCTTAGTTGACCTATTTCACCAATAATTTGCATAGAAATTATCCAAAAATTGACTCAAAATTTTTAACTCGACCATGGAACCCTATAGGCTTTAAATTCTTTTCCTAACTTACCCCATTAAAATCAAAAGCAATGCAAGAATTAAAACACATTGCACACAAGTTGATAATGGATTTCGGCAGAATGCCTATGTATTCAGGTTCATCAATAGAACCAATATATTATCCACTTTAATGACTACAATTCTAATAAAAAATTATAATCCAAGAAACATAATACTAAATACAAAATGGAACGAGAACCTCCTATATGTAGTAGATTCAATCCAGTATTCACCTTCATGGTAAAATGCCCTATGGCTCCCTGATCGGTCTTCCAGATGCTATTACGATGCCCTATGGCTCCCCAGGTCAGTCTTCCAGACATGACATACTGTGAATTTATGGCTCAATAAGCCTAAAGAACAAGAACCTTCTCCACAAACACCGAGTGACAATATCCTGGCTTATGTAGTAGATTCGATATTCTTTTATAGAATACCCTATGGCTCCAAGTCTGGGTTTCGTAATATCTCTGGTGAGTTGATATGACTCCCATAATAATGAATACCTCAATTCCTCCATTGCACAGTGTTAATAATTCTTCCAGAAACATCCACACTCTTTTTGTGTGGTGTTAAGCCTCTAGATGTCAGCAAACTACAATCGTCGCTAACAAGCTCAATATTGAATAATAACCCTCCTCCGAATTCAATGGTCTGATGACTCATCCAATATACTGATGTTCTAATCTCTACTACTTCTCTTTGCTTCTTCACAACCCTTAGTTCCACGACGTCTCTAGGATCTAGCTTGAGAAGTCTCCTGATCGATGAGTTAAAATAATACTAACTCCCGAATGATTTGAAGATGCTTATATTAGCACGATATAGGTCTTATACCTCCCTTTTTCCTATATTATTATGATATAGGCCATCATGCTTATATTATTATGATATGAGCATTTATATCTCACCATAATTCCTATAATATAATAGGACTTACATCTTCATTGCATCACCACGATCACGCCTTTGAAATTCCAGTTATCCTCTTCAGCTTGGGCTTGGAATACTTCGTCTCGGAGAGAGTGGAGATTCATCTTCATGTAATGCCTATATAAATAGGACTTATATATTTAAATGCCTATATAGGCCTTTAATATTTCTATCTATATCGTGACCTTCATAATTCACCAAGCCCTTATAATAATTCTCCAAAATTTTCCTTATCTCCTTAAGGATTCATTATACTCCTTATGCTCTCGGGCTTGCAATTGAGAAGCTTGTATTAAGCTTCAAATGATCTTGTTTTTAATGGAGAAGTGGAGAGGATTTTATATAGGCTTGCAGACCCAAAAATTGTGACTATTAACCACATCCTTCAAATTAATACCCAACCAACTCATTGCCCGAGTTGGTTGGCCCACTACTACTGAGTAGGGGAGGTCGCGGGTTCCATTCCCACTCCCCTCATACTTTCCCACCATTTTGAACTTGTCACACTAGCTTTGTTTACCAACCTCCACAATGTGGTTGACGTCCACCACGTGACATTCTAACCCCTTTGTCTATGTCCAGGTGTCTATCATGTTATTGTGACTATGTCAACCAGCCACCAACCACTCTATTGTTGCCACGCATCTTGTACCACTGTCAAGACCCTACCATATCCTCCGCACATTGGTCACCATCAGTTTTGGGTGTGGGGATTATGTTGGGCCTTGAAATATTAGCTAAGTACCAAAGGGAGCATGTGCACAAGACCAATGAAAAGAAGTGTACTCAAGGGAAAGCGTGCAAGATAAAGGGGTTTAATAAGGGTTTAAGTGAAACTAGGGTGTGCACAAGAAGCATGAGATAGGTTTAAAGGACTTAGCCATATTTGGCATTCTAAATGCAATTAAGGAAAAACGTGAAGACCCGACTAGGCATGATGAGTGGACAAGGTGCCAGCCTAGAACCTTAAAGGTCAAGAAAAGGATATTCCATGTAAGGAATATTCCTATAAGACATCATTACATAGAGTGGAGGGTTTGCAAAGAGATAAGCATTCACCAATGGATGACCACATCGACACTTGGCAAGCGATCTTTTCAGGAGATAAGGCATGGCGATGGGTGTTGATCCTATAAAAAGAGATTCTCATGCTAAAGAAAAATATAGAAGAGGGAGGAAGCGATAGAAAAAGATAGAATGCAAGAGATGATGGGAGACAGAGGGAACGCATAGAGAATAAGAAGTAGAGTAACAAAGTGTTGTAGTAATGCTAGGGTTTAGAGTACTTAGTGCTAAGGGTTGTAAAGGATTCCATAAGCCTCTGTATAGCACTAGGATCTATAACAAGGGTTAAAATGGGAAAAATATAGTTAGGGTCTCATACCAGGAAGGATTTACGGGAGTTAAGTCCCTTTCATTTATTTTATATGGTCTGAGATGACCCTTTTGACTACAATGTGGCTACCTGAACTATGTTAAAGCAATATATCTTTGGGTTCAGTCTGTATATTTTTCTTAAGGGTATAAAACCTCATGTCATTTGACTTATCATGGCTCAAATCTAGTTTATTATGCTTCTTGCAATGTTGTTTAGATTTTGTGATGCACTAAAGTTAGATCTGTTTGTTACATTTTCTATCTCTTTAAATAAGTGAATGTACTCCTGCTTCTATAAATAATCCTCGATTAATGGTGGAACCTTCTCACAAAGATCATATAAAGGAGAGTCTCAGTACCCACGCATGCCTCGAGTGAGTGCCCAATGCCCATTGGGTGATAGGTCGGCATACTTGGGGTTAGTAAATTTATTAAGGGTAAATAAATGACTACATCTTAGTTCCATTATCGGGACCTCTTTTTGAAGCTATTATGAGAATATTGTGTGATGAAATAGCGCTTGACCTTGGACAGTGTCAAAGTATGGCTTAAAATCACAAAGGATGAGTTTTCTCAGAGATTTAGTACTAGACCTGAGTTTGATACACGTAAATGGGTAGAAGAACATATGTATCATGAGTTATATGAGACCTTCTTTTGTTACTTTCTAGTTGAGTTGTATGAATGGCTTTCAGTGTATGCATCTAGATCAAGCTGGTACTATAGACCTCACATATGGACCCAAGAGGAGTATCAAAGGTTGCATGATGTTGATCTGACTTGGACACATGTTGTTAATCATTGGTGGAGTGGAGTGTTTACGAGTTACACCTTTGAGTACATGATTTCTACATATTCTTGTCCAAAGATTGTTGATTTTGAGTTAATGAAGGAGCCAAGGGGATTGTTCTTGCTTGTTATCCCTTTAGCTATAAATATCTTGATCATTACATTGAGTTTGGAAGCATTTCCTATGGCCAACTAAGCTTCTTCTAAGCATTGGGAAAGGAACTAGGGTGGAGGAAGATGGAAGACCTTGAGACTGAAAAGGAGAGGGAAGAGAGACGACTCAAGTGTAATCAAGATTATGAGAGGGAGTTAGATAGATAACGTGAAGTTGCATGAGAGATGGATTTATGGAGGGGGAAGTTCACATAGAGGACATGGAGCCTGAGCATTCTATGCTACCCCATCTTGGCAAGCACGAGGGAGAGACCCCTTCAGCTTTTGATGAGAGCTCGTCACTTATAGAAAGGAGATCCATCAGCGCACATCTAAATTCACCTGGTGACCAACCCCTGGTGCTTAGTTTTCCAAATCTAGATATAAGTATTGCTAACCCAGTTGGTATTGGTGATAGTGACCAATCAGTACCTAGGAGGTATAACTTTTCAATTGGCACATCTATGGTTGCACAATCATTTCATGTGTTTGGATTTATATTGTATGGAGCAACATTTACGTAAATTTCAGGTAAAAAAATCTTGGGTATCGCATCTAGAAATGGCATGGGACACACATCTGGTAGCGGTGTAATATCACAGACTATTAGCACATGGTTTAGCATGATAGTGGGGACACAAGGAATAACCACTTCAGGACCCTTGTTAGCCAAGGGAGGAGGATCTGGTGAAATAGTAACTAGCAAACTTAGTGGACCTGCCAAATATGGAGGATCTAGTGGATCAAGAGGAACATGCGCTAGTGGATCTAATGGATCTAGTGGTAGAGGCAACATTAGGGGGAATCGAGGTTCTGGATCAGGCAGAAAAGGGCCTCAACCACCTCAGCAAGTATTTTTTGAAATGTATTTGCATTTATCTTATTACAAAGGTGTTAAGGATGTTGCAAAACATGTACACAAATGTGAGCTATTATGGCGCGAGAAGGGGATCACTACCTCATAACGGAAGGCAAGTCAGTTTGTAACAACATTGCAATGACGCGTACATAGTTGGTACCGGAAGTATGACCCCCACCAGAAAGTGGTATATTAGATCACATTGTGTAATGCCTTCTTAGCTGAGTTTCATATTCCTGAGTTCAAACAGAAGAGCATTAGCGCACTGAAGGAAATTCAACAAGGTATGGTAGAGAGTGTGTGGGAGTATGATGTGCATTTTAAGGCTCTCTTATCAAAACTGTCTTATGATATTCATCCTTCTCAACATGCTTAGTGGTTTTTTGGAGGACTAATAACACGTTTTAGGAGAGAAATTTATCAAATAAGACTTTCACAGACTTGCACAAGGGATTGGAGGCTGATCTATGCATGTTGAGGTTACTAGGAAGCATGGATACCACTATTAACCCTTTTCTTGAAGCTCAGATTATTGCAATGGAAAAAATAGTTGGAGAAGCTATGTGCATGAATCGATGCACATGAGTATTGCATAGTGGCATATAGTGTGCATGGATTGTGAGGTAGAGGAGACACACAAAGGACAATTTTCCTTAGAGATCTGGTACGTGCCATGACAATAGACTGTGAGACTTTCCATGAAGATCATGATGCAAGTTGGTGTCCACTATTACAGTGTATGATCTATAAGAATGTATCTTGTCTATTGCAATATTTACACCTCTAATACTCATGATACACTAAGGATTGTAGGTTTATTTGACCAGATACATGATGTTATTGATATTGGTGTATGCCATACCAGTATTGCAAATAATTCCAAGGAAGATGGTCGTCACTACGAAGGATGTGTGGATGGAGGAGCTTGTGGAATAGGATTTCATATAGGATTTAAGAGGTGGAAGAAGTGAGTTCCCACATGGAACCTGTTACAATTGTGGGTCTACAGAGCACTATAAGCGCGAATGTCCTGATATGTTACAATGTTATTGGTGTGGAAAGAAGCACAAGTATGAGGAGTACCCAGAGATATTTGAACATATGATCTAGCCACAATGGAACGACAAAGGCACCAGGATGGTAAGTGTTTGGAAATTAGACTCGCAATGGATAACAAGAGTGGCATGTGAGGTAGAGTTAGAACCTTTACTAGTAATTATGCGAGTTGAGGTTGCACATGCCAGAGAGATACCAAAGAAAATACTACTGATTACAAGAGAATAGGTGGTGTATGCAAAGTATCTAGACCATAATCATCTTAAGGAATTCTATCAAGAGACCATGGATGTAATCAGGAGTCTTCAAGGGAAAATTCAATGTCTAAAGGATCAATCTCGAAAGTTGGAGAAGAAGTAGAGCGTTGAGGCTCCACAGAAGGATCTATACGATGTCAAGGAGGTATGAACAATGTTGAGGCAATAGAATATCATTCCTCTATTAGGAGAATGGTTTTAAAATAAGATACCAAGAACTGGAGCAGTGTGCGAGAGGAAGATTTTGAATGCAGTTGTTGATGGGTGGATCCTAAGTAATATTATGATTGATATATGTGTAGAATTCAATGTTATCACCTTGGATGCCTAGAATCAAATGGGAAGGCCCCCATTACACCCATCTTAAAATGTGTTTCATATGGCCAATAAGCTGAAGGTAATGCCCATCAGTGTTTTAAAGGATGTTGTTATCACTATCCAAGGGGCAAAATTCACTTGGGAATTTGAAGTCTTAGCACTTGCTAAAGCAGACAACTTTCCAACATTACTTGGATGCCCTTGGTGTTATAAGAACAATATTGACAAAAATTTTAATAAGGGGTGCATAAGCTTTGAGAAAAAAGAGGAACGGGTTATCATTCCTTTGACATATGGGAAGTCATCACCCTATATTGAGCCTTTAGGAGAAGAGGACCTAGACAAAATTTACGTGCACACTATCCGAGACTCTGAAGTTATGCAACCAACAAAGGAGGGAATTATTCAGTGGGAATACAGTTAATCTATAAGTGATACAACTAGTGTGGCATGTGACAATTGGGTGCACAGGACATATGAGTTGGTGGGAAGGTAGTTAAGGGGATATGTGACAAGGTTAACAAATGCACGCTCAATCAAGTGCCTAAGAGGAAAGAAGTTTCCAAGTTATTATGGAGGATCCAACCCTGATGTTTTCCTACAAGAAATGGAGACCCAGTGGATAAGTGAGATCGAGAGGAGAAGGATGCTCAACTATACCTTTCTCGGGACTGTGATGCGTTAGTTGGTGACCCATCACGATAACCTTCTAAAGTGGCGCGAGGTGAGAATTGCATTCTCTGTTAGGTTTTTCTGAAGCAATTCACCTAATATTATACAAGATTATCAATGGAAGGAACCTACCTTGTTTCACGTCCAAGCATGTCAGAAGGCATGGATGGAAGGTAAGGAAGCCTTGCCACCTTATTTATGGGTTCATTAGTTTTACTCCACCTTATAAGGTTGCGAGCACATATGGTACATTCACTCAGAGATGCATCGTCAGATAGGAAATAGGTAGGAGTTTACGTTTGATCTCCTTCAAGCTTTTGAATATCTGAGCACTAAGCCATCGTTAGATGAGGCGTTGCAGATTGTTAAGTGCCTAACAATGGGAGATAGTGCCATGGTGGAGGATAGAATACTAGAATTATTGGGTGAACCTAGTTTAGAAGCATTCTTTAACGAGGAAGAATTAGAGGAGATACAGCTTGAGCGTGCATGCATGGAGAAAGAGAAAGGAAAATTGGTCTATGTGATCGAATGTGAAGAAATAGAATATTTGGATGTTAACCATACTGAAGGTACGCTCAAAGTTATGGATAGTGCTGATGAGCAAGCACATGCCTACCATGAATTCACTCAAAACCCAAATAAGGTTAACATTGGATCAGAAATGGAACCTAAGGAGGCTACTATTGGGGACTATTGGTCAGAAAAGGAGGTTTCAAATATCATTGATCTATTGTGTGAGTTTCAAGACTTATTTCCATGTGGGTACCATGAGCTGAAAGGAGTTCACCACTCCTTGGGGGAAATGAAAATCAAGCTAAAGGAAGGAGCGCACCCAATTCGGAAGAGACCTTATTGAATGAATCTGAATCTTCACATCAAAGTTAAGGAGGATATTGACAAGGTGATCACATCAGGCATCATTAATTTCATTGAGGAATCAAAATGGATAATATCAATGGTCATTAGCATTAAAAAGGATGGGAGGATAAGGATCTATGTTGATTATAGATATTTGAATGTGGTATGTTTCATTGATCCCTTTCCAACCCCCTTCAACGAGGAGATCCTAGAAGGAGTAGCCGGGCGCAAGATCTATTCTTTCACAGATGGATTCTCAAGGTATCATCAAGTTAGAATTGCAAAGGAGGACCAAGAAAATATAACTTTCACCACTGAGTGGGGAATATTTTCCTACACAGTCATGCCTTTTGGACTAAAGAATGCACCTATTGTGTTTTCATGCATTGTGGTGCAGGAATTTCAAGACTTCATCCATAAGTTTCTTCAAGTCTACCTTGATGATTGGATGGTATATGGATTAGTAAGGGATCATTGTGATAATCTAAGGTTGATGTTTGAAAGAATTCGGCAGTTGAGGATATCCCTCAACATTAAGAAATGTCTCTTTGCTACTCCATTTGGAACCCTGTTGGGGCATATCATATGTAAGGAAGGTTTGCTGGTGGATCCTGCCAAAGTTTCCATTATTGTGGGATTGGGGGAACCTACCAGCTAGAGCGTAGTACATGGATTCCTTGGGCATATGGGGTATTACCAGAAATTTATTAAGGGGTATGCCAAGATTGTCGTGCCATTGGAAGAGTTACTAAAACACAAAATTCCATTTCACTGGGGAGAGGTGCAACAGATGAAGTTTGATACATTGAAGAATAAGCTTATCACTACACCCATATTACGCTTTCCTTCTTGGGATAAGCCATTCCATGTACATGTTGATGCTTCAGGGATGGTGATTGGGGAAATCTTAGCACAACCTAGAGAAGGAATTGTTGACCACCCCTTGTGTTTTGCTAGTAGGAAGTTGACACTAGCAGAGCAAAACTATACCACTACTGAGTGCGAAGCATTTTCCATGATCTACATGTTGCACAAATTCAAGAAATATATTTTGGCAACACCCTTCATATTCTACATGGACCACATGGCATTAAAGTACTTGGTGAACAAACCTATTTTACAAGGGCACATATGCTGATGGGTCCTACTATTTCAAGAGTTTGACTTTACAGTTGTGGTGAAACCAGGTAAGAGTAATTTGGGACCTGACCATTTATCAAGGATTGACTCAGGGGAGGATGCACAGAGCATTGAGGATACAATGCCAGATGTGTAACTGTTTAGATTGTGGCGCATGCCCTCTGACTTAGAAGATATTGTTGTATTTCTCAAGACGGGTGTGGCACCAGAAGGAATGAAGACTTTGGAAAGAAAACAGTTAGCCATACATGTCGTGCCCTACATGTTAATTGGTGGAGACTTATACAAGCTAGGTCATGATGAGGTTTTGTTTCGGTGCGTGTTAGAGCATGAACGTGTTGCAATCATGGAGGAAGCACATGGTGGAATTACAGGAGGACACTATATAGGGAATGTAACCACGCAAAATATCCTTTTGGCAGGGCTTTGGTGGGAAAGCATCTACCAAGATTGTATTGAGTTTTGCAAGGCCTGTGACCATTTCTAGCACCTTAGAAAACCAGGAAGAAGAGATGAGATTCCCTTGAGACTGATAGCTAGTGTAGAACCATTTGAGAAGTGGGAAATTGATTTTGTAGGACCGATTTCACCTACCATGTGAAGGACTTGTTCATGCTATATCATTACATGCATAGATTATCTTATGAGGTGGGAAGAAGCAGAACCTACAAGGGATTGCATAGTGGAAACAACAGCTAGGTTCTTGTGGGAAAATATAATCAACAGATATGGATGTCTGTTGAGTTTAACAAGTGATAGGGGTACTCATTTCTTGAATGAGATAGTTAGAATCTTGTTGGCAGAATTTATGGTAGCCCACCACAAGACTACCCCTTATCACCCCCAAGCTAATGGAACCATTGAGGCATTTAACAAGATACTGAGTCACACACTGACCAAAATTTGTGATGTGGGAAGGAAGGATTGGGATGATAAAGTTTCTTGTTGTGTTATGGTCATACCGGACTACTTATAAAAGATAGAATAAGGCCACACCTTTTCAACTGGTGTTTGGAATAGAAGCCTTGTTACCCATTGAATTCATGTTACCATCACTGTGTATAATGCATGTAGGAGGATTAGCTGATGAAAAAGTGCTTGAGGAGAGGATTGATAAGTTAATGTAGTTAGATGAGAGGTGGGCCATTTCTTGTTAGATTCAGAAGAAAGAAAAAACTAGGCATAAGGCATGTCATGATAGACATATCAAGAACAAAACATTTGAGGTTGGGTATATGGTTCTATTATATGATTCCAAGTTTTTGTGCCATCTTGGGAAATTCAAATTCCATTGGATGGGCCCATACATTATATCCTATATACTTGATTTAGGCACTTTCTAGTTACAAGTGTTGGATGGAACACGGTTACTAGGCCATTTCAATGGGAGTAGGCTGAAGCCCTACTATAAATAACTCTTCCTTGTGTTTGTAAATAATGCAGTATTTCCCTTTAGCCTAGGATTTCCCTTAATGCATTTTCCTTTCTTTGTGTTTCCCTTTCTCATTTCTTAACCCTTTTCTTTTTGTTGTTGTGTGCATGTTGTGTGCTGGTAGCCACTTAAAATTTCAAAAAAATTCTATGCACAGTGTACCGTGCATCCATTTTTGTGTGGGGTGAAGTGATACGACAAGTACTGGAAGTTGGTAGTGGAAGTTGTGTTTCGATGGCCTAGTTTGAATGACCAAAAGCACGTAGTTTGGTGCAGAAAAGGTGAACATGAGGATTTTGGTGTCAGGAAGGCTTTACAAAAACCATGTGCAAGGGTGAGAATCACAGGAACAACATGAGGTAGGTGATGTCAAAAATCAGGGTAAGGACAGAAGAAGTTCCTTCGACGTTGCAAGCGTGCGCGTAAGGATCTTTGGTCAGTAAGTGTTTTTACACGCCAGAAGGTTGTAGAATTTCTCGCGCAAGATTGGGCGCGGGGGTAAAAGTGCTGAAGGTTGGATTTAGAAGAAAAAGCTGCCTTTATTGCAAATGTACGTTGGTAAGCGGCGTGGCATTTATTGCGGGAAAAAAAGGAAAAAAATATAAGTAGAAGGTCAGGGTACATTATTGTTTACCTTGTAATTGTGATATCAAAGAGCTCTTGTGAACTAGGGCATCCTTGAAGAAAATTTTTGCAAAAAATGGTTGTGAATATCTGAGTGCATAGCTAGTTTGATTAGCGAACCAGAGTGGAAAAAGAGTACACAGGTGTGAGGGAGAGGGTCGTAGAAGTTTTTGAATCTTGCAAGTGAATACATCATCTTGTGTAAAGAAGGGTTTTTCTAGGTTAGGGTTCCATAGCTAGGGCACAAGATTGGAGGTATTTTCATGAAAGGGTAGAGCCACAGAATTGAGCAGAGCCAAGATCAAAAGGAAGAAATAATTTTTAGTGACCTTACAGCGAATTGGCACCAAGGAAGTAGCAACCGTTTCACCAAAGAAGGGAAAGGGAAAAGGGAAACAAGTTTTTTCCACCAGTTTCAATCAAGAATGGTACGTGGAGATGTAATATCTAGATGGTGTTTTTCTTGGAAAATAATGGTGTCTCATGTTAGAAATATGGTTGTAAGTGACTACAACCATTGGATGAGCACCACAGAGAATGAGATGGCATTGGAACTAGTTCACCCTACAGACAAAAGGACACCAGATGGAATTCCTATCTACGATGATGAGGTAAAGTTGAAGATGGTGAAGGTCGGGTTATTTAAACTCTATGAGTTGCCCTATTTTGGAAAACCTAAGTGACTGTACCAATGGTTAATGTCACGCATACATGAAGACCATTTCTACTTCGCAGGACGTAGGATGCGGATAACTCCCCAACTGATTTCTAAATTTACTGGTCTTACCTAAGAGGGAGAATATTTTTATGATGACTTGGATGATAAGGAGGCCATCAAGAAGACTATTGAATCCTATGACTACAAGAAGGGGTCATGATACTTTGACATCTCTATGATTTCTGACCCTGTAATGAGGATGGCCACATGTTTGGTCACAAAACTAAATGGGCAGGAGAGATGGACACAGATCAACAAGGCTTGGTTGAACATTTGTTGTAAGATCTCAGAGGGGACCATCTATAACCTCTCAGTGTTCATAGTAGAATAAATCATCAGTTCATGCATGATGGAGAAAATATCATGTTTGGTAACATCCTCCTTACCATTGTATTTTTGGAGATTGGAGTGCCTGATGGGCTAGATAAATTTGTGTGGGAGTACCTAGATGAGAACCCCTCCCCTGCCAAAATATTTTAGAAGTACACTTGTGACACCATGATGGCCACCTATAAGACGTGCCTATAAAAATGGTATAAGTCAGATGTGTGACACATTTGGTGTAGAGTGGAGGATACCTGAGAAGTTACCTATTTTACTACAAAGTGAAGTTGAATTTTTCATATACCAACATTTTTTATTGGCAGGTTTACTCTGGCAGATGGTGCTAAGGGTCCCTAGTGCAAATTTCCATTCTCCTTCACATCACAATACTTCTAATTTGGTTTCAATAGATTCAAGGAGGTAAAGAAGCTAAGGTTTGACCTCAGCACAGTAGACCAAGATTACTGCGAGCTGTGCAGGACATTGATATATCTAAAGAAGTGTGCCTATGTGGAGAAGTATGTCTCCCATGACATACATATGGTGAAGCCAGTAACATTACCTGTTATTGGGAGGACCACAACAAGGGTATACATGCACATAAGGCCAAAGTATGAGAAGGGTTGCTTACATTGAAAATGATTTCTCTATCGTAGAAGACCCCACCATAAGGAAGAAGGCCACACCAAGGAAAAGGGAGAGAGAGGAGGCCCTTGAGAAAAAAACCAAGTGCCAAAGTACATAAACAATTTGTAGGCACATAGGAGTCAGGTGTAAGGCCAAGCACCTATGCATGGAAGGAAGAAGTTCCCCATATAGATAGAAGAGAAAGAGAAGACACCTAAGGAAGAGGCACTAGAGCAAGAGAAGCCCCTGAAAAATAAGAGTCTCCAGAAAGAAAGGATTCACCTAGAGAGGAAGAAAAAGAAGAGTCTCCTATATTAGAATCAACAATTAGGAAGAAACAAAGGGTAACAAAAAAGGAAGAATCAGAAGAAATAGAGAACATATAGGCCAAAAAGGCTGAAGGGGATGATGAAGAGCATGGTGAGGCTTAGGACCATCCTGTGTATGATGTACATGAGTCAGAGGAGGAAGGAAATGAAGAGAAGGATGAGGATGAAGGAGGCGCTCACGAAAAGGGGGGAAGTGAGGAGGTCAACATGAAGGATCAAAGGACTCCAAGCTTGACCAAGGAGTAGATAGAGGATGCCACAAAAAGGGAGGTAGTAGGAATCATAAAATACTTGGTGGATCAAGAGGTGGAGTGCAACACCGAAGAAGTTCTCAAGGAGATAGAGGGAAGTGAGAGCATAGAAAAGGAGTATGGAAGCATGGGCAGAGATCCCAGCCTGGTGGTAAGCTTCCCAAAGGTAGTGCACATAGGAGGAAATGGTATGGTAGTAGAAAAGGAACAAGGGATGACCTACATCAATGATCCAAATAAGGTAGTATGTGTGCATTTTCCAAAGTACCGTGCCTTCAAACCAACTCCTTGCATGGTCTTCTTTCGATGAAGATGGTGTATACCCATGCACAAGGAAGATGTTGTCTTGGGATTTTTAGTCCCACATTGATGAGCTTGAATTCAAGGTCAACCATGAGGTGTTGATGAAGATACCAGATACCAAGGGAGTAAACCCTTTGGTGAATGCTCAGCAACTATCAGATGAGCAAGTTTGTAACGCACTCAACAAGGTGTCGGTGGAGGTTGAGGTGAGGCTCTTCGAGAGGAATGATAGAGTAAGGATCTTGGAAGAAGAGCTTGAAAACAAAAATGAAGAGATAATTGAAAAGGACAAGGAGCTAAAGTCCAGGAGGAGTTGATCAACGTGCACAATTAAGGTGTGAATTAAGGGAGGAAAAGGAAAAGGTGCGAGAGATCCATAAGAAGATAGATATTACTTCAAATGTCATAATCTTGAAGCACCTGGACCTAGCCCCTCCTGAGAAAAATATGAGTCGACCATGATAATGCTTGGAAGACCTGACCCACATCCTCACCATGGAGAGGAATCCACTCACATT
This sequence comes from Taxus chinensis, assembly GCA_019776745.2. Classification (NCBI taxonomy): domain Eukaryota; kingdom Viridiplantae; phylum Streptophyta; class Pinopsida; order Cupressales; family Taxaceae; genus Taxus; species Taxus chinensis. Next base: position 196,428,503 of record CM034156.1, read on the forward strand.
GGAATCAACAGAAGAGGCATTGGTACACCAAAAGGAGGAAGAGAAACTGAAGATCGGGAGATATAGTTACTCAGTATTCTGAGCTCCTTTACCACTATGAAGACACGCTACGTAAATGGTTGAGGCTGTATATGACACTTGCACTGACAGAGATAGGGTAGCAAGCATACTAGTTGTTATGCATGAGGTGGATCTGAAGGAGTTTCAAGAGAAATAAAAAAGGAAATAGGGTGGAGTAGGATAAGATCCTAGATAAGGTTGAGAAAAAGTTAGAATCAATCGAAACCTTGCAGGGTTCGATTAAGAATCAGCTTAAGGAACTATATCCCTAGGTCACCCACAGAATGGATGTGCTTGGATGATCTTAACAAGTAGCTAGAATGAATTGTAGACATTCTGAATGTTAAGAGTGACGAATTGAGTTTTGATGAGGTGATCACTTTAGTGGGTGACCTAATTCAGTAAGCGTAGAGTGAGGTGGATGCTTGGGAAAAGATTGAAGTAACAGTCAAGAAAGAATTCCCACTCCTACAGCAGTAGCATATTCTTCCATTCTTTCATTCTTTATTCAGATTGTCCTTGTCCCACTATTCTTTATTCTTTAAAGAAGCAGGATGTTTCTGAGGATGGAGAACACGGTTAGTGTGGGGTGATCTTGGGCCTTGAAATATTGGCTAAGTACAAAAGGGAACGTGCACAATACCTGTGAGAAGAAGGGTGCTCAGAGGAAAGTGCACAGGACAAAGGGGTTTAAGAAGGGTTTAAGTGAAACTAGGGTGTGCGTGGGAAGTAGAACATGGGTTTAAAGGACTTAGCCATATTTGGCATTCTAGATGCACTTGAGGAAAAATGTGAAGACCCAACTAGGCATGATGAGTGGATAAGGTGCCAGCCTGGAACCTTGGAGGTCAAGAAAAGGATATTCCATGTAGGGAATATTCCTAGAAGACATCATTGCAGAGAGTGGAGGGTTTGCAAAGGGATAATAATTCACCAATGGAGGACCACATTGACACTTGATACATGATCTGTTTAGGAGAGAAGGCATCGCAGTGGGTGTTGATCCTATAAAGAGAGATGTTCGGGCTAGAAAAAAAGGAGAATAAGATAGAAGAAGGAAAAAGAGAGAAAAAGACAGAATGCAAGAGATGATGGGAGACAGAGGGAACACATAGAGAATAAGAATCAAAGTAACAAAGTGTTGCAGTAATGCTAGGGTTTAGAGCACGTATTGCTAAGGGTTGTAAGGGATGCCATAACCTCTATATGGCACTAGGATCTATAACAAGGGTTAAAATGGGAAAAGTATAGTTAGGATCTCATACTAGGAAGGATTTATGAGAGTTAAGTCCCTGTCATTTAATGTATATGGTTTGAGATGACCCTTTTGACTGTAATGTGGCTACCTAAACTATGTTAAATCAATATATATTTGGGTTTAATCTGTATATTTTACTTAAGGGTGTAAACCCTCATGTCATTTGACTTATCATGGCTTAGATCTAGTTTATTATGCTTCTTGCAATGTTCTTTAGCTTTTGTGATGCACTAATGTTAGATCTATTAGTTGCATTTTCTACCTCTTTAAATAAGTGAATGTACTCCTGATTCTGTAAATCATCCTCCATTAATGGCAGAACCTTCTCACAAAACTCACATAAAGGAAGGCTCTCCCACGTGCCTCGGGTGATCATGCCCAATGCTCACTGGGTGATAGGATGTGCTTGGGGTTAGTAAAGTTATTAAGGGTAAATAAATGACCTCTGGATAGAAATGGATAAAATGACAGTATGCAGATGATAATTGATATGGTTGCATGCAAGTGAAAGCAGGCTCTCATGATGAGCCTACAGAACCTACCAAAGTTGATCATGATGGTTGATCACCGTCAAGGAAATGGTAAATATCAAGCATGTCGAAGATTGGAAAGATAACTTCAAACTCAACCTAAGTCAGATTTAAATTTTCCACTTTGTGATGACTCCAAAAATAGTTACCTAAGATCCCGCCTGATAACAGTTGAAGAGACACACAAGTGACAAAAGCAAGATTTCCACGTAAGATCTCTGGATTTTCTTCATACAGATAGCATCTTGAGAAAGATCAGAGGGGTGAGGTTATGTTTACGGTGAAGGTCTATGAAGACCCAGGTATTTCACTAGCGACTACATAGATGTCATCCATTTGGGTGGTGGAACCCACTGTGAATCACCTCAAGAGCATCTAGGCCACTTATCCCAGGTGGAATTAGGGTCCTTAACCAAGATTTCACCATGAAGCCTTGGTGTTGCATGGACTATATGATAGGAGGGTAGGTGGGAGGTTGAAAATATTAAATAAATGCAAGGGGATACCAACCTACCTAGAGATTTTGACCACCACCAAAATGAAGTATAAGGATTGATCTACAAGCTTAAATCATCACATCATCCTACACAAGCCATTTCACAACCAAACTATTAATTTATTCTCCATCGCTTTGAAGGTAGGGTTTTAAAGCTCCTTAGCTTGTTAGACATTATTCATAAAGTATAGGCCATCATTCTAACTTGTTCTTCTTGAAAAAATATCTATACTGAATGATCCATTATTAATGAAAGCACCAAACCACCATGCAAAATTTTAATGTTCCAATGAGCATATCAAACTTACCCTTCAAGTTGGAAATGATAATTTTAAGAACTCGATTTGACTAAAACTTCATTTTATTGCTTCTCCCTTTGAGTTTTGACTGGAGATTTTTTCCACATTATTTTACTTACCTCCTTCACATACACCAATCCTCATTTAGCTCTGCACTTTTCTGAAACTCATCAACCTCCATGATTTGTACATCCATATTTTGCTTGTTCTCAAGGATATATTTTTAAAATACCTAAAACATGCATCTACAGTCAAATCTTGACCTGTGACTCCTTCCAAAACCTCTCTATAATGTTACTACACATTATTCATGCTTGCACTATGTTACCTTAGCTTACTTTTCTCCATACTCCAAGTCATGCATGTAATAGGTCTTAGAATTAGGCCTAGTTTAGTTTGTTTAACTCGTAATCCATGAATCTATCTTGTTTTCACCATGAACCTATCTTAACACATCCTCTTCATGTTTTCCATGCCTTTACTGTGCTTATCAATCTGTCTCATGCCTTTAATCCACAATACCAGGTCATCTTGTTGATTAGGCCTAAGGATGAGGCCTACTAGACCAAGCCAATCTCATTGTCTTCACCTTTGCACCCAAGCCACATCTTGTTTATCCATAGCCTCATCATTCTAAACATCCTCTAGACCTATCACACCTTTTTCATTAATGAGTATAATCCTTTTTTCAATTAAAAAACTGTAAGCACTCGCATACCTACAATCTCCCCCTTTGTCATTGATGAAAAACCTCCTAGTTCTTCTCCCCCTTTTTACATTAATGAAAAAGTGCATGTCTGTAGCTCATGGTATTCTTCTTAATCAAATTTTGTGGTCCCCTTATTGGTTTAAAATATCAGTCAAATTCATCATGTAAGCACACAAGCTTGTTTTACCTTCTTTAACCTTTTTTGGCCTTATAGCAGCATTTGAGCATTGTAGCTCCCCCTCAATAGATGTAAATTTACATGAAAACAACTGTGTTGACCATTGTGTATTATTGTTTTCATTGATGTTAATTACATTGATGGAAAAGGGTTTCATGGTGTCATATGTGTCTCCATGAGGTGTAAATCAAGGTCAAGTATGAAGGTTGATGTGTAGTGACAGAATTTGATAAGTTTTCATGTTGTCTCAACATGGTTCTAGCTTGCATAGCCATTGTATGAGCTCTCCAAATTTGGTTCAATGTTTTCATGAGGTCATTCATGGTCCATATGGTGTGTTGAAGGTGTTAGTGGGTCTGTAATGAGTCATCTTGGTTAGTTAATGAGTTGTATGGCTTGAGTTAGGTCATTATAGGCTTATTCCAAGACCTAGAGCATCTAGAATGGTATGGTAGCTTGATAAATGAAGAAAGGAAGTCTTGTTGAAGAATTTTTGAAGCATTTTGATATTTTACATGAGGTGTATGATGATTTTTAGGTCATTTCTATGTGTTTTGGTGGTGCTTCATGGTCTTTGGGAAGCAAGAAGGAGAATACATGCTAGGAAAGCACAGGTAAGTTGTTGTGGCTAGAGGGTTATAGAAATAATCTAGCTAGATGGTTAGTATGAATAGTACATGATCACACCATCTGTAGTGGTGTATAAATTTCAAGAAGTAGTTAAGGAGGGAGAATAACACTAGACCTTTTTCCCCAACACTTCTTCTACAGTGGCGTGAGATTGCCCTAAGAACTCATTCTTGGCTTGAGATTACCCAAAAAACTCATTATCCTACAGAATTTTAAGGATATTTTTTATCCTTTTCACTTTTCATAGATCAGGTGCACATGTTCCTTTTACTACATTTCACATTTTTACACACATTTTACATATTTGGATTGAATTTTTCATATACACATATTTGACTGCTCATTTTCTCTTCTTTTTACAGGTTCATCCTTATGAGAAGCAACACTCACATCAGCGAACACATTAAGCATGACAACGAAAATAGGTACAACATGACACAACACATACATTTCACCCCTAGGGTCACTTCCTCTTCCTTAGCTTTAACACTTCATTTTTATCACTACATGTTTTTTCTTATCTCCTCGCCACACTTTCGCATTCATATACATGGTTATCAGGTATGCATCTCTTATCTAGTTTATTTTATCAAGTATTCACTCAACAACATAAAGTGGGGGAAAATGTAGACATTAAATCATGCACTTTGGTACTGTTATCCAAATAAATATCCTAGTTATATGGATAACTTATACTTTCATTCTGACTCTGATGTTTCACATTTCAAGTTGCACACACTCAAGATATTTATTTTGACACCTTGGCATAGTTGTAGTTCTTCCACACACTGTCGCATGCACCTTCTCCTCCATCCCTTTGCATGCTCCGTGCACCTTTGCTTCTTCTTGTGCTTACTTCACGTGCTTCCCCTTCCCTATACATTATGGTATCCTCCTTTCATTTTCCTCTTTGTGACTTCTTCTTGTGTGCATCCTATTTCTTTCTTATCCTATCGCGCACTCCTTACATGAACACCTTTGCAGAATTTCCTTCCAAAAGGGAAAAGTCCCTGTTCATTCCTCCTCTACACTTACATACATGAAACTATGTCATGCACCCCTTCTGTATCTTCTGCCATGTTCCCTTCCTCAATTAAATTCCCACACTCCACTTTTCTATACTTATCGTACTCCTACAATTAGGTACCTTTCTTCCAGTGCACACACTGAATGTGCCACTTTCTTTGCACCTTTGTGTGCCTATTTGTTTGCAATCTTGCACCAGTTACTTTTGCACCTTACGCCTTCTTCTATACTAGTGACTTTTCCACATCACTTTCTGTAAAATTTTATTTTGATATACGTAACCTATAAAAGTGTGTTAATATGGCGTTAAATCCTGGATAACCAACCAATGTGCATGACACATGGATAGAAAATGAAAAATCTAATGAGATAGTTGGCTAATTTTTTCAAGTCAATCAACGCATGCCGCCATGTGTCATTACGTGTCATACATGACCTCTAATATCTTCTAATAGCCATTAAAAATCTTCGACTACAAATGCTCAAATCGGCTACGTGCACCTAGACTCATTTCAGAGAGTATCCTAACATCAAGCTACATGTTAGACTATTCAAATTCAAATCTACGTGGGATTTAGTAGGTAGAAAACAGAGAAACATCTTTTTTATCATTAATGCACACATCTAACTCGACCTCAACCACTAGATATTCATTTCATATCTTAGCCTTCTTCCTTCTTCTACAGAGCCAATATAGAAATGGGGAAGAACATCTAACAGCCTTGTAGGTGGATTTTCAAGAATTTATCACTGGATATGTTGGTGGCTGAAGATTTGAATCTGATTTTCCCTCATTTTCTTCTTCTCTTCTCTCCTTCTTCTGATATAAATAGTAGAGTTCTTCATTGTAAGAAAGGACCCCTCTCTATTTTAATGACACCGTGCCAAAATGGTGTCTTAACTTTCTATGGGTTTTAGACCTTGGCATGGTCTCTGCAATGTATTCTTTCCTCCTTCCATGAATCTAATTAATTGTGTTTCCCTTGAGCAATAAAATCATGTTTGGTGGAAATCATTATCTATCCCTTTCTTGTTTTCATTACATCTCACATCTATATTTGTGTTTTATAGCATGTTGTGTGTATTCCCATTTATAATCCCCATGTTCATGTGTTAGTTACACGCTGGAAGGATGAGCCCGCATGTGTTGAATCTATGGCACTACATCGTTCTGCCCTCTCCTCTCATTCCTACTTTATGTTTCCTTATCACTTCTTATGGAGAGTGATGGACTCTTTCCCTGGTGCTATCACCTTCCTTAGCTTAGTATTTTCCCTTTCTTTCACATCCTTCTATTCCTGGTCCCTTGGCATGTTCAGTCTAGGATTTTATTTTAGCATTAGGAGTAGCACTAAGCATTAAAGGTAGGTAAAGGAACTAACCTTGTCTAGAGATTCATCCCAAGTGTGTAAGGTCCCACAACTTGGGGAGGTTCCATTGTTGTCTCAAACAACTCAACTCTTCTAGATATGAGATGCGGGTGCATGTTTGAATGACCAATAGTTTGTGACATGCTCGGTGGGACAAGAGTGAAGAACTTTACATCTTCATCTCAAAAAATTTGATGTGTTTTGCTGAAAACTAGCCTTTTGAAGAATTTTTCAACACATCTGGTGACTCCACTGATCCAAATGCACCCATTTTCTCATACGCAAACTAGTCTCCCCTTCTTCCATCATTCCACCTTCCTCTTTTGAATTTGTGTAATCATTAGTTATTTCCCTTCATGGAATTCCCATTTATAGTAGGAGATCTATTTTTCTCCATCACCACAGTTTCAAAATCCTCCTCCAAATCAGTTTTATAAGCCCCATTATCCTGAAATTACATACAACCCACTTTTTTCTAACCAAAATGTCTATGAAGAATAGGTTTATGCAGATGATGGTGGCAAATCCATGGTCAAAGCTGATTTTAAGAGGTAGGTGCAAAAGATGGAGATGGACATAATGCGACTCATAGTCAAGTGCTCTATAAAGGTAGCTAAATTTTTCTATAAGGTCCCTTGTCCATGGGTCGACCCTATACCAGGTTGGCTTAGCACCAAGAAAAAGCTACACTTCATCACTGATATGTTGCCCCAAATCATAGAATGGGTGGAGTTAATGGAGGCTTAAAAATCTAGTGCACGATAACCCTGTCAATGGGGTAACCCTGTAATACCATCTTATAGCTCTCTCATTCCTCTGCGCCAACTTACATCATCTCAGCCCGATGCGCTTGTTTCCAACTTTTTGTGCACTACCCCCAATAATAATTCCCCTCCTCTATCCTCTCACCTTCTTTTCTTTGTCGTCACCCCTCCTACATGTACTTCCACTCCTCTTACACATGCACCTTCCATGCCTTCTGCACCCATCCTTCTACCATTTTACGAATCCCCTCTATCTAATTGTACCATTAATGAATAGCCCCTACCAATGCACTTTTCCTAACCAACATCATCATATTCGATTAATATATAACAGATGAAGAATGGCATGACTCATATGACTCCAAATGGGAAGACAAAATCATGCGGGTGCCTATTTCAAAATAAAATCATTTAGTTCTAGAGGGTGTAGTTCTGGAGGAGACTGAGTTGCTTGTAGAGGTAGAACAATACGTACCCCAGATCTGCACAACCTAGCCTATAAGCACTCCCCTTCAGGAGGAGATTCTATATGAGGATCCCATCTATTGGATCAAGTTCCAAAACAATGGGAAAATCATATGGATCAGACCATGCCCAATCAGATATCTAGCTACTCTAGAGCCAAAGACAGAGTTGTCACCAGTCATGTTTGCTCCAAAACATGAGGTTGAGTTTTAGCATGCTAAAGGTCAACAGTAGTGCCTCCTGAATCCAAAAGCAGAACTACTTCAAGAAGTATATATTCTATTTGTTGATACTTTGAGGAGAGTGAAACACCATCTGTAATTCTATTTTTCACTCTCGTTTATGACCATGTTCAGTTCCAAATCAATTACATGGTCGTAATTTGTGAGGAATTGCAGTTACTTCTCCCTGCCTGTAGTAGGTTTTACTTGAGCACCCTTTGCCTCGAGTTAGAGTAGGTTAGTCTATTTTTTATTTCAATAACACAAGTTCTTGTACACATTTTGCATGTGCCCTTTAGAATATGTATGATTTTCAAATTTGTACATAGTGTCATGTTTCTGTTTCGGTGTGCTCCCTCTGGTGCCTTTCTTTTCATGTTGTGCTTGTGTGCCCCTTTTTGTTGCTTCCTGGGATGATAGTTTAATTTTGGAAAAGGTAGTTCCAATAGTCCCCGTAGATATTTCACTCTCATGAATCCAATTCATAATATCTTCATATGAGAGCAACAGTTCAGTTCAAAGTTCAGACAGAGCTTCAAGCAACTCTAGGGTGTTCTTCAAGTTGTAGATCAGATCTTCAAGTTTAGGGCTTGACTCCATGCCCAATGGACTTCTAAGGCTATCAGTCTCTTCATCTAGTAGGCAGATGGCCCTCGAAAGTCACCAAAACTGTTATCCAAATAATTCTCCTAGTTATATGGATAACTTATATTTTCATTCTGATTCTGATGTTTCACATTTTAGGTTGCACACACTCAAGATTGTTATTTTGACACCTTCGCACAGTTACAGTTCTTCCATGCACCATTGCGCACCTTCTTGTTTCCCCCTTTACATTCTGCTATCTCCTTCCATTTCCCCTTTTTTCCTTCCCTTTGTGCACCTACTCTCTTTCCTACCTTTCCGCGCACTCCTTGCACTCACCTCTGCAGACTTACCTTTTAAATGGCTAAGTCCATGGCATTCCTCCTACATGCTTACATACACTAAACTATGTCATGTACCCCTTCTCTATCTACCAGTGTGTGCCCTTCCTTAGTTGAATACTCATTCCCTTCTTCCATAATTGTCTTATGCAAGTATGCCTTCTTTCCTACATTATGTGTTACATTCACGTGCCTATCCTTCGCGTGCACACCTTTGTGCCTCTTGCTTTCATGCCTTGCATCTTCTATGCCAGTAACTGTGCCACGTCATCTATCAGAATTGAGTATGCTAAACATAACCTATCAAAGTGCACCAATAGGATGCCAAATCTAGAAAACCAACTGGTGTATGACATGTGGCAGAAAAGACAAAAAAATCAATAGTTGGTTGATTTCCTCAGTCAATCCGCGCATGCCATGTTTCATTGTGTGTCAAAGCGACCTGTAGACTTCTAACAGTCATAAATTTTGCTGCAGTGCTTAGATTCTTGTGTGCCCAATCTCATTTGAAATCTACTGACGTCAAATACACATTAGACTTTTCAAAATCAGATTTAGGTGGGATTTAGTAGGTAGAAAATAGGGAAACATCTTTCTGATCATCAATACACACATCTAACTGACCTGAACCACCAGATTTCATCATATATTTCCTTCTTCCTTCTTATACATGCCAAACAGACATGGGGAAGCACATTTGACAACCTTACAGGTGGATTTCTAGGCATTTATCACTTGTTGTTGGTGGTTGCAGATTTGAATATGAGTTTCCCTCCTTTTCTCCTTCTCTTCTCTCCTTCTACTTCTATAAATAGTACAGTTCTGCTTTGTTAAAAGGATCCCTCTCTGTTCTAACAGAACCATGAAAAAATGTTGGCTGAATTCCCATGATTTTCAGACCTTGGCATGATTTCTACAATGTATTCTCATCTCCTACCATGAATGTAAATCACTATGATTCCCTTAAGCAATCAAATCATGTTTTGTGGAACTCTTTTCTTCCCTTTCTCATTATCATTACATCTCGCCTCTTTGTTTGCATTTTCTGGCATGTTGTGCATATTCCCGCTTGTAGTCCTTGTGTTCATGTGTTGTGTGCACTGGAAGACTGAGCCTGTGTGTTGGTCTATGGCGCACTTCATCCACCCTCTTCTCTTGTGCCCCCTTTGTTTCCTTCGCCACTTGTGGAGAGAGATCGACCCTTTCCCTAGTGCTATCACCTTCCTTAGCTTATGATTTCCCCTTTCTGCACATCCTTCTATCCCTAGTCTCTTGGCATGTTTAGTCTAAGATTTTCTTGCAACATTAGGAGTAGTAGTAGTGTTAGACGTAGGTAGAGGAACCAACCTTCTCCAAATATATGTCCCAAGTGCCTAAGGTCCCATGACTTGGGGATGGTTCAATTGTTGTCTCAAACAGCTCAGTTCCTCCAGATCCAAGAAGTGGGTGCAAGTTTGATGACCCACAGGTACATTTCTAGGTCTTAATCACATACTACTATTCATATGATTCCTAAGCAATAAAACTAGTAATTAACATCTATCTTTGGCCTCTTTTCTATCTTTTTGGTTTCCTCTTTGGTCTTACACACACCACGGCCCATTTTGATACTCATTGATTTATCTTTCTTGACTCTGGACAGCAGTGCCTAGCCAGGATGTCAATTCCCAAGCATCCTCATCCCCACTATGTGTCACGACCTCTTTGTATCTTGCTCACCCCTTTTAGGCCTCTTTTATCTTTTAGACATCTTGTTTTCTTATGGGTCATCCTTTTAGTTGGCAATTACAAAATTCAACCAAGGGAATCATATAAATATAAAGCTATGTGACCATAATAAAGGGCCAAGTTCTAAACATCTACTATCAACACCGAAGTTTGCATCCGAAGTCATTCTAAAAGCATTAAAGATCCATCTAGTTGTCATTCAAGGGAAAAGCGACTACATTTTTCTACATACACTTCATAGGAGGGGAAGTTTAATTTTCCATACATACATCTATCTACATTTCTACATCTAGATATTTCTCACTATTCAAGTACACCTTGCATAAGAGCTACCTAAATCACAATTCTACACACACAGAGAGAACTACATGGAGTTTGAGATGTAGTATAGCACTTGGTCATAAGTTCACTCTTTTGGGTGACCATCAGGGTTAGTTTGACTCCCCATTTGCATCTTTTTCCTTTTAGGATTTGATGTGTTTTGGGGTTTTACAGAAGCTCATTTTCTTTGCAAGTTACAGATGAATCTTGAAAACATATAAGAGATAAAAACTGAAGTCTAGCGACACTTGTACAACACAGTAAAAATCAGTTTTTGATTATTTTTTGTAATCACAGGCGCCCAGTAGCAGACTCTAGTGTCTAGGTGGCCTAGTCCCAAAACATTCGATAGTTCTACAATTTTATAGGTTAGGTTACGAATTTCTCCTCCTCTTGTTCAACATCTTTCCACTCTGGCATACTTTGGGATTTATTATGAAATCAGCTAAGTATTCCATCTCTTCTCTTGCACTTAGGGTTACAATTTTTGTTTGATTATTGATTGTGTCAAAAAAATTCTTAAGCATTTATTTATCACATGTGACTCTATAATTAGGGTTTTACAAATTCCAATATTTTTTAAATCATATCCTTTCATACTCAATTGTGATAGTTCATTCTTTCCTTAGCCATCTTGTTACCATCTTAAGACTAAACTCAACATACCTATTCTACTCTTTGTGTGTTTGTACAGATTTCACAATCATTTATTTAGATTCAACCTTGTAGCTTTCCATCTGACCTTGACTCTTCATGCATTCAAAGAGTGGCTCATTTATTGTCTTCATTTTCCTTCTTCTAATGATTAATCCTAGTCACAACTGCAAGAGTATTTTGTTTCATAATAGTGCCAACTATTTTTTTCACCCCAAAATTGACTTGAAATTCCTATCATTTCATTCACATCATGCATACTCCTAAACCTTCTCTTAGATATTATAATCTCTTATTTGAGAAAGTGCAACAGGCCCTTCAAAATTGTAAGATTCATACTAACTTACCTTTATTCTAAGAAGCTTTATTTTTTTTAGAACATAAAATCTCTTAGAAGCTTATACATGAGGCTCAAAAATATTTTAACCCTCTTAATTTCCTCAGTCAACAATGATCAACCATTTCCTCAAGTCACAAGTTATCATTTTGACATACTTTCTTTGTAGACTTACCAACTTGCTACTAGCCCTTGGAGATGACTTACCAACTTGCTACTAGCCCTTGGAGATGAAAAATTCTAAGTTTTTCAAAAGATACTCACCATTAAAAAATTTTGGTTAAATTTCTAACTACCATTCTCTCTCTTTTGCAAGATTCTTAAGTTTTAGAGGCCAATTCCTTGTCTTTGAGTTTTTATCTTCTTTTTAGTTTTTCAAATGAGGTTTCCTTATTAGCCCTACACAGAGACAAATATTGTAACTGGGAGAAAAGTACAAACTTTTTTGTAAAACCAAGTAGTGTTCTGGATACCAATTATCCATTTTCACCCTTGGGGATAATCGACAACTCCGGAACTTGGGACCTAGTAAATTGGACAGGAGTAAGAGACAGACCTCGGGGACCACTTTCAACTAAAAAGGGATAAAATGGGAAAAATTGGAAAATTAGTATTTGAGTGCACCACTCCATTCCCCTAGCCCCTTGGTTTGGGAAAAAATCTAAAAAATTTATAAAATCAAAAAAAGAAAGAGAAATTTGAAAAATTAGCTAAGGATCAAGTTCAACTCATCGAGATGATAGGCGAGCTAAAAAATAGCTTGGTGAGCTATACGTTGGATCCTGGAGGTCATAATACAGCCAAGAGTTAAAGGAGCTTACCGATCTAGTTGGTAATCCATGAGGAGTTGATCGAGGTGGGGCCTCGAGGTAACTTGTCGAGTGAGTTGGCAAGTCAAGATTTGTTCCCGCGAGGTGATGTGTGGCTGCATCATCCGATGTGGGTCGAGATGGCCCAAGTGGTACATAGAGTGGAGGGTCATGATTTCTCTGTGTAGAAATTTTCCTCATAATACATAGTGTGTGCATGAAGGGGTTCTGAGGAACACATTTTTCCCCACACATGGCTCAGAGCCGCATTATATTGAACAGAGCCGGCAGGAGTATGTTGAGAGGGCAAGTTGGGGAAGGCGAGCCAAAAGGGCCCGCAAGGAACTGGGCTTAACAAGGTGTACAGGATTGATACGGATAGAGGTGGAGTGCAGAGAACTTGTTCCCCACAAGAATTAGTTCCCTGCAGAGTCATTTTTCTTGCAAAACAAAGTGAGATTTCCGGGGGTAACAAATCAGGTGAGGCAGGATGACATCGTCGAATCGAAGCAATAAAACACCACGTCATCTCACCTAAGATAGAGGAAACATATGTGGTCAAGGGGTAATGTGACAAGATGACAAGGATACTAGCTCACTGAGCCAGGTGGCAAGTTGGCTAGGGATTTTAGTACCACGTCAGCACAAACCAACCCCCTGACACATTTTTTAAAAAAAAATTGATTTTCTACAGCCATATTTCTAGGGCCATCACTCAAGGACATTTGAAACGTGAAAAATAAATGTGAAAAGGGGGAAAGTGAAAATAAGCATTTTCGAGACTAGAGAATTATTTACACATGCCCAAGAATGTCAAGTAAACCCAAAAGGTGACCTACACAAAAATGGTTATATCTCCCTTAATACTCAACCAAATTGGACAATTTTGTACTCATTGGAAATTTGATTCTATCCTCTTCACTTAGAAATAAAGAAATAAAATATTTTGTGAGAGTAGGTGGGTTAAAATGAAGAAATTCACCCATATTTTAAATGGACACTTCCTTGTGTACTATTGCATTATTTGACCTCTTAATTGCATTTTAAGATATTTTGTGCATCTTAATGGTTTCTTGCATGCCGTAGATGGTTGTGTTTCATGGAAATGGTCAGTTTAAAATTTATTTTTATAGACTATTGTGGTGTCCCAATACCCTCTTTATCTCCATTTATCTTCACTTTCATCCCTTAGATAGTGTCCTAATCACCTCTTTTCTCAGTGCTATCACCTCTTTAGTGTAGGAATTTTCTTCATTTTTATGTGTCTATCCTCTCTCCTTAGTCACCTTGGAATTGATATACTAAGATTTTATAAGTAGATACTTCCTTCATTAGGATTAGTTATTACATGCCAGGATTAGGAAGAGGAACCAATCATGCTCTGGAGAGTTATCTCAAGTTTAATGGTACCAAACCTTAGAGATAAATCCATGTTACCACAGTTACACTAGTTTTCCTAGTAAAATCACATGCTAATAAATCAGAGGGTGTTGTAATTTGGTGAAAATAGTATCTAATGGCACACTCGGTGGGATTGGAAGTCAATATCTTCCATGTTTATCAAGATTAGATGTGTGTCTTGGTAAAGCTTCTAGCCTTTGGAGTCTCTTTATCAACACATCTAACAACTCCGTCAAGGTCAGAATTCATTGTAATTTTAGTAGCCTCAGTTTCTCAAATTCATGAGAAGGATCCAAAACACAATCTAAGATCTAAGAAAAGAAGTGATATTTAAATACTTGTCAGCTATCTCCTAAGTAGAGAAAGAAGAGGAAGACAAGTTCAGAGATCTCCATCTCCACCAAAAATAAATCTCTCAACACCTCCACCTGGTAGGCCATTTTCTATATTCCACTAGAGTTCTTAGACCAATCAGAATGGCTCAACAACCTCCTTCAAATCCCTTTTTCAAACTTCATAGGCAACATCCCCACTTTCCCTCAATGCACAAAATCCAATTCTAGTGGTAGCATTAAAAATTCATTTCATAATTCAGTGGGGAGCATCACATATGACCTCCAATTGATCACATCTAAAACATTGCAAATGTATGTGCAATCCATGAGATTTTTTTAAATGGATGTAGCCAGTGAGGATTCCTAGCATCCTCATTTCAAAGGGAAGGCTTTACAGTGGTTTAGAATCATAACAGTCAGGATCAATTTAGAACTAGGGATGCATTGTGCACAACTCTCTTTACAACCAATTCAGAGTGAAAGGGTAGATAATTTATCTCTGTTGGAACAGTTGACAATAATCAAGAGGGCTCCAAATGAACAGATGGACTGACATTCAACTTTCAAATTTTCTAAATAACATGGGATCATGATTCTGCTTTCTATAAGACCAACTACTGAAGGTGTATTTCTCTACTTTTCCTAAAAGCTCTAAATTTTGATATAGTATGTAATCGATACAATATATGGGAGGGATAACCTTACCGATAGCCTATGTCATATCCATTAGAGTTGAGAATTTCCTAATTCAAGTTGGTAAAATTGCACCTAGGCCACCTATGCCTATTTATCAAGAAATGGGGAATCCTAGTTCTAGTCCAAACACCTACAGTTAGCTCCTATTCCTGCTCCTAGAAATCAAAAGTTCTAGTGAATCTTCTACCCTCTTCATCTAGCACCTCAACCAAACTCCAAGAGGTCATGAAACAATTAGAGAATATGAGGGAATGAGTTTGTAACTATCAAGAGGTAGCAATGATTTCAAAATTTTAGACCATACCAGCCTTCATGCCAGCCAAATAGGCCTCCATTTCAGTCTAATATATCCTCCTTCTCAAGATGTTAACCAAAACAAAGGACAACCTCAAGTCTGTATAGACCATTTGATCCTTACCATCCCAATGATGCCTCTTCATTTAGGGCCTTGGTTCCCAGTCCATAACAACTTGGCACATGAATATGAGTGGTGTTTCCCTTACAGACAATCACATAACCAAACAACATGTGATTCAATGGTTATCTGAATTAGGATTTGATGGTGCAAAGCATCGGTACTCCTCAAAAAACAAATCAAGAAGAAAATCAGAAACAAATAACGTACTCAAGAGGACCCCTCCAAGTGACACTTCACTTGTGAACTGGTAAATAGAGTGATTTCCATGGGATAAATAAGTCTCCTTGTCAGGGTGTGGAAGTGAACGCAAGGTCTAAGAAAATAAATATAAAGAAAGGGAAATAATCAGATGTACAAATCCTTCTTAGCCTTCTCTCATAGCTTCAAAGGATTCTAGTAGCTCAAGTGCATTCCCAAATTCACAAGAATCAACCCAGAGGAACCTACTGTATATTAGCTCATGTGCAAGATAAAATGGTGCCAAGCAAAGGGCAAACAAAAGGACAACCCTTCTCCAATTCAACATTATTGATAAAATGAATAAAACAAATGTAAGCATCTCAATGTGGCAGTCTTTGAAATTTCCGAGGACAGAGAGAATCTATTGTAGGTGGCTATGGAAAACTTGTCCATTCCAAATCAAGTACCCATAGGGACTCAGGAAAATGTTACTCACCAATGAAACCTCAGCAAGGAGGAGTTCAACCAATTAGGGAAACATGAATCCTCCTCCATTTTTATGTATCTTTTATCATTGGGAAACAATATAGTACACTATACTGCATGATAGAATCAGGGTGAAAGTATCTCAGTGATGCCTACAGAAAAATTGAGCATAAAAGTTGGGTCCTAAAGTATGAACCGGTATCTCAAAAGGGGTGGTACAATTAGATGGGACAACATAAGTGAACATTTTTTAGATTCATCAAAGGATATGAATACCTAACGTTGCATGCATGTCCAAATGTCACAATTCAACATGACATATCAGTTATTGACCTACCCACAACTCTTTTCTTTGTGTTTGTCTCTAGGGATTTCACGACTAAAATTGGTTGAGTATATATCAGCTTGATTGGTCCCACGTACTTTTTAGAACAAGGTATGGAGCTGAAACTACAATTAGATCTAAGAAAATTGTAAATTATCACGTTGATACTTATGTGCTAAGTCTAATCAATCAATTACACCATCTTTGACCAAGAATATTGTTCAAGTATGCAAGAAGAAAAAACTAAGGTTGAGAGGTATTTAATATTTGACAATAGATGAATGAGAAAACATGATACATGCTTGTGATCCATAAAAAGAGATGGATGAAGCTGAGGTTGGCATATATTATATGCATGAAGAAGAATAAACCCATTCCTAGCATAAAAAAAACCAAATGATGAGAGATGAGAATGAAGTTTTGGAAAATGTTCTTTCATGGTTCAAGGAGCAAGACAAGGTGCTAGGAGGAGGATAAATTATTTTATCTTTCAAAGGTAAACAAATACTAATCATCTTTCTAGTTCCAATTTAGATGTTCTAATAACACAACTGATTATGAAGCACTTATCAATGGATTACACTAGACAAGGAACAAGGAAGGGTATCAATAATCTTACAAATTCTTCGAGGACAATGAGATAGTGGTAAATCATATTAGAGGTCTTAAAGTGGCTGAAGAATGATCTCCTATCAAGAGGTATAAGAACACCGGGTATGGGATATTATTGAGGATTTCGAGGCATTTAACATAAGATTCCATGCTAAGGAAGAATAATGAAGGGTGCGGACAAGCTTGTAGAAATTGGGGGGAAACATTTAATGTGGTTAAAAGCATCAAAGAAAATGATCAAACTACAACATCATATAAAAGTGGTTGTGAGGACCTAGATATTTCAGACAATAAAACTATTTGGAAAGTGTTTTGAAAGTGACTAATAAATCATTAACTTCCATTCATGAAGAGGTTGAGTTCTCTTTCGAGAAATCAAGAGAAATTGGAAAGAAAATATGGGGATCAAGTAGTCCAGCTGTGAATGAACAAGACTACCAAAAGGTTTGGTGTGTCTAGAATCAATATTTAATCCTAATGACCAGTTCTGAGAAAGAGAAGGACCCAATATCTCAGGTCAAGGGTGAAGATTCAGAACTAGTTTCAGTTGGGGAGGGCAAGGTGTCTTCAAATTGGAAAAGTAAGTACTCATCAAGTGAAACTATGTTTTCATTCAGGCTTTGTCAAGAATTTTTGGATATGTTCACTTAGAGTTATGAATATTTGAAAGGATTTGATCTGAATATTGGAACAACATACTATTTAGTTGGATCTAGAATCTAAACCCATCAGGACAGAAAACAAAGGTTGGTTAATCCTCACATTGAGCCTCTCATGAAGAAGGAATTGAATAAGCTCATTGAGGAAAGTATTATTTTTCCAATCAAGCACTCATCATAGGGTTGCTAATCTGGTACCAGTTAGGAAAATAAATGGGGAAATCAGATTGTTTGTGGGTTTCTAGAGACTTGAAAAAAAATTCACTCAAAGTATCATTATCCATTTCCTTCCATGGAGAAAATATTGCAAGTAGTAGCTGGCTAAAAAAGAAAGGTTCTCACTACTTAGATGGCTACTTAGGCTATAACCAAATCATGGTGAAAGGGGACGACCAATTTAAAACAACCTTTCACCACAAAATCGGGGCACATATGCTTATACATGAAAATTAATTTTTCCCTATCAAATGTCAGAGCTACATTTCAGATAGAGAAATGGACATGGTGTTTAATGGGCTGATAAATAAGATGGTGCTTGTGTACTTAGATGACATAACTATATTCTCCAAGAATGCAGCAGATCACCTATCTCACCTCAGGGAAGTATTTGAGAGATGCAGGAAATTTGGAGTGTCTCTGAATCAAAAGAAATGTATTTTCCTCGTGCATGAAGGTAAGCTCTTAGGCCACATTATGTCTAAAGATGGGTTGACAATTTATCTAGAAATATTTGAAGATGTCCTTAATCTACCTTTTCCAAGTCACAAGAAATCTCTCCAAATCTTCATGGGGAGAATAAATTTCATCAGAAGGTTCGTGTCATATTTCACCACTCTTGTTAAGCCATTAACAATGATGTTGAAGAATAACCTTACATTCAAGTGGAAATTGGAAGGAAAAGAGAGTTTTGAGGCTATCAAACAAGCAATATCCCAAGCTCCAACTCTCATCAACCCATATTTCTCTAAGGACTTCATTCTCTATGCCCTTGGTGGCTCAGACACAATCTCTGCCATTTTGGTGTAGCTGAACAAGGAAGGATCCAAACAACCCATTACCTTCTTCATCCAAATCTTGGAATATTATGAGGTGAGGTACTCTTTCATTGAAAAGCATGTCCTCACTATTATAAGGAGCTTGAAGAAGTTTATACACTTGGTCTCCAACAACAAAATTTAATTGTTAATGTCTCATGTTGGAGTTAAGAAATTTCTCCTAAACAAGGGCTTAAATGAAAAAAGGGCAAGTTGGATTGCTTGTGTCATGGAGTATGACATTGAAATCAAAGTAACCAAATTGGTTTGTGGTAAAGGCTTATGTGAAAAACTAGATTCTAATCAGCATGTTGAGTCAAAAGATGAAGGAGTTGTTTTAGTGCTCCAAGATGATCAAGAACAAGTAGCATATGGTATACCCACTCCTTGTTGGACTCAATAAATGATCAAATTTCTCCAAACAGGTTTATTCCCTCAAGTATTGAGTAGAGAAAAGACTCCAGTTCATCATGTTTGTTCTCATTGATGGTATCTTATTCAAGAAGGACGTGAATGGAGTTCTCTTGAGGTGTGTTCCAGTGAATCAAATTTAGAAAGTGCTACATGAGTTCCATGAAGGGGACGCTGGAGGTCATATTGCTCCATGAGTAATAGCCCTCAAGATCATGAAGGCTAGTTACTATTTGCCAACAATGTTTAGTTATTTCTATGCATAGATCAAGAAGTGCAAGAAATCTGAATTATTCAAAGGAAAAGAGAAACTAACAGCACTTTCACTCCACCTAATCTCAATTGATCAAATATTTATACAGTGGGGATTGGATATCAATGAGGCCATCAATCTGAACTCAAGCCAAGGCCACAAGTGAATCCTCACAGCTAAGGACTATTTCACCAAGTGGACTAACGTAGTGGCACTCAAGGAGGAAAATGAGTCTAGTATATTGGACTTCTACTAGGGAATTGTTACCATATTTGGTGTCTCTACCACTATTATATCAGATAATTCTCTAGCATTCCTTAGCACCAAAATATCTGAGTGGGATTTTAAGAATGTAATTTATCTGAAAACTTATTTTAATTATTACCCCTAAGGTAATGGGCAAGCTGAGCCCACGACAAAAACCTCTTGAAGATTATGAGGACTCTAAAGGAAAATCAGAGGACATGGCATACAAAGCTCAAATCATCCTTATGTGATCAAGGGATTTATTTCAGTGTAAAATTTTCCCTAAACTTCCCTAAACAACAAAAATTCATTATAGCCTTTAGAGAGCTTTCTGACGACTATAAGAGCTTAAAAAATGGACACTCTAAGCTCCAGATACATTCGATCAAAATTGGTCAAAGTTTGGTCAATAGGTAGTCAAAGTTAGTCAAATTGAAAATTAATTATTTTATAATCTCACAAAATCACTTTTATTGTGTATATTTTGACATGATCTTTCTGACACATTTTGAACAAACCAAATCCGAGTCCGTATCCGAAAGATATGGTCAGTCAAAGTTTAGGTCAAAGTTGCGGGAAAAAGTGACATGGAAAAACGTAAACCAATCACATGCTAACACATGACACCACTCCATTTGAGCACATGGACCTCCAACTTTAGCATAAAAATTTTATTCCTAGCCATTCCACATGAAAATAGGATGGTTTAGCCTTATTAAAAGGTTTGGATAAAATTATCTCCCGTGGACTATGGGATCGATTCCCATATAAGGATAAAAGATTTCCATTTACTACCTATAGTGGATAATGCAATCAAAGGGATTCAAACCCTTGACCTGCACTAAAATAAGAAGTAGACTTACTAACCTGCCACCTTTGGAGAAGTGATATAAAAGGAACTCACAGGGTTTTATACAAGACAAATGGCAAGTGTGTGAGAGGGCAAAATAGACCTACTTGAAGAAAACCTGATTTTTGAGACACTTCCACTCAAAACCAGATCTTGAGTTATATATGAAAATTGTCCATAATTTTGATACAATAAGGAAGGTATGATAATTTTCCTAATTTGGAGCTTTTGTGATAGAGTTATTTGTTGTTAAATTCACAGAAAGGCGTAGAACCCAAGGGAGACACGGCTACAAGTGGATCAGGAAGGTGAAGGACAGTGGCTAAGCTCCATTAATGTCTTTCAAAGGTCAGATATCACATTTTTTTAGGTTTTTGATTTATTATTAGTTAATGTAAAGGTTATTATATTTGCATTTTTAACATTATTAATGGATCAATTCACCGCGAACCCAAGGACGTAGGAATTCTGAACCCCGTAAACAATTTGGGTGTTGTATTCTTATTTTTATTTTCAAATTTCTGATATTTTCTAGTAATTTAAATTTAGAATATGAATATGGATGCAACTATAATCAGTAATTCATAAAATAGGGAAATCAAGTGAAATTGAGAAACTATGATTTTTGGACTTTGATCAAATAATGAAATTTTGAGTGAATTGTAAATTTCATTTCATTTTTAAAATCAGTCCTAAATCATATTTTTATCAATATTTTGGAGTATTAAGGCCTTTACAGTTAATTAAAATTGAAGATCCTTTGAAATGGTTAAAATTGAAAAAAATAAAACACTCATTTTTGGATCAAGTTTTGGTATCAGAGCAGTTAGATTGCCGAATTAGCTTCTAATTATGTTTGAAAATTTGGATTCAATTTCAGTATTAGTTTCAGTTTTCATTTTTGGAGACATTTTGGGCTTGTTAATCTTCTTTTGCAGTGTGTAGTTTTGGAGTTATAAGTTGTTTGTAGGAAACAGGGAATCATGGGCAAGTCATCCAAACAAGAGCAACTGGATGAGCTTGAAGCCATAAACTATCAACATCAGGAAGAAAATTCTTTCTTGAGATCCAATTTCTATTCCTTAGAACAGGAAATAGTATGGTTAAAATCTAAACCACAATCCTCTACAACCAAGAAAGAGGAGTATGTCAACGAGATGTTTTCTCAAAGTAAGAAGTTGATGGGTTATGTCAAAAAGTTGCAGGAAGAAATATGGACCAAGGATGACCTCTTGGCAAAACAGCAATGAGGTGAATAGAAGAAGGAAATGCCTTCCAAAGTAGATGCAGGTACTATGACAGAATGCACTGTAAGTTGTTCACATTTTAATTCTTCCTCTCATTTAGTTTCAGACATTCCTTTGGGTGAATTTGAAAAATATACTAAGGGAATTGGGTCAAGATAATATGTAAAATGGGGTTTAATGGAAGAGGCTTGGTAAAAATGGCCAAGGTGATGCTAACCCAATACAAGTAGAGGAACAACCTCGGTTTGCAGGCTTGGGTTATTCTAGTGGGAAAATGGAAATTGGAGAAATTTCCAAAACAACTAAAGGAAGAAAAGCTTCCAATAGCCAATGATCTATGCCTCTAGAATTGCAGGATTTTGCCATCAAGAGGAACAATTAAAGGTGTAAGAAAATAGGTAAATGAGGTAATGAAATTCCACCTCCTCCCACTTACACTAAAAATAGCACTAAGTAGAAATTGAATCCTAAAACTTGCAAAACACTCTTTCAGTTTGAACAATATAGCTTTGGTAGACAAATTTATGTGTTTCCTTACACATTTTGTGAAGGTACTAATCATTCTGTAGCTTATTGTTGGAAGAGGAAAACTATGTTAAAGAATCTAACACCTTTTTTTAATTATAAGGCAGGTGCTAAAGACCAATCTCACTATGAATAGGTGAGAAATGGAAAAAAAGTTACCTCTCCTAAATAGAGGAATCATTCTCCTAGACAGAGCTCAGGAAATGGTAGAAGTTTGATCAAAGCACTATTATTCTTAATATTACACTAACTATTCTCCTCCTCACAAATTGACGACATACCGTTAGTTAGACCTATCTAACTCCCTTCCTACGACACTCTTTTGGTCGTATTCCTCTTATAAATCAACTAAGCAGGTTAATATAGCCTTTTATTGACTAAACCATCTTCTCACTCCCTTCTAGACTACTTCTATTAGCTTCCTAGACTATCAATCCATTTCATTGGATTGATTAGACCTCTCAAAACTCTTTCAAAACCCTAATTTCTCTCTAAAATGAGATTAACTAGCTTAACCTAGGTTAATTATCCCTAACTATGGTCAACCTCTTCTAAAAACCTATTCAAATCTTACTTTGACTTGCTAAAGTGATTTTTGGGCTTTTTCATTTGTCCCACATGCACCCAAATCTCCCACTTTCCCAAATGGAAAACTATAAATATCCCACTACCCCCTCTCATTTACAAGAACACTTCTTCCCTCTAACATAAACTATAGTATTATTGCTAGGATTAGGAGTTTTATTTCATTTTATTGAGCTATTTTCTTTATCCATTGCAACACACCACACACCATTGAGTAAATGGGAAGAACCATTGGCCTTGAAGCCATTAATGGTGAGATCTCATTCTCTTAAGCACAAACTGGTTGCTTAGATCCTTATTAGGCTCACTTAATTAAGCTTTCAAGAATAGAGGGTAATTATATTTGTTAAGTTTACTTGTTTTCTTCAAGTTTAATGCATGCAAAGTAGGAATCCTTGTTTATTTCTTATCTGATGGTCCATTGATTGGTTTTGCACAAATATTTGGGGTTTCTTAAGTGTTCTTACCCCATTTCCATAGCTTTTGCAACCTTTCTTTGAATACATTTGGCACACCCGGTGGGACACTCACTCCATTGTCCTCTAATGGGTCTTTTCAAGATTTTTTTAAGTCCACTTTGATGTTTTCTAGGAGAAATAACTTGTTATTTACATGATTTCATTTTTAAGTGAGCTAAATCATCCTTGATCATGTTTTTTTGTGGGTTTGAGCTAGAAATAGGCTTCTTTAGCTAACCTTTAACATGTTTGCTTGTCAAAAAAAATTCATTTCATGTGACTTTTGTAGGTTTTTAGGGGGTGTGCAGGTGTCCTGAAGGGGGCATCTCCATTGAACCCTAGCACTAGCATTGAGATGGTCACGATACCCATTTACCATACTACACAATTGACAACTCATTTAGAACGGGTCACATCTTCTGCTGTCATCTGGCGTCTCCTATTGACCATTGAGCATCTCCATGTCTCTAGATGCAGTTGGTGTATATTGGCTTACTATGTAAACTCTATCATTTTGACCCATGAGCATATCCGTCGAACCATAGGCGTCTCCGTCGACTATTGGGTGTCCCCGTGTCTCTGGACGTGCTGGTGTTTTCCATCCCACTGTATTTTCTAATTTATTTTTCTTGCAATGTATCCATTGGCTGAGAGCATATGAGTTGAAACCCTAGTGCACCTGTCTAGCAAGGCCCACGTAGGTGTTGGGGCCCACTATCATAAAACCCTGCCATGCGTCACATGTTGGTTGGGGCGTGTATCCATTGGCTGGGTGCAAGTGTCATGGATGTTTTGTCTGTGTTAAAATTTGAAATTTTATTCCCCAAGCTGTAAGATCATTTTTTCAAACTTTCAGAGGTTTTCAAATTATAACAAAGCAAGTGCAGGGTGTTGATTAATTTTTTAAACTAGCATAACTTAGTGTTTTCATTCCTTAACTAAAACAAGGTTTATAAAGTGTGTATGCTCTCTCCTCGCACCTTCTAGGTGATCTTGGAGATCAAAAAAACTTGTACAACCTTTTGTCACGTTTAAAAACACTTGTTTTATGCTTCTAAAAGTAAATTACTTTCCATATAACTTGTTTTAGTAGAATTTTCACATTGTGTATGCTCTTCCTTCATGCCTTTCGAGTGATCTTAGGAATCAAAAGCAATGTGTAAATTCTCTTTCTTGATATCGATATTGGATGGAAAATTACTAACTCGTCGTGTACAGGACCTAACGCTTGTCAAAGAAAAGAAATCAAAATGAAACACAAACCTTCTAATACACATGTTTTTCATACAGGTTGCCAAAAGGTGTGCTACTTTAAAACCAAATTAAGTTAAGCAAGATAAAAAAAACACCATTTTCCCCTCACACTATATTACAGTTTTCGAAAAAGGGTACATACCTATCGGCTCAATTAGAACATAACCCCTTTTGACATAACGCCTTAAGCTACAACAATGGGGGTGGTTCTAGGAACCCTAAAGTAATCCACCGCTGAGTAACCTCATGGATGAAACAGGAAGTGCTCCGCTTACCCACTTGACTAGTTTTTCATTGTGAGTTAGAGTCACAAGTTGTCTGTATCACGACCCGAGTGATGGTACAACTAGACACACTAGTTGCTCATTGTATCAGAAGGGGATAAAGTAAAGTTGAGATACTCCCAAATTAGTATGACTCTTTGGGTAAATCGAGCTCTCTCTTAGATAACTTGTGACACCTAAATGAAAGATCTTATTAAGGAGCCATTATGTCTTGGAGCCCACTTTGCTAATCCGTTGTCTCGTCAAGCCATCACGAGGTGAAAACTCACTTGGAGTCTGAACCTTGGTTTTCAAACAAGGAAAAGAACCCATGTAAGTTACAACTAAGTGCATTTCATCACGGAATTAAATGACATCTCACTTAGCTCAGTTTCATTCTCACCTTCGGATGAGGTGAAACTCTACCCAAGTGGTGCTTAGTTTATTTTCATCTTTTTGATCTATACCCTTCTATTCTCACCACCCATTTTTTGTGGTGAGAAGGAAGCATACCTGCGCGTGTCTTATTAAGGATAGTACTCACCAGTTTTTTTCTGTTTATGCCCATCCATGTTTGTGGCTGGGTTGTTAAATGTCTAAAGTGCGTAGGTGCATTTTCATGTCTTTAATAGTTCTTTGATCTTGATTTCAGATCATCTTCACTACTGTGATTTCAGTTCATTTTTTATCTCTCCTTAGGTTGATAGTTTTTTCTCACATTCTAATCACACAAATTTGATACTTACATTCATGTTTTCAATTTCTTGAGAACTTGATATAAGTCCCTTTATTGTGTGGTTATGTTGCTCATGCAACTAACAACTTCTTGTTATACTCATACTTCATTTCAGTTTTGATGTCATCTAAGTCTTTTTTAGGGTGTCAATATTGCCTTATATATACCAAAATAACATCATCTTGATACTAACACCTTTCTTTCTTGGTTAATGTATCAGGATAGTGTTGTTATGCTATACATACTTGCAACTTCCATTTTCAAAAAACTTAGCTTTCATCGGCATTCAAACTAGTTTTAGTATACCTCATCGAGAGATTGTGTCAGTACCACTTTAATATTTAGGCCTTGTTAGAATTCTAACTTGACCTACGTATTGATACGATATTGGCACTATCCACTTTGGACCCCTCACCAAAATCATAGTTAGGGTATAGGCTTGGCAAAATGACAATTTGAGTGATCGTTACATTTGAGTGTTCATATGAGTGTTCCTTGAGTCATAAAAACAACTGCATAACATTACTTCTAGAACTAACACAAACATATGCCTAGGTTTCACGTAAACTTTGAAGGCATTTAGATGGAACCTCATATAACTTTTGGCTAGTGATGCCTAGAATCATGAAGATGGCATCCAAACCAAATGACCATGACTTAGGAGAGAACCCTTTTGAATCATTCCCATTTAGCGGAAACAACTTAGCACCTCTCTTTTCACAAGTTAAAGATGCAGAGCCATTGATCGATCATAACAGAGAGGAGTCTGACTCTTCTGAAAGAACAACACCAATTAGAATTAGGCTGATTTGACGAAATCCTTTTTTAAACAGGGATCAAGTACTCGCAAGAGTCTTAGAACTAGGGGCTAAGATTCCACAAGAGTGCGAAGCTGAAATTAAGGTCATTAATCATAAAGTAGAAGAGTGAAGATCCCTCTTAGACATAGATAACCATTTTGATGTAGGGTATGCTTCTACTTCTGGTCAACATCATAACACTATTGAAGGAGACCCATCCAAGCCACTTGGTGATCCACAACAACCTTATTACAAAGCTTCATGTAAATTGAAGATTGAGCCCAAAGCCTCACCACCTCCCAAGTTTGATGAGGAAGAGGACCCTTTAATCAAAGAAGAGATCCTTAAAAAATAGATCCTGAAACTGAGCCAAAAATTAGCAAACTTAGCCTCTTCAAGTAGGAATGTATACAAAGACAAACTCAAAATGAAACCTCGTGAGTTTCATTTCGATCCATATAGTGATGTGACCTTTAAAGTGGCTAAGGCACAAAGACCAATGTCACCGACCAAAGAACAACTCATTGAATGAGAATTACAATCAATGAAAGACACACTTAATTAATTACAAAAGGGAAACATAGGACATAATAGGAAATATTTGTATGAATAACTATGCCCTTACCCCTTCGATAAGGACATGTTACAAAAATCCTTCCAAAAACATTTTACCGTTCCTAAATTTGATAAGTATAAGTGCAAGAGTGATCCTCGTGATCACAAAAAGGACTTTTATATGGCTTGCCAAGAGGTCGCATACAATGATAACTTCTTAATATGACTCTTCCCTCACAGCCTAGGGGCACTAGGATTGGAATGGTTCTATAGCATAGCCAAGGGCTCCATTATGACATGGCCCATGTTAACAAAAAAATTTTACGACATTATTCCTGTAACATGGAAAATGATATCACAATGAACGACCTCTGCAATGCAAAGAAGAAGCCCAACAAAACCTTTGCAAGCTTTTTACAACAATGGTGAGGGTTGGTAAGTCATTTCCCTTGTGCCTTTCCCAAAAATCAACTGGTAAGCATATTTGTACCTAACTTGAACCCAGAAATAGCCTTCCATTTACAAATGTGTTGCAGCTCTAACTTTGAAGAAATCATAGAGAAGGGCAGTCAAATCGAGAAGGCCCTCATCACAAAGGGAACACTTAAACCAGTTGTCAAAGACAAACATGAAGAAAAATCCTTAGATAAACCAAATTTTTCCAACAAAAAAAACATGTTGTTGGAGATGACATTATCGACTCCAAAGAGTCCAAGCCATGTAGAATTGGTCTACTTTTAAAGCTCTCACAAGGACCTCATCCCAAGGCACCTGCCAAATGTGAGTTCACACCATTAACAGAATCCCTATCTGCCATACTGAAATAGTTAGATAACATAAACATGGTGGAGTATCCAACTACAATGGTACCATACCCAGAAAATGCTCCAAAACCCGTTTGGTTCAAGGAACATGAGTACTGTGACTTCCACCGCGTTAAAGGGCACAAGACATATAGGTGTTTAAGACTGTGTCATTACATACAAGACCTCATTGAAGAGGGAAAAATATATGTAGATTCTCCCCCTGATTCAGGCCAAGGTCCAAATGAGAAAATGGGTATCTTTAAAGATCCCTTTCCTAACCATGTGGATAAAAATAAAAGGAAGCCAGATCACGGACAAACTTCCAATGACTATAGGAATGTCACTTATATTTATCCCACTAATGATAGTCCCTTTGATTCTCTCATAGGATGTATTCATTCATCTGATGAACAGGTCAATACTATCAGGATCTTAGAAAAATTTGTGCAGTAGGGACAAGATGTGCTCATTTAATCATACCAAAAGCCCTACCTATCCCTCAGGAAGTTCAGTACAATTTGATAGACCAGTTAGAGAAAATACCTGCTAGGATATCCATTTTAGATCTCCTTAAAATATCTATTGCCCATAAAAATATATTGTATAAGACAGTGCAGAGTTCGGAGTCTCAATCAATGTAGATCCCACGCACCTACAAGCCATGATTGTGCACTTTGGCGCTAATGATCACATCACATTTGACCATTTTGCAAGCCTATGTAACAACCCAGAGCATAACTTACCCTTATACCTAGAAGTGGTTGTTACCCATTGCAAAATTAAGAGAGTACTTGTGGATGGTGGATCTGGTCTAAACATTTTTACTTTGAATCTGGTTAAGCAGCTAGGCCATTCAAAAATGGATCTAGGTGCCAAAACTATTACAATCATGGCCTATGATAATGAGGAATGAGATTTGGTAGTCACTATAATGATTCTAATGGAAGTAGGGCCAACTTGTCATGATACAAAGTTCCATGTCCTTGACTTGGATCTACCATACAACATGCTCTTAGGATGCCCATGGATCCATGCCATCTGAGCCATTCATTTAACTTTCCATCAATGTATCAAAATGTGCCACAAAGGATAGATAATCACCATTCATGGTGACCCATAACCATTTACACATTGCAGAGCCTTACATAGTTTTTCTCATGTAGCTTATGAATGCCCTTCTGCAAACATTATCATTCCTTTGCAAAATAGAGGCTATCAAGGAACGTGTGGATCTAGATTCACTCACTCCTTGCAATCAATATTTTCCTTCAATGGTCAACCCTTTCACATCATGGGAGGCAACATTGGAAAAATATGGCCCAGGTGAGCCATTCACCCTTGAACAAGATTTATTAATATCATATTTATCACTGTCACCCAGGACATGTGGTAAACCTTATTTTTAGTTCAAAAACACTTGGGAACAATGCCCTAAACCATTGGAAAATTTCATTCCTAGTGGTTTCTTGTTTGAGGAAAATATGTTAGGGGATCCTACTAACAGAGTGCCAGAAGGAACCATGGCTTCATGCCATTAGGCACCCCAATATGTCAAAGGCTACCGCATGATGTTTTTCATGGGTTACAAAGGGCTGGGATGTGGAATCAATGTGCAAGGGTGATTGGAACCCATTCCTATCCCTCACTTCAAATCAAATAAACATGGTCTTGGAATATGACCTCATGACGATCCACCCTTTGAGATTGACGCCACCTCTTCTGAACGCAAGAGTGATTCATCTCATTCTGATAGCGATGTGGATTCCCAATGTAGCCTCTATGAGGATCTTTCCTCAACTAACTTATTCCTTGATTCAGTTGTC
The DNA here is from genome assembly GCA_019776745.2 of Taxus chinensis. Classification (NCBI taxonomy): domain Eukaryota; kingdom Viridiplantae; phylum Streptophyta; class Pinopsida; order Cupressales; family Taxaceae; genus Taxus; species Taxus chinensis. The sequence continues at coordinate 196,458,242 of CM034156.1, forward strand.
CTTACCTTATCCGAATCTAGGCCTCAAACCAATTGCCAAGTAGCCCTTGTATATCCTGAACTTATAGATTGGGATCAACAATTTCACATGCCAATCAACTTCTTTGAGAATGATGAGGCATTATCAAAATTCATGGGACTCAGGGACTCTATTCCAGTTGGGGATCATAAGAAAGGATTTGTAATTCAACTAGACACATGTGCATACTTTGGAGAAGAAGAAGAGATGTGTGGATGCTTGAATAAGAAGGTCGCAAACAAGAGTAAAAATACTTCAGAGAAACCTTGTGCAAATAATAAATGCAAGTCTCATAGCGAAAAAATATTAGAAGCACTCGTAGATAAACAGAACGAAGAACCTATAGATAAAATGAGCTATCCATTCAAGGATGATGATGAGATACCTAAGGAGGTTGACCTTACTCTTCCCCTAATCCTACACAAATGGAGGAGATGCCTCTAAGATGCTTGTGGAAGAAACCATCAGTGTCAACATTGTCTCAGAAGAAGAACCAAGAATGATAAAATTGGGAGCTTCACTCTCAGCTCAAGAACAGAAGGTTTTTGTAGAGCTGTTAAGATAATATGTAAATATATTTGCATGGTCATACATATATATGCCTAGGTTAGATCAAGACTTAGTCATGCACAACCTCGTTGTGCACCCAGATGCTAAACCCATCAAGCAAAAGTTGAGAAAGATGCACCCTATAGTTGTCCTCCTCATCAAAGAAGAACTGGAGAAATTATTAGCTGTTGATTTCATTAAGCCCATCAACTATTCAGAGTGGATATCTAATATAGTCCTTGTTCAGAAAAAACCTGTTGGCATAAGAATCTACACTGATTTTCATGATATCAATAAAGCATGTCCCAAGGATGATTTCCCCTTACCTAACATTGATATGATCATTGATTCCACTACTGGTTATGAAATTTTTCCTTAATGGATGGATTTTTAGGTTATAACTAGATTCAAATTATGCAAAGAGGACTAACATAAAATGGCCTTCATCACTCCTTGGGTAATGTTCTGTTATAAGGTCATGCCTTTCAGACTCAATAATTCTAGGGCTTTCTATCAGCGTGCAATGACTGTCATCTTCCATGACATGATGAATGAAATCATGGAATATTATGTTGATGACATCCTAGCCAAATCCAAAAGCAAAGGAGAGCACCCTAAAGTATTGAGATGTATTTTCCAGCATCTCTCAGGATTACAAGGTGCGCTTGAACCCCAAGAAGTGTTTCTTTGGAATTTTATCAGGAAAACTCCTAGGTTTCATTGTCTCACAGAGAGGGATAGAAGTGGACCCTGCAAAGGTTACGACTATCATAATAAATTCCCCCACCTACCACTCTCAAACAACTGGAGGAGTCTACAATGGAAAAATTCAGGCAATCCCTCACTTTATTTCACAACTTAAAGATAAGTTCCACCCATTTACGCATCTACTAAAGAAGGATGTTGCATTCAACTGGGGACCATATTGTCAAAAGGCATTTGCATTACTAAAACAATACCTTGTTAACCCAGATGTACTCATACCACCTACCCCAGGTGAACCTCTCCTCTTTTACATCTCTACTACCTAGTTTGTTATTGGTGCACTGCTTACCCAATATGATCTAGACCATAGAGAAAGGGTGGTCTATTATCTCAGTCACACCTTGATTTCCTACAGAACTGAATTACCTCGTAGATTGAAAAGGCCTACCTTGTGGTTTTCTTCACCTTTCAAAAACTTTTCCACTATCTCCTTAACAATAAAACCAAACTAATATCCAAATTTGACCCTATCAAGTACCTTTTATCCAAACCCACCCTTACCAGATGAATAGCTAATTGGATCATTCTCCTGAATGAATTTAATATTGATTTTATGAATCAGAAAGTCCTTAAAGGGACAAGTATTTACTGATCAGTTGGCAGAATCTCCTTTACCAGGAATGGAACCTTGTGTATGGACCTACTAGATTCATCCATGATGTATATTGAAGAATTTGTAGAATGGAAAGTACATTTTGACAAATCATTCACCTTCCACGAATTAGGGGTAGAAGTAGTGCTTATCACTCCCACAAGTGAGGTTATCCCAAGAGCATTTTGTTTGGGATTCCCCTGCACTAATAACATTATGGAGTATGAGGAACTCATCATTGGCCTCAAACTAGATATTACTGTGAATATCAGATAGTTGCAAGTCATTAGAGACTCCCAACTTATCATTAAACAAGTTAATGATGATTATAAGGTTAAGGATGAGAAACTTATTCTATACAAGAAGTTGGTTGAAACATTGAAAGAGTATTTTACATAGATCATATTTGAATAGAAGCCAAGGTCACACGATAGATCAGTAGATGTTATGGCTATGATTGGATCATTGCTACGCATTCCACCTCAGGAAATTAAAATGCCTTTCTTTGTAGAGCATTTACAAATGCCAGCATATGACATGTCAGAGTCATGTTTGACATGTGAAATTGTTGGTCCATTATCCCCTTAGTATGACCCTATCTTCCGATACCTATAGGATACATTTACAAGATGAGAAAATCCATTTCCACCACATAGGATTCTATCCTGGGAGGCACCCATTGGCTACGACAAGAATTTAAATTTGGATTTTACCTTATCCACACTATTAAGGTATACTCAGTGGTATTTTATACCCTCCTAGGAGGAAACTACTGGTATAGATCTTGCATACTACTTATATGATATCTATTCTAGTAGTATTCTAAGTGAAGATTTGAGTGAGTATATTAAGCTGTATGAGATCTGTCAAACAATGATTTTGGGTTATGTGGAAGATGATAGGGTTTTCAATGCATTATCCTGTTTAAATTTGAAAGTTCAAAATAGATTGGATAGGAAACTAGAAAGCTATCTCAGATTGTATGTATCATGTTATTCAGTGGAGTCTTTTTCTTATGATAGAGCATTAATGTTGTGGAATTCACTAGTAGAAAGAAGAGGAGTTAGTAATATTCTTCATGAACCATACCCTCCTAGGAGGCACCCTCTATCGTTGTGGCTACGATAGGAATTTCCTTAATTATTTGTATTTTACTTATTCAATCCACACTATTAAGGAAGTACTCGCTGGTATTTGTGAATTGCATACTACCGGTATGGTCTTGGCTAAGAAGCTCTTAAGGGTAGGTTATTATTGGCCTAGCATGGAAGCAGATTATTATAATTTTGTCAAGAAATGTGAGCTATGCCAAAGGTATGGAAACTTGATACATGCACTAACACAAGATTTGTAGCCTATCGCAACACCCTAACCATTTTATAAATGTGGCCTAGATCTCATAGGGAAGCTCCATCCTTCTTCTTTATATAGCCACACCCACATTATCACTTCTACTAAGTATTTTACCAAATGGGTAGAGGTTGTGCCTTTTACTTACATCACCGGTGTGTAAATTTATAAATTCATCTTGAACCATCTCATCAGTTGTTATGGTATCCCTTCCACCATTGTCACTTATAATGGTAAATCCTTTAAAAACAAAATGGCTAAGACATTATTTCAACGTTTCCATATTCAACTCAAGTGATCTACCCCATATTACCCCCAAGGTAATGGACAAGTCGAAGCTACCAATAAAACCATTGTATTGAATCATGGAGAAAATGGTAAGTAAGATTGGTCGTAATTGGAATTTACAAATACATCCTCACCCTCTGGGCCTATCAAAATTCCACCCGTATTCCTACTAGTGTGACCCCATATTCCCTAGTTTATGGCACTAAATTCATCATACCCTTGTAAGTGGATCTTCCCTCCCTAAGAATATCTCTCTGGGATTATCTTGATAAAGATGCAGACTATAGAGTAGCTCAGTTAAAGCTAGAGCTGTTGGATGAGAAAGCGTATAAGATCGCTTAATCGGACCTCAAAGTCTACCAGAACAGAGGTATCAATTTGAGAATATAACAAAATGGATCATTCATCATGAATTTGATGTAGGTGATATAGTGCTGAAAGAAAATCATAAGAATACCATCCTAAAGATAGAGAAAAGAAAGGTAAGTTTGAGGCCATACTGGCTAGGGCCTTATGTGGTGGTTTCCTAAATATGGCAAGAGCTCATAATTGTTCTGGACTATTCAATGGTGATGGAGCTTCAGAATATGGAGTTTTGATTATCATCATGTTATCAAGAGAAGGTTAATGCTGTAAATATGAGAATATCAAAAAGTAAATTGATAGGAAAAACAAAAGAAAATGGAAGCAGCTAAACAGTGGAGAATTTTAAGCTTCCTTCGCCATTTTCTGGATATTATGATCTCTCCAAAAAGTTTGTCCAATCGTGATAAGTACCATCAAAATGGCGCTAATGGATTTGAGGTCATTTGGGTGAAAATTGTTTTGGTGCTCAAAGATTATTTGTATAAAGTCAGGATATAATTCTATTCTTTGCATCCATTAGCAAGCGTAACCCATTTCACTACTCTCTAAGAATAAATTCCTGGATGCCTAGGTCTAAACCCTATGAGTGAATCCTTCTTTATTCTGAGCTAATGAAAAATGGCAATGATTTCCTAACTAATTATAACTCTGATCAAGAAGGGATTGCATTTGAATGTTAAATATAACATTTAGGGCATTCACATTACACTTTCTCATAATAAGGCGTGAATTATTGCCCTTTGTATATTCCACCCATCATGCTGAAATTGCTCTCCATAAATTTTGGCATCCTTTACATTACTTTCCAAACATGACGAATATGAAATACATGGATTTTTCCCCTTAGAACCTCCTTCAGGCTTGGAGCAGTGAAGCTACACAACCTTCATAACATTGGCTAAAGGTGAAAAGGCATTGAACAACTTGTTACATGCCCCACCTATATGAAAGACTGGAAGGCTTTCAAGATAACCCACTAATACCAATTAGAAACATCATATCACAGGTTGTCCCACAAAGGAGGATAAGGAAAAATTAGAATCTCTTGTTAGTTCACCAGTTAATATAGTCTAGATTTGCTTCATCTATATTCATAGACTCTACCCGAAGAATGAAGAAAGTGCATTTGCTAAACCATGAATGAATTTTGTTTCAGCATGTGTAACCGGGTGTAGAAATAAATTCACTGGTACTTGCACAGAAATTAGTCCGATGATTAAACCCATCATCTGATAGGAACATATTTTACTTTATGATTGGGCTCTTTTGTAAAATCCGGGTGACCCTGGAGGAAAACCATCAGGGTACTCAAAGCTATGGACTGGCTAGTGGTCCACTAGAAAACTCTTTATGGGAGTTTTTGGTTCTCTTAGAAAAGCACACAAAAAATCATTATGGTACAAATGGTCCCACTTTCAAATTGTTGGGTTGGTACCTTAGACTTTGATGATTTTAACCATTCCAAATATTATCAAACAAATGAATGTGAAGAACTAAATAGAAATCAATGTTCTGAACTAAAATGTTAGGAACAGTAAGCTGTTCTATTAGTGGAACATATAGAAGCAAGTATTATACATATGTAAAAGCTTTGTGAAGTGTGCACAAATCAGTAATCATACCAGGAATTCACAGCATAGGGGTAGCTGACAGTCCACAGACTAAATAGAGTTTCTAAAATCCATTGAGGATCAAACAGATTGGAGGGGACTTGTTCTACCCATCATAGGAGAAATAAATTCTATAATCATGAATCTTCCTATGGTAATAGCAAAATCATAACTCAATGGTTATTTTCTAGATTTTATTTGAAAATCCTTCTGGATTGATTTCCTATTTGACATGTTGATTACATCTCAAAAGTATCAAAGTTGCTAAATTTTATCAATCAAATATGCCAAGCTGGGCTGTTATCATTTATTGGCATGAAGAGAAGCCGAGGACGGGGCAATAATGAGAAGTGATTAGCAAGACAAAAATCGCCTTTGGCGCCCAGACCATGAAAGTTTCAAATGCCCCTCGTTCAAAGTTCGGCCTATGATCTGTCACAAATTGGTAATCTGCATGTTTTGGCGTGCATTGAAAACCTAGATTCAAAAGGATGCAGAAATTTTCATGGTTTGTCAAATTTGTATCTATGGATTTTTTTTTTAAAGCAGTACAAAAACCACATATTGTAGTTTTAAGACGAAAAGCTATGGGATTTTCTGCAAATTTTCACCTGTCTAACTTCATCTGTAAAGGATCCAATCGGTTCGACCATGACATTTCTAGCAAATTAAACTCAGGGAAGGAAGAATTGAATATTTCAAATCTTAGTAATATGAAAATTGAAATCATGTATTAAGGGTGTGAAAGATTTTCAGACTTTTTTTCTAACCCATCCTGGAAATACCTACTAGAAAATCTTCAATATTAGAATGCTTCACATATGGCATAGGTGGAAACCAAGAAATTTTCTCAGACAGTATGAAGAATCTTGATTTCGTGAACTGCTAGCTAAAAGTGGATGCTCATCACTGAACACGTTTGAATGAATCTGTACAAAATGGTGAAAATGTAAGATGATACTTACCCTTGAAGGACCGACTCATGTGATTATGGACCTTCAAAAAGTATGGATGGAAAAAGTTCTAATATCATGTTAGTCACCCACAAACCAACATTATCAACTTTGATCATTATTGCATTCTACTCTCTATGACACGTGGCTTTACCTGAGTGAGAGTAAATAAGACTCTAGATGTATGCTCACTTTTCATAGTTAGGATTTTATTCTCTTGATTCACCTACGATTTCTCAAAGCTTCTCTTTTGTTAAATGTGGATCTCCGCCGACCTGTCCATACGCTCCGACCTATTGACTGGTTCCACTCCCCCCTGCTAGAAAACCAATTTGAAGAGTTTGTGAATCTCTTAGGAAAAAACAAGATGCTTCAAAATCTCCACTAAAAACCTGCTTGGAGTTGATCTGCCTCCCCGCTTTGAAAAACATGCGGGCTTAGAACTAGCTGAAAGGTATCCTTGGCATAAAAGCAGGCCCATGGTTCAGCACTAAAGAGGAGTGAATTACTGGTTAGGGTGTTCATATGTAGAACAAAGGCTTCAAATCTCAAAGTTCTCTACCGGTCCGCCTTATTTAATATTTAACACGGGAAATCAGCGAAGGGTGCACAAATAGATCCCTTCATGTGAGGACTCAAGATAGGGGTTATTGGTGAAGTCTTCAAGACTACAGGGACATAGATGGAGAGATTCTGGGGATGCTCAAAAGATGAGACTCTGTCTCCATATTATTTGCCTCTTCAAAAGCATCTATAGAAATTCACGTTCCTATTCCAGATAGACATCGTCCTCAATTATTTTCTATATTTTATTGGTCTCTAATGAGTCCTATTTGTCATGGCGGGCCCTAATGTCAAATTACTGGACATTGCTAAATTTTGCATCAAAGCTAGATTTATCAAGCACTCCTCTCATGTAACTGCCATTTCCTTAAAGTTCACCGAGCACTGAGGCTATCCGCAAACCCTTGGATAGTGGAGCTTCCCATCTGAGTCAAAGGCATGTTCTATGCTGTTTTTTCTGTGATGCGGATATCATCGGAACGGTTATGGAGTTGTTTGGCTGGCAGAGGCACCCTTGGCTTGTTTATCTTGAAGGTATCGTTATTGATCATTGCCATCATGATTTTTATGGTTCTGATTTACGTACTTGATGATTTTTTCAGATATTGAATACCATATTTGACTTCTATCGAGACTTCCTTGGTACAGTTGTTGAGGCCCTGGCGCTAGGTTAGCTTCTCTCATCTTTGCTATCTGGTGAGCCCTTTTGTATACAAGTATGTTGATCAAAAGATTTGCACTTAATAAAAAACTGGTACATATTCAGATGGTGAAGAGCTTCTAGAACCAATGAACGCCATGCATCTCAAGTGGTTCTATGCTTAAGCATGATGATAATATCAAATAAGAACTAAAAAATGGAAAAACAAAGAAAAAATAAACAAAACATGAGAAAATTGAGAAAATAGTAAAGAAAAAAATAGGTCGTCCACATGTGAAAACCACGCAATTGTGATGTACTGTGGGTAGGTCTTTGGGTGAAAACCAGTTTCTGGTGCTCAAGGAGGATTCTCCAGTCATTACTCTTGCATTAGAATGCGTAACCCTCACCACTTTCTAGGGATAACTTCCTTTGCTAGGTCTAGGAACCCTACCAAATCCATCTTCTTCAAGTCATGATCTGGCTTATTTTCTTTTATATCTACATGAAGGATGTGCCTTTGTATATTCCCATCTAACATTGGGTGGCACCTTCACATTCCACTTTCTCATACATATGTCATGGAATTATTCCCTTTTGTATATTCCCACATCACGTTGGGGCATCCACGCTTCTTTGTCCTTGTACATTGCTTTTTGAACATGACCTTAGAAAATTAAAAAAATCCAGAAAAAGATACACCAAAACCTAAACATTCAGAAAATATCCCTTCTAGGGATAGGACTACACCAACGTTACAATATTGTCTCAGAGAAAACCTCAAAAATAATGTGAACGGTAGCCTTGAAAATTTATCTTTCAAGATAACCCAAAAACATTAGAAAATATATCAATGTTGTCCCGCAAAAACAAGGTAATAATTTAATTACTTTTAGTTGGTTGGTTTGTATAGTTTTGATTAAGGGTGCTTTTTTATGTTGTGTGATGGTTCATTTTCTTACCCTAGATTGAATCTTGTTTGATTTAATTGTGTGTGGCATTAGATTCATTTGTATCTTAGGTTCACTTGTAAAAAAATTTGTCTTTTCCATCATCTGTTGTGTGCATATTTTAGGATTCATTTTACTTAGATTGAATGTCAATTTAATATGTTATTAAGGTTTGCTTGAGTTCATTTCTAGTTGCATATTGTTTTGGTTGTGTTGTTTTCTGTATGTTTGTTTAGTCTTGTTAACTTTTTTTCTTGTGTGTTTACTGCGCATCCTTTTACTATCACATCTATCATCTATCATTTCATCACATATAAACATCATCTGATACATCATATATACAAAAAATGCTAAGTTTTACATCATGCATGTATACTAAGCTAATCATCACATATTGTATCATCAATGGGGGCAAGAGGGGTTATGAATAATCACAAATCTATCCCCCCCACACCAATATCATCTAGTATCATCCCAAGTGCTAGAATAGAAATCAGAGACATCCCATAAATCCAAAACATATGATACTATCTGCAGATATATCATCAATGCAAAAACATGAAACATAAACATCTCTAAGGCTAAAGTATGTCACATACATAAAGAAAGAGAGAACATACATCATGATACAATCATCTGCAGAACATAAACCATCATCATAAGAGCATAATCAAAGCATGACATAACAATAAATCATCGAATGTCCATATAATACATGTATAAATGTCTATCTCAAAATCAGGTATACATCATCGATACAATATGCCATCTAAAAAGGGCATGCATCAAAACTCAACCTTCATCAAGAGGCATCAAAATAATGGTACATCAATCTATACATCGATCAAAATCAGCCTTCATAAGAGGCATGTATACATACAATACATCTGTACAAAAGGTAAAGTGGAGGAATCAACCACAACTCACACCCTCTATGGGGCTCCCGGGTCCATGTCCTGGGGGACACAAAAGTGGTGGATGTGATGGGTCTACTCCAGGGGTACCACCCTGTTGTCCGGCTGGCTATCTAGTTGACTGCTGTCGTTTAGTTGGTTGTTGTACGACTGGCTATCGGACTGATCTGATTGACCCTGACCACCGTGATCTAGGAACCTATCCCACTCACACCTAGCTTCTCAAAGGGAGCCACCCGCTACTCTTTTAGGAATGCTCTAAAATAGGTGGTCCTATAATACAAGGCCTCACCGCTAGCCCTCATAACATCCTGAATCATATAGGCATCACCAAAAGTAGTGGCTACCTGAATGGCAGCATCTCTCTCTCCTACCAATTGGCCTCTATCAGCATGGGCCTATCTCATGGTAGTGGCCTCTTGATCTCTGTCTGCAGTGATAGTCTACACCTAGGCTCAGGCCTGGTCCCTTTGAATGATAAAACCATGTGCCTGTGCCTGGGTGTGATCTCTTTGTGCATCGACCATCTACACCTGAGTCTGTGACTGGTGTAAAAGACTCAATATCTGATCCCCCTACCCTACCAACTAACTAATTTGGTGCTATAAGGCTGCACCATCCCCACCCTAAGTGGCTATGTCATTCTATGCTCTATCTTGGTCTCTCTCAACTGTCAAGACCTATACCTAGGAACTGGCCTGATCTGGGTGCTTTGATTGTAAGGGTCATGTACCTATGCCCTGGCCTCATCTCTCTCACTGCCACCTATAACTACATGGCTATCACTGCACCTATAACTGTTGCTGAAGCGTAGCCAACTATCCATCATCTCCACCACCCCCTGGAGCATGAGGAGGTGGACCCTAAGGAAAACAAATATCTGGAAATACCTACTGTAAGGGGGCATATATCCTCATTAGAATGCCTACTAGAATAAACTCTATATCTAGAGCCTTGGGTGCCTATGTCTCTACTGAGAGTCAGGGTCCCTATCTCTGAGGCTATTGTAATGGAGGACCCTGTCCCCCTCTCCAAACATGGTGTTGATTGTCAAATGGATCATCATCATCATTATCATTGCCACCACCAGCTCCACCCTCATCACCGCTAGGAGGCTCCACAAGGGGCACCCTCACTCTTTCCTCGTAGGCCACTCAGGGAATGGTCAAGCGGCATATAATCACTCCATGGTACCAGGGGGCATACTCTGGCATACAACCAGGATCTCTAATCTGTCTCTGGGGTACCCACATGGCTGGTACCACATGTAAAAATCTGGTCAAGGCCCTGCCCCTAGCAATCTGTGGCCCCATATCAAAATACTCTCTAGCCCTGCAAGCATACCACATATCTGTCCCAGGTACATCCTGGGTAATATCAAGTTGCCTCTGACACCTATCCACTCTGTAAATCACCCACATATAGTTGCGGCTGCCCAGCATAAAGTGCTCAACATTCACAGTGTTGAGCTCTAGGCCATCCTCTGGCCACTGAAAGTGTCTGTAGGGCCTCCATACCACGGCAGCCTGCTGTAACTCATCCAAATCGCAGCGGTAATGGTAGGCATATCCTATATGTAGCCACACATCATCTCCAATCGGAACCCAGCCCATAGTAGAAGGATCCTCTGGAGCTTGATCGCTCAATGTACCTATGGGGTGACCAATAGCAATGTGGTCCCACACCCAAATCTGTAATAATCTATGGTCCTACCATCTTCTGATGGTAGTATGTGATCAAATGGAGGTCCCAATATAAGTGTGCTAATATGCACTAACCCCAGCAGTATGTCTCCCTATCAATCAATCCTTGTATCACTCTAAGGAGACCAAGTGGAAATGAAGCACTGGTCTTGTTAGGGAGTAAAAATCCACTGAAAAAGGCCATCATGTAGACTACCACATGATCAAGCTCTGGATCCTCGATGTAGCATGACAATCTAAGCAGTCATCCCACGACACGGTATCATCGGGACACCAAATAGCTCAATAATACATCGATCAATGTTGGGCTAGTGATGGGTATACTGAATCAGCTGACCCTGGATGGGGACCCGCATGATACACCATACGTCCTCTAGTGTAATCATGATCTCACTAGTTGGGAGCTAAAATCACTGACTCTCACTATGTCACCTCTCAGCCACGGACTATCAGTAGGCTGTGATCCAAGGTAATCTGTGGCATATCGGCCATGTAAGCCAATCCTGTGATGTATAGAAGGATATCCAATATCCTCCTATCATCCTCATCAAATTGCACCTCTATCGCCACCAGCTGGCCATACCTCTCGTGGGTATGTAGAATGGGTAGTATCCTCTACAAACAAAAGATCACATGTTAGGATCTAATTTTTCCATCCACTTCTATCTAATTTTCTATCTATTCCTAGCTAATTTTCTAGAAAAATTCTTCTTTCATTCATCTAACATACTAATTTTCACCTTCTTCTACAAACCATCTAGTCTATTTTTCATCTATACTTAGCTCTTTGGTTGTGGGGATGAATTCCCCCTTTTTTTCCTGGTGTGTGTGCCTCCACCTCGGCACCTGCGTGCCTATCTTGGCGTATACGCACCCAGCATGTATACGCCTCTGCTTCAATGCATATGTGCCCCATCTGATGCGTACACTTCCCCCAACTTTCACCCCATTCTTCCTACTCTTCCTATTTCACCCAGAATGCATATGCGCCTAGCGCAATGCATATGCTCATTGTTCGACGTGCACGCATGTGCATCCATGTTTTTCCCTCCCATGCGCGTATGCCACCCTTAGGCAGATACATAGGCATGTACCTATTTTTTTGACATGTATGCATATGCTTACCCGTTATTCTAACACATGCACGTGCACGTATCCATCAAATCAATGCATGCGTGACATGCGCATGAATCAAAAAATGCTCAAATCTACCCTAAAAAGATGAAAAAATATACATTAAATGCATAATTGACAAAGGAGGGATAGGGCACTCACGTAGGGTCCATCCGCTGGGTCCTGAAGAAACTCTCGGATGTGATCTGCCCATCTCCATCTACTCGGTAGTCTTGCCATCTCACTCTAGGGCTATCGCTCTCACTCGCAATAAAAATTCATAAGAGATCTGCTACAAATGAACTAGTCATGATTGTTTTACCCCCTCAGTGGGTATATTACACTATCATGATGCCCCCAAGGCATGTTTTCTTCATCATGATCACTCTGGTACTTCTTTTGCTCACCAAAATGATAATTTTATATCTAAAATGATTATTTCTACTTGTTTTCACATGTTGGAGCACTCAGTGCCACCCTGCGGTCACTTCTTCAACCTAGAATGATTTACGAATATTTCAGGCACCATTTTCCTATCATTTCTCTTCTATTTTTCCTCTCTTTTTCCCGTCGCGATGATTATTTTTATGAAATAATTATTATTGCTTGTAATTCTTCTCGCTAGGTCATTTTTTGCTATCTGACACCCTTGCCTTCACCTTCAGGTAGTTACGCATGATTTTAGGAGATCTTTGATCTCTTATACAAATTATTTCTACTGATCAAAAATTTAAAAATTATAAAACCATCCAGAAAGCCAAAAAATTTGTAAAACTTCGAAAATGGACTAAAATTGGTAAAAAGCTCATTTACAGCTGAAATATGTGTCTCTCACATGGCACTCATCTCGTATCTTGCTGAAGTTTTCACATGTTTTGAAAAAATGACTCACGGATCACCTAACTCTATAATCATTTTACAAAATCTACGTTGCTTACTTTTCCTGTACTCTGGGGAACTATTAGTTATCTGGTACTATTTTTGTCATGCACATTGCTTTTCCATTGGACACCAATGTCCTCCATCCTTTCCCTTGCATATAGTAATTTCTTAGGGCATCATTTTAAACCCTTTTCATTTATCAGAACATTTGGGACTACATCTCGATAACAAATTATTTTTGCAACTATTTTAAACGTTGTTGGTTTGAGTTTGTGTGATTGTACGTATTTCCCTGTTAGATGAGTTTGATTACTTCTCGTATTGCATTGCATGTTTATATGATGCATGGAGTTGATGTTTTAGCAAAGGAAATTTGTTTGTATCTTGGATTTTCATGTCATTTTACGCTTCCGTCATATGCTTACATTTTTAAAAGGACCGATGATGAGGATGCTAAACAAAATGATGATTAAAATTTGTTTGCACTAGTTTGTGGATAGCTCAATATCCCTCTTTCTTGTTGTTCTCTAATCTTCTCTTCACATTTTTCTTTCTTTTGTTCTCTTTTCTATCATCGATCAAGTTCTTCCATCACCCCATTGACACTCGAGGGGGCATCCCTTTAGCTAACAAATTTTTCTTCTACCCCTTCAAAAAAATTCTACTTGTTTATGTTTGTCTACTTTCTTTGAAGTGACGTAGCTTACGTCACCCCAAAGAGGGGAAAATGTAGACACCTGTAGTTTGATCAAAGAACTATTATTCTTAATATTGCACTAACTATTCTCCTCCTCATAAATTAACGACATACCCTCAGTTAGACTTATCTAACTTCCCTCTTACGACACTCTTTACTTGTATTCCTCTTCTAAGTCAATTAAAAAGGCTAATATAAGTATCTTCTTGGATAAATCCTCTTCTTATCCTCTTCTAGACTACTTCTATTAGCTTCCTAGACTATCAATCCATTTCATTAGATTGATTAGACCTCTCAAAACTCTTTCAAAACCCTAATTTCTCTCTAAAACAAGATTAACTAGCCTAACCTAGGTTAATTAACCCTATCTATGGCCAACCTCTTCTAAAAACCTAGTCAAATCTTACTTTGACTTGCTAAAGTGTTTTTGGGCCTTTTCATTTGTCCCACATGCACCCAAATCTCCCACTTTCCCAAATGGAAAACTATAAATAGCCCACTACCCCCCTCTCATTTACAAGAACACTTCTTCCCTCTAACATAAAATATAGAATTATTGTTAGTATTAGGAGTTTTATTTCATTTTATTGAGCTATTGTCTTTATTCATTGCAACACACCATACACCATTGAGCAAATGGGAAGAACCATTTCCCTTGAATCCATTAATGGTGAGCTCTCATTCTCTTAAGCACAAACTAATTGCTTAGATCCTTATTAGGCTCACTTATTTAAGCTTTCAAGAATAGAGGATAATTATATTTATGTTCTTGTTTGCTTCAAGGTTAATGCATGCAAAATAGGAATCCTTGTTTACTTTTTATCTGATGGTCCATTGATTGGTTTTGCACAAATATTTGGGGTTTCTTAAGTGTTCTTACCCTATTCCATAGCTTTTGCAACCTTTCATTGAACACAAGTATGTAAACATTTTCAGAGCTATATTTTAGGGATTCCTAATGTTTGATGAAAGGATTCATTCCTATGTTGATATTTAGCTTTGAAAATTTTAATGGAAATAGTCGTAGGGAAGATTTGAGTGATAGGTTCATCATACTCATAGTGTCTTCTCACATTTTGGTTAGAAATTCCATTGTTGACAGCAGTATGCAAGGATATGGGCATTAGTAGCATGTCTAATTTTAAAACTTGCAGTTTTATAATGTTGTCATTTGTGCAAATTTATGGATGCTTATAAGACCCATTCAGGTACCTATTTGATATTGTAATAAATAGACAGACTTGTTGTATCCACATGTGTTATTTGCACTAATTTTAAAATTACAAAAAAACCTTCATTTTTGGGCAAAATTTGATTTTTGTAACTATCAAATGTGGTTGCAATTAGGGTGTAAATTTATTACACTAACAAACTGGTTTGTAAAGTTGCACCAGGTGATCATTTTTACAGATTATGGTAGTTCATTGATTTAGGTAAGTATACAGTTTGTTATCTATCCTTCTACATTTGATTATGTATGGATAGAATTGGCAGATTCACGTGGATTCAATTTTTGACTATAGCTATTTTTGGGCATTGATAATATAATTTATTTTGGATAGTGAATATTTGTTGATGTTACAATTTCATATGGACAGTGGGCACTAGCCTAATTGTGGGTAGTTTAGATGTCTATTATACTGATCTATGTTTATGAAATTATAATTTTTGGTAATCTATCATATCACAAAGTGACAATTAAACACTATCTTTCCATATTATAATGGGTATTATTATCTAGTCATTTATTTGTGATGGAATTACAGTGGGGTAGGACAGTTCAAAGTTGTGTGTAGAGTTGACAGGGTTGCAGTGTTTCAGTTGAACACTAGCTTAATTGGGTGTTATTATCTAATCGGTTATGTAATTAGCTAATCAACTATTTGAATTTTATTAACCTATAATGCTATTTTGAGTTCTTGTATGTGTTTTTGTAATGCAAGAAGAGATAGTATGTTTTGTGGGTTGATACACTGATTTTTGTGGACAAAATTCCTTCTCGGTAGGGAGGAGTGATCAGGGGATCAATTTTAGTGTCAAATTTTTCCTGAACTTCCCTAAACCATGGCAATGCATTATATCCTTCAAAGAGATTTCCGAAGACTATAAGAAAGTGAAAAATGGACACTCTGAGCTCCAAATACGTCCGGTCAAAGTTTGGTTAATATGTGGTCAGAGTTTGGTCAACATGTGGTCAAAGTATTCTTTGAATCTCAAAAAATCATTTCTATTGAGTATATTTGGTCATGATTCTTCCGACGCATTTTCAGCAGACCAAATCCGAGTCCGTATGCGAAAGATATGGTAAGTCAAAATTTAGGTCAAACTTGCGGGAAAAAGTGACATGGCAAAAGGTAAACCAATCACATGCTGGCACGTGGCACCACACCATTTGAGCACGTGGACCTCAAATTTTGGAAGAAAAATGCTATGAGTATCCATTCCACATGAAAATAGGAGGATTTAGATTTATTAAAAGGTTTGGATAAAATTATCTCTCGTGGACTATGGAATCGATTCCCATATAAGGATAAAAGATTTCCATTTACTATTTATAGTGGGTAATGCAATCAAAGGGATTTGAACCCTTGACCTACGCTAAAATATTAGGTCGACTAACCAACCCACCACCTTTGGAGAAGTGATATAAAAAGAACTCACAGGGTTTTGTAGAAGACAAATGACAGGTGTGTGAGAGGGCATAATAGACCTACTTGCAGAAAACATGATTTTTGAGACACTTCCACTCAAAACCAGATCTTGAGTTATATATGAAAATTGTTTATAATTTTGATACGATCAAGACAGTGTGATAATTTTCTTGATTTGGAGATTTTGTGATATAGTTATTTTTTTTTAAATTCACACAAAGGTGTAGAACCCAAGGGAGACATAGCTGCAAGTGGATCAGGAAAGTGAACGACAGTGGCTAAGCTCTATTAATGTCCTTCGATGGTCAGATATCACATTTTTTCAAGTTTTTGATTCATTATTGGTTAATGTAAAGGTTATTGTATTTGAATTTTTAACATTATTAATGGATCGATTCACCGTGAACCCGAGGACGTAGGAATTCTGAACCCCGTAAACAATTTGGGTGTTGTGTTCTAATTTTTATTTTCAGTTTTCTAATAGTTTCCAGTAATTTAAATTCAGAATATGAATATGGATGCAACTATAATCAGTAATTGATAAAATTGGGAAATCAAGTGAAATCAGGAAACTGTGACTTTTGGACTTTGATCAAACAATGAAATTTTGAGTAAATTATAAATTTCATTTCATTTTTAAAAGTAGTCCTAAATCATATTTTTATCAATATTTTGGAGTATTAATGCCTTTAAAGTTGATTAAAATTGAAAATCCTTTGAAATGGTTAAAAGTGAAAAAAATAAAACACTCGTTTTCATATCATTGTGCACTGGTAGAATCACACCGAAGAGGTCTACTGACATCTCTCCCTACAAATTAGTCTATGGAAAAAAAAGCTAGGCTACCCATATCTCTTGAATTTCCAGCATTGGATCTTTTTAAGCAGTTTGAATTATCTGAGTTTGAATCCATGGAAGTCAGGTATGCTAAGTTGATGTAGTTGGGAGAGATGAGAGATCAAGCACTGCAAACCATAGAGAAGGATCAAGCTCTGATCTAGAGGTCCTTTGACAAGAAAGTTAAATCCAAGAGCTTCGAGGAGGGAGATTTGGTATTGAAGTGGGATGTTGACAGGGAAAAACTAGGTAAACATTCCAAATTTGATGTTATATGGAGTGGTCCCTACATGATCATAGGATGTAAGAGTAACAACGCTTTCAAGTTTTCAAAGTTGGATGGTCAATAACTATTGATTACAGTCAATGGAATCCATTTGAAACATCGTTACTAAAATAAATTTTGATCTTGTACATATTAGTTAGGATTTCTAATTCCTCTAAGTGTTTGTAGCATATTGTTCTATTGTTAGAATAGGTTTCTTTTCCCTAAGTTCTTCTCACAGGTCTATTACTTCTGGATGGTCTCTTTGCACATTTTATCATGTCTATGGGAAAGAGTATTGTAAGAAGAATTTCAAGGTTACAAGAAACAGTTGTTATTCTCAAGAATTTTCAAATGCAAAGCGACTAAATTCAGATGTAGAGGTAATTTTAGTGTTCCCACTCTCTTGTCTCTTCAGATCAGTCATGGCTTGAGCTTCTAATGCCTCTTCAAGAATCATAAAATCATTTTTCTGGGGTAGCTTGATGTTTTCGGATGACATGTCTCATGGCACTTGCATGTTCTCATTTCTAGTGAGCAGGTCTCCTCAATTCATTCAAGGTTATCTTAGGTTTTGGGCAGAAGATCAACCTTAAATCCTTCCTTCTCACTCATTGGATCTGGTTCAGTTGAAAATCTTATAGAACTATGAGTAGCTTGGGAAATTTCAGAGCAGTTTCAGCTCTTAACAGTGTTTCAAGAAGGTTCATGGGTGAAGGATCCTAGTTTCAATTCAGCTTGTAGTAGGAGGTAAAACTTCAAGTTTCAAAACAATTTTCCACTCATGAAAGATTCAAGAATTTCTTTAACAAGATGGAAAATTCAAGCAGTAGTCAGCTCAGGTCTGGCATGTGCTTCGAGAAGATTTAGAGGTGTAAATTTGAAGTTCATATTAGTTTCGGGTTGTTACAGTGACTCCATACCTGATGGATACCTAAAGGACATTGATCACTTCACTTGGAAAGCAGGTAGCCCCACTAAGTCACTAAAATTGTTATCCATTTTCACCCCTATTGAAAATAGACAACTTCGAAACTTGGGCCCGAGTAAGTTGGACAAGAGTAGGAGACAGTCCTCGGGGCCCACTTTGAGCTAAAAAGGGATAAAATGGGAAAAAATGGGAATATGGTCTTTGAGTGCACCACTCCATTCCCCTAGCCCCCTGGTTTAGGAAAAAATCTAAAATTTCAAGAAAATCAGGAAAAGAATGAGAAATTTAAAAAATTGGCTAAGAATCAAGTTCATCTTACCGAGATGATGGGCGGACTAAAAAATAGCTCAGTGAGCTATACATTGGAGTCTGGAGCTTGCAGTACAACTTGGATTTAAAGGATCTCACCAAGTCAATCGGTGAGCTGTGAGGATTTGGTCACAACGGGGGCTTGAGGTAACTTGACAAGCAAGTTGGTGATTTGGGATTTGTTCCCACGAGGCAATATGTGGCACATCAGCCGATATGGGTTGGGATGGCCCAAGAGGTAAGTGGGGCAAAGGGTCATGAGTTCTCCGAGTGGTTATTTTCCCTGAAATAAATAGTGTGGGTGTTGAGCGGGAAATTCGGGAAGGCGGGCAAGAAGTGCACATAAGGAACAAGGCTCAATGAGGGGTATGGGTCTAATGTGTCTGATGGTGGAGTGCGGGTAACTCCTTCCCCATGGTAGCGAGTTCCCCGCAGAGTCATTTCGCCCACAAAACAAAGCAAGGATCCTAGGGGGTAACAAAGTGGGTGAGGCGAGATGACATCGTCGAGACAAAGTAATGGAATTTCAGGTCAGCTCACCTGAGCTAGAGGAAGTGGAGGTGGTCATGGGGTAATGCGATGAGATGACAAGGATGTTAGCTCACCGAGCCATGTGGTGAGCTAGCTGGGGAATTTTAGTGGCATGCCAGCACAAACAAACCCCCTAACACATTTTTTTAACAAAATTTACTTTTCCACAGCCATATTTCTAGGGCCATTACTCAAGGAAATTTGAAACATGAAAATAAATTTGAAAAGGGGTAAAGTGAAAATAATCATTTCCAGGACCAAAGAATTAATTACACGGGTCTGAGAATGTGAAGTAAACCCAAAAGGTGACCTGCACAAAAATAGCCATATCTCCCTCAATACTCAACCAAATTGGATAATATTGTACTCATTAGAATCATGATTTTGTCCTTTTCACTCAGAAATTAAGAAATAAGAGATTTGGTGAGAGTAGGTGAGTCAAAAAATGAAGAAACTAGAATATTTTAAATGGACACTTCCATGTGGGTAAAAATACTTCAATGAGACATGGGAGGCCATTTTCATCTACAACAAGCCACAAGACAGAGGGGGATGGGTTTTTCATGGTTATACATAATTTTTGTAGATCATTAAATACTTCTTATTGGTGGTTGAATGCAGATTTCAGGATTTCCCTCTTTCTCTCCCTCTCTTTCTTCTTTTATAAATGTAAAATGGAGAGCTCATTGTAAAGTTTTTTTGGTTGGACATTTTTTTATCTGCACCTACATTCTACAATTTGCTACAGGTATCTATGGGTTTTAAACCTTCCATTTTAGGGATTTGGAAAGAGATTCGTGCCTCTTTTCTTAACTATAATGAATTGTGTCATCTACTGAAGCAATAAAATCAAGCTCTTTGGTTATTTTTCAACTCTTTCTTGTGTTCTATTTCATTATCTAACCTCTACATTGCATTTTAAGATATTTTGTGCATCTTAATGGTTTCTTGCATGATCTAGATGGTTATGTTTCATGGAAATGATAGTGTAAATGTGTGTTTTTAGACTGTGGTGTCCTAATACCCTCTCTATCTCCATTTTCCTTCACTTTCATCCCTTAGAGAGTGTCCCAATCACCCCTTTTCTTGGTGTTATCACCTCCTTAGTGTAGGAATTTTCTTCATTCTTATGTATTTCCTCTCTCCCTGGTCCCTTGGAATCATATAATAGGATTAGATAAGTGTACTTCTAGCATTAGGAGTATTTTAGTGCTAGGATTAGGCAGAGGAACCAGCCTTCTCTGGAGAGTTGTCTCAACTGCAAGGTCCCACACCTTGAGACAATTCCATGTTACCCAGCTACATTGATTGCCCAGTAAACTCAAGTGCTTTCAATCAAATGGTGTTGTAATTTGGTGATAACAATACTCTTTTTGGCATTCTCTCTTCATGTCAATTTTTATCCTTTAAATCTTTCTTTATCATCCCAACTTCAATTTCCTCCTTTTTAGGCTTGTCCCACAAGTTCTAGCTAGGGTTAAATGGAAATAGCTAGGGTTTACTATCTCTTCACTAGTTTCCAATTTCTTTCTCTTTGAACCATCTCAGTAAACCATATTTATGCTTCTTTAAATGTTTTTGTACTCCTTTAGCTTTAATTTTGCTAGTTTGCAAGTTTTTAGTTCTTAGGTCTTCTTAGCTTGATCTAGACTTTCATAGCTCTTCTATGCTCTCTTTTCTTCCTTTTAGAGAATGAGATTTGATGTTTATCTCCTTCATCTTACTTTCATGGATTCTCAAGGTTATTTAACCAGATAAAAAAATTTGAACCTCATTTTATCACCTTTGAAAAATTGCTCTTTAGGCCCTTCAACTGGGCATGCACAGACTTAAACTGAGATACTTAGTTTTCTTGCACTAAGTTTCCTTCATGCTTGTTAATATTTCTTGGGAAAGTAGAAAACACCTTGTTTTATCCCTAAGAATGATTGTTATATATTTCATTGGTTCTTTTACATTATTATGCTCATTATTGCTTAATACTAAAGCCTCAATGTAATTTAGTTTGGAATAGAGTGATTGCAAGCCATTATAATTTTCTTTAGATTTATATGAACTCTATTGACTCACTTACATTGTTACTTATCTTTCCATGATCTAAACATACTTAAATATTCTAACAATCATGCATATCTAGTTCCAAAGGCTTCATTTTAGCATCTTTTCAATCTTTTCTTGTCTTCGTATCTCAAGATCAGGGTATCTTGAACAGAATTAGGGTTTCTTGATTAGATTCCTTGTTTACTCATGTATAACCTTATTGATGATTAAGTAGACATTTTTAAACCTTCATTGACCATGATAATCTCCAATACACATGGAAAACATCTCTAATTCATTACCAAGGACACTCAGACAACACACACAGTCATGCAAGATTCATAACTTCTCTGACACAGTTTCTTACCTTGAACTTCTTTTCTTCCAATTTGTACCCTAATATTTTTCTTGACTTTGGGTAAGTGCAGAAATTTGGGGGACAATTAAGTGGACATCAAATCCTGAATTTTACATCAAAAACAACAAAACATCAAATTTAGTCTTCCGCGGACTTGAACCATGCCGAAAAGTCAAAAATATGTCATAAAAATGGTACCATCACGTAGGGGAGACTGTTGGATTTTTAGAAATATTAATATTAAAGTGAATAGAATAGGACAAATATCATTTTATAATTTTTTACTAATAGTAGGTCTTTAAGACACTTTTTCCCGTGAATGTTTATGTCTACGTTTAAGACTACTATTTTTTTTTCACTTATTAGAATGTGTTAAAAATTATACCATCCCAACCGTGGTGAAATTATATACATGTTCAAAAAAATATTTCATTTCAATATTTTTTGATGAAGTTATGGTGGGCAAATAGAAAGTGCTCTGTTTTCTTTATGTTTTCAGACCACTTTCACGAAAAAATCATAAAAAAATAAAATATTACTTAAAAAAATACAAAATAAAATATATCCCAAGATAGATAGTGGCATCTAACTTCTCACCAAAGGAAAAATATATATATCAATTTTGGGTCATCCAAATCGCGGATAAACAGACTACAATCTTATAGGCGTTTTTTAAAAAAAATACCAAGTCATTGAATTTTGAATATTTAATATAGCTAAACTTGTCCATTTTTTAAAAAAATTAGTAGTTTAGAAACTAGATTTCAGATGCTATGATTCATATTGATATATTTTTTTCTAATTTTGAGTGTATGCATTGCTAATAATCCCTACAAGTTGATATTATGTTGTTATTTGCAATATGACATCCACTTATGACCCCTTTTTTGTCCCCCAACTTGCTGCACTTACCCCTTTACTTATCACTTGAACTGAGATAGATGGTTTAAGTCCCTGTTTGCTTCTTCAGTATGCCTTGTCTCCTTTCATGTTTTCTAGGATTCTAAGGCCTCTATGTTTGTATTTGAAAAGCATAACCACTCCTCAAGAAACCCTGTGGTCAACCTTTTTCTAGGTTAATGCATCTCTCTATATCTTTAATAGAGCTCTTTGATCATACATAACCTTTTTCATTATTTCCCTAAGGGTATTCACTTTTTGTTCTTTGATAGACTATAATTTCAATAATTTATAGAGTAGATGGAAAAAAAATTTGCACCCTGAAGCTTACTTCATTCATGAAAAGAACACCTATTCACTTTTTAGTGTTAAGACACACACTTAACAACTCAGATAGTTCTGTTGCAAACCATGTCTGAGACTTGATGGAGGATTTGACAAACTAAATTAGAGACATAGAAACACTTTCCTCTACCTGTAATCATGACTCACTTGTTCATCCACTTGACACGCTTGAAAACCTTGAGACACTTGACAGATCATTTCTTTTGAAGACTTTATTGACACTATCTCATTAATAGGTACACATACTCATTAAGGAAAGAATTTACAATTAGGACTCAAACTAACTTTAGTGTAGACCATGACACACTTTATGATGTTCTTTTCTCTCATGACTTTGTATCTTATGACTTGGTGAATCATATGGTCCATTGTGACTAACTTTCTTGAAGGTTGTTGGACTAATGAGAACTAGACCTAACACACTTATGAACTCAAAAATTTCAAGCACCAATTACAGAGTAAATCTACATAAGGACTTCATGGAGGACTGAATGGGCATACTTGTGATTCTTCATACATTGGTAGTATTGTGAGGACCTTGATAAATGCCTACTAATAATAACTCACTTCCAAAAACATACCTAGATTCTTTCAGCACATCCCCATTCTGGTTCTAAGGTTCAAATATGGCAGGTTGCATGCACTTTGGTTATTCCCTTGGCACATTTTACTTAGTTACAGTTCCTCACGCACCCTTACACTTTATTCTCCCTCCTATGTAGCTTCTGCACCTCCCACCTTCCCCTTCATTCTTATATCTTCTTCCATTCTCCCTCATGCCCATTTCTCGTACACTCACCCACTTCCCAATATTTCATGCACCCTTCGTGTGCACCCTTGACTTGCCTTCTAAATTTGGCTAAGTCCCTTGCATACTTCCTCCATGTGCCCCCTTTCCTTTCTTGTCGTGCCCCACTTGCATACATGTGTCCTTATATATATATATATATATATATATATATATATATGTATGTATGTATATATATATGTATGTATGTATGTATGTATGTATGTATCCTCTATTCTTCTGCACACATCCCTTTTGTGTGTTTATCTCCTACTTTCCTCTTTCACCTCACTTACCTCCACGCGTGCCTTGCTCATTCTTCTTTGCCAGTCATGTGCCATATGGCCACCACTCAGACTTGAGTGTTTTCTTATGATTTAACAAAAATAAATATGTTAAACCCTAATAATGTAGAGTAAATGATGTAAACTATGATAAAAAAACTACTATAATATAGATAACACAATAGAAAAATAGAAAACCCTAAGTGCAAGAGGGAAAGAGTGACTTAGTTGATTTACGCTTCCTTGGAGGTGATCTGGACTGGAATAATTGATGAACAGGAAGGGAATAATGTTGTAACCATGCACTGTAAATTTTAAAGCTAACAGATAATTCTGGACTAGGGAACTTGGAATAGGACTAGGGCGCCTAGGCACTGGTGACTTCTAGAAGGCACCCATGACCGTGAAGAAACTTAGAATCTAGTTTTTTTGTTGTCACACAAGTTTCACTTGTAGTCATTGTTGGTTGCATGTATGTCGCACTTTGATCACAGAATTCACATGTAACCTACAAAGATATGTTGACCTAAAAAACCCTCAAACTACATCAATTCCCAAAAACCAAAGATGCAATATGGGGAGTCAGATTGACCCCGGTGGTCACCCGATTGAGTGAACTTATGACTAAGCACTACACTATATCTTAAACTCCATGTAATTCTTGTGATTGTGTGAAAGAATCGTTCCCTAAGATGCCCTAGTGAAAGTGGCACTTAATAGCGGGTGATATCTAGATGTACCAATGTAAATAGATGTGTTGATGGAAAAATGAACCTTCCCTTCCTATGAAGTGAATGTAAAAAACATAGTCCCTTGTCCCTTGAATGAATGCTATATGGATGGCTTTAATGCTCTTAGATGCCTTTAGATGCAATATTAGGTGATGATAATAGATGCTTAGAGCTTGGTCCCTTATTTTTGTCACATAGCTATGTATTTATATGATTCCCTTATTTTAATTTCATAATTGAAAATTGGAAGGTCCTAATCACATACTACTATTCATATGATTCCTAAGTGAGAAAACTACTAATTGACACTTATCTTTGGCCTCTTTTTCTATCTTTTTTGTTTCCTCTTTGGTCTTGCACACCCCACTGCCTAGTCTGATATTCATTGCTTCATCTTTCTTGACCCTGGACACCAGCTCCCAGACATGACGTCAACACCCAAGCACCCTCATCCTTCTGGGTGCCTCTGACCTCTTTGTATCTTAATCACCTCTTTTGGGCATGTTTATCTTTCTGAGATCTTGTTTTCTTATGGGTCGGCATTTTAGTTATCAATTACGAAATTCAAACAAGGGAATCATATAAATATAAAGCTATGTGACCATAATAAGGGACCAAGCTCTAAGCATCTACTATCATCACCTAAGGTTGCATCCAAAGGCATTCTAAGAGCATCAAAGCATCCATCTAGCTATCATTCAAGGGACAAAGGACTACATTTTTCTGCATACACTTCATAGGAGGGGAATTCCATTTTGACATCCACACATCTATCTACATTGATACATCTAGCTATTTCTCGATATCAAGTGCATCTTGCACAAGAGAATCTTAGGGCATGATTCTTGCACACACACACAAGACACAAACTACATGGAGTCTAAAATGTAGTGCAATGCTCAGTCGTAAGTTCACTCTGTTGGGTGACCTCTGGGGCCAGTCTGACTCCCCATTTGCATCTTTTCATTTTTAGGATTTGATTTATTTTGGGGTTTTACAGGAGATCATTTGTTTTGCAGGTTACAAGATAATTCTATGGGCATAGTGTGAAACATAGGCAATCAAAAATGAAGATTAGATACATTGGTGTGACACAAGAAGAATCAATTTCAAACCATTTTTGCAATCACAAGTTCCTAGAAGAGGTATCTAGTGCCTAGGCACCCCTGACCTATCCCAGACACCTTGGTCTAGATTATTCTGACAATTATGAAAAATTTTGGGTTCGATTGTGACATTCTGCCATCCTGTTTCATCAGTTTTCTAGCTCATCACAATTTAGGATTACTACAAAATGAGCTAAGTCTTCTACTCCATTTCTTACACCTAGGGTTTCATTTTTATCTAGCTTATTACTTAGGTCAGATCTATACTTTATTGCTCTATTTATCATATGAGACTCTGAAATTAGGATTTAACATAAATTCAATATTTTTTAAATCATTTGGTGAACCTGACCTATTCAAACAATCTTGGGTATTTATATCATCACTTCTCTCATTTTTCCTAAGGATCGTATCATCATGGATTTTTCATTCATGATTTCTTGCTAGCCAATCTTGATTGTCGAGCTAAAATCATTACTCTCTTGGCTAATAATTGTGTTCCTTCTACCACTCATCTTGATATAGTATATCAAACATTTGTAGATGTATTTTCTCAACAAATTACTTTCCATATAATATAGCTAACGATCTTTCTATTTATGACAATAATACTTTGTTATACATAGAAATTCACATCAATAGCATAGGTGTTAAGCAAAATATAGTCAATAATGGATCTGAACTCAATCTCTGTACTTTATCATTCATTCACAACATTTGCCTTTCCTTTGCATTTGTTATCCCGTCATCAATTTATCTTCGTGCATATGATTCTTCTACACATCCATGCATAGGCACTATTACTTTACCTATCACTGTTGGGACAAAATCCATGTCCTATAGTTTTCTTTCTTATCGATTTTCTAGTTTAGTATAATTAATTTCACTTGGTAGGCCATGGCTTCATGCCATATAGCTCATGCCTTTTATAGGACACTGGTACATTAAATTCTTACATAAGGTATTTGAATATACAGTCATCGTTGATCGTGATCCATTCAAATATTTCAACCTAGATTCAACCATTGTACTACCTACTTCTACTTCTGTTACTTCCGATGATCCACAACCCATGGACTATCTAGACAACTTACCTGTACTCGAAGGAACTATTTTTACATTGGACATTGTCTCATCCACCTCATTGCCACCCCCTCGTACTACTAATGTTATGGTACTTTATTGGGGGTCTATCCATACACTAGACATCATTTCACCTTCCTCACCCTCTCATGAGTGACCTACATCTGTGATTCCACCTTTCACATGCACTCTTTTCATTAATAATGCTTATTGGCCACACATTCCATTTGATCCTACTAGTTTTGATATAGTTTGCACACATGATGGCTTGACTCGGCTTGGATTCACACTCGATGATCTCCTACCTCCACCTCATTCACCTCATCTCTATCATGGATATGTTCATATTACTGTTGCTTATGGTCTCTATGTTTTCCATCTAATCAGTATTTGTTGCATGTACTTCTCACACTTCTCCACTTACTCTTGGGAAGTCTTGGCTTGATTACATTAGGGGAACTTTGGATCCTAATCATATTGATATATCATTCCCTATGCCTTTCGACCACATTTTTATTTTCAATGATTCATTTCTCGGCTATTCAAAAAATCTTACTCATTGGTATGCACATGGTTGTCCATTACCACCTTTCACTGATGAAATTATGTAATGGGCATGTACAATCTATGCCGTAATGGCTCCTTACTATGATCAACCACATACTATTACTTATCAGGTCTTTGACGCATCTCCATTTGGCTTTGATCATGACAATGATGATCTCTTAGATGATGTTACTTGATTTTTCTTCACATCATACACTTGAGGGCATCATGCTTACTCTCCTCCCCCTTCTAGGACTGACAGGTGTCTCACATTTTTACTATTACACTCCATATTCTGAATATATTCTTTCTCATACAACATGCACACATTGATACACATGTGTATCATCATTACCCTATAACACACTCTCGTGCTACAGTTCACACTTGAATGTTGAGCGCATACTTCACACATGAACCTCACACACTACACATTTCACACTCAACACATTCACGACACATATTTCTAACATCACATTCTCACACAACACATTTTCCCGATGATGAAATCTAGTTCCATGGTTCATACTCAACTTCTGAGGATATAAATATGAAATTAACCTCACCACATTCACTCACATTCTTTATGCTCTATGATTCATTGATCTATATTATGTAGCACACAAGTTCAAACCATTTCCCGATGACACACTCTTGTTTTATGGTTCATTCTTGACTGCTGAGGGGGAATTTATAAATGAACCTCATCTTACTCATACATACACATCTGTTCAGGGGGCACACTACTCCTATCACATTCACATTGCATACCATTCCATCACATTCATTCACAACATGTTGCATATCTTGGTTACATTTACTATTTCTTACTTATACGCGCATGTACACTTTGTTTCCGATGTTAGACATATATTTCGTATGTCATTATATTTTCTATATACACATGTGCGTTCACTTGTTCTCTATTTGTGAATGTAGACTTTACATAGATCTTTACATGTAACATGGATGTTTGGCACTGTACCTCTTACCAGTCCCATTGAGGCTCCTGGGGGCATCTACTTTCTTACACACTACAAGTGTTATTGTTTCATTTTATACTACTTCTTATTCTTACTAGCACACTACTCTATCGATATATACATGTTTTGACATACTTTTTTATCTTTCTAACATGCTAATGGGTGCTTCATGTGTAGCATTTTCTTTGTAGGAACTATTTTCTACCATGGTTGTCTGATACTTTGCTTTCTATTGTTTGTCCATTGTATTTCCTTGTTGTTCATTGCTTTGCCCTATTCTTTCTTGTTCATTTCTTGTATATTTTTGGCTGCTTTGGCCCTGATTGTCTTGTGCAACATTGTGAGTGATGTCCCATGTTTGCAACCTAATTTTCACGGTCTACATTGTCTTCTTTCTTGCTAGATTACACATTATCTTATATATGCATATTTGTCTTGTTTGCACTAATACATGTTTTCAGCCTCTTTGTTTGCATGTGCCTTGGTTTCTACCAATATACATTCCCTCCCCCTATAGGGTATCAGTTTCAGATCAGCATCTGGTCCTCTCCTTTGGGCCGCATCCTCCTAATGACGTTCACATGCACCCCAAATGAGGGGGACATATATTGGGTGAATCAGTCACCCCATATAGTAGTACATAATCATAGTTTAGACCTGCGTAGTACATGAACATAAGTAGTCTTCAGTTACAAAAATGGCCTAGAATTTAACTTGGGTCCTCAGCACAACATAGACACCAGCACCCAGATACAAACATGAGTGTCTGGGTGCCCCTGACCCTTCCTGAGATCCTATGACTAGGGGGAAGTTACAACATTTTTCTCAGATTATGACAGCTTTTAGCATTACACAGATCAATTTGCACAGTATAGGCACAATCCTCCCCCAATCAGAATGCATTCTATCTCTGTTTTTCTTCTTTTTCTACTTGGATCAAACTGGAAAAAATTTGGATCAAACCATCTCCAGTGGTGTATAAGTTTTGGGAAGTATTCAGGGATGAAGAATAACACTAGACCTTTCTCCCCAACACTTCTTCTATCATGGTGTCAATTCACCCCAAAAAATCATTCTTGGCATGAGATCACCCAAAAAACTCATTCTTGGAATGAGATTGCCAAAAAAACTCTCTCTTCTATAATAGATCAGGACACTTTATATCCTTTCCACTCGTCACGGATCAGGTGCACATGTTCCTTTTACTTATTTTTCATATTTTTACACACCTTTTACATAGTTGGATTGAATTTTTCATATACACATATTTGACCACTCTTTTTCTCTTCTTTTTACAGGTATTTCCTTATGAGAAGCAAAGTCACATCAGCGAACACATTAAGCACAAGTGTCAATGACAATAGGTACAATGCGACATAACACATACACTTCACCCTTAGGGTCACTTCCTCTTCCTTATATTCCATGCTTCATTTTTATCACTCCACGCATTTTCTTGTATCCTCGGCACGCTTTTCGCCATTGATCTACATGGTTATCAGGTATGCATCTCTTATCTACTTTATGTTATCAAGTATTCACTCAACAACATAAAGTGGGGGAAAATGTAGACACTAAATCATGCACTTGGGTACATTTCTAGGTCCTAATCACATACTACTATTCATATGATTCCTAAGTGAGAAAACTAGTAATTGACATCTATCTTTGGCCTTTTTTTTTTCTGTCTTTCTAGTTTCCTCTTTGGTCTTACACACCCCACTTCCTAGTATGATATTCATTGCTTCATCTTTCTTGACTCTGGATACCAACACCCAGGCACCCTCATCCCCTCTGAGCAGCCCTGACTTCTTTGTATCTTACTCACCCCTTTTGGGCCTCTTTTATCTTTTGGACATATTTTTTTCTTATGGGTTGGCATTTTAGTTTTCAATTACAAAATTCAACCAAGGGAATCATATAACTATAAATCTATGTGACCATAATAAGGGACCAAGCTCTAAGCATCTACTATCACCACCTAAGGTTGCATCCAAAGGAATTCTAAGAGCATCAAAGCATCCATCTAGCTATCATTCAAGGGACAAGGGACTGCATTTTTCTGCATACACTTCATAGGAGGGGAAGTTCATTTTGACATCCACACATCTATCTACATTGCTACATCTAGTCTATTGCTCACTATCAAGTGCATCTTACACAAGGGCCTCTTAGGGCATGACTCTTGCACATACACACAAGAACTACATGGAGTCTGAAATGTAATGCAACGCTCAGTTGTAAGTTCACTCTGATGGGTGACTGTCGGGGTCAGTCCAACTCCCCATTTGCATCGTTTTTCTTTTTAGGATTTTATTTGTTTTGGGGTTTTGTAGGAGATCATTTGTTTTGCGGGTTATAGGAAAATTTTACAAACATGGTGCAACACACAGGTGATCAATAATGAAGGTGAGCAACATTGGTGTGACACAATAAAAATTATGTTTTGACCATTTTCAAATAAACAAGCACCCAGAAGTAGACTCAAGTTCCTAGGCACCCCTGACCCAATCGAGGTGCCCTAGTCCTGACATATTCAATAGTTCCATAATTTTGTTGGATTCGGTTGTGATAGTTACCTCCTCCTGTTCATTAGTCTTCCAGTCCAGCATACTTCAGGATCAATTACAAAATTAGATAAGTCTTCTATTCTCTCTCTTATGCCTAGGGTTTAATATTTTCTTTATCTTATTGCTTAGGTTAGATTTTTACTTTGTTTCTTTATTTATCACATGTGACTTTGCAATTAGGATTTCATAAATTCAATATTTGTTAATTCACTTACTATGAATGAATTTGAGACATAAGTGGTGCATGGAAATGATAGCTTAAGTGGCGTGGAGCCAAGGAATGCCTAAGAGCATGTCACAACCTTTTATTCAAGGTGCCACAGTGAATGGCACAAGCATGGTGAGAGGTACAATTGTACCTAGAAGCTTGACATAACCATAAAATTTGGTAATAGGATATACAATTTTAGACAATGGATAGTTGATAGCAATGAGGAGTGTGATAGAGCACACACTAATATGAGACGATGGATTGATCATGGTGTTATTGACAGTATGAGGTCCAATATAAGCATTGATGTGTAGTGTATTAGAAGATAATTTAACATGATAATTGTGATCAGATAATGTAATGAGTGGTGGAGGTGCATCCACATGAGAAACTAGAAAATCAAGAGGCCACGATGAATTTGGAGGTAGAGTGTGATATATATGATTACCAAAAGAATCTATAGCTTACTTTTCATGTTTAGGCAATGGATGTTTAAAAAAAAATTAGCTTTTGATTCTCATTAACCGGCTTAGATGTTGAAGGCTCAGGGAGCTCGATTGCATTGTTGCCAAAAATTTATTTAATAAGATTTTTAAGTTTGAAACATTAATCAATTGAATGCCCAACACATTGATGATAGTCACATCTAGCATTTTTTTCATAATTATGGCCTTCAAGGTGACATGGATCAAGATTTAGTGGTGGTGGAAGCGTGATAAGATTTCTCTCGATAAGTTGTGGTAAGAGAAGGCACAGAGCATAAGGAAATTTTGTGAATGTATGCTTTGGAGGTTGTGATTTAAGCTTTTTAGGAGTAGAGACAACGTTAATATTAGCTTTTGTTTGTGTGGGCTTAGGAGATGGCTTAAAAGTAGATTTGCTTTGAAAGCGATTAGAAGATGATGAATCCTTATCATGATACTTGATTTTTCCCATAGATAAAAGATTCCTTTTATGTAACTAAAGAGTATGACATAGTTGATCAAATGATGGAGAGGTCTCAAAGATGACACTCTCTTGTAATGGAGATAAAAGACTTTGGAGAAAAATATCTTGTAATTCATAATCAGTGAGAACATTTTTCATCTTAGCTAAGTTGTTATTATATCGTAATACATAGTCTGCTAGATGTTCATTGGATCCTTGTTCGATTTGTGAAAGTTGAGCATAGGATACATTAGAACTGATATTGATTGAAAAATTTGCAAGAAAATCATCATATAAGTATGTAAATGATGTTACCGAATGAACAGATAGATCATAGAACCAACACATATCATAAATTTGAAGACTTCATGGAAAGAGATTTGCTAGTAAATTATGATCATCCACATAATATCGATATGCCATATGAAAAGATCTAAGATGCTCTTAAGGGTCACCATGGCCATTTAAGGTAGGAAGCTTGGGGATGATGAAATTTTAGGGGAGTGCATAAGTGGAAATGGCAGGTGTAAAAGGAGTGTGAAGGAGTAATGTGGAATCAAGAGATGGAGATGCACAAAAAGTAGCCTACTGAAGTTAAAAGATTTGGACATGGAGATCTTGATAAAGAGAGGCTAGGTATTAAGTGCTAGAAGAAGGGACTTGCCATGTATGAGAAACAAGAGGCAGAGTGGAATGGGTGGTAGGAGTAGCAATAGAAGCGGGAACAGTGGAAGTAGGTGGAGTGCTAGAATTAGGAGGTTAAGTAATGATAGACATAGAAGTGGAGCTCAGCTAGATCAGTGGCCTCCTCATGAGTAGCAAATAATAGCATATCTAGATCTTGTGGATGTTCAACAAGATGAGCATTGAGACCATAAAGGTATTTATCAGTGAAAGGTTGAGATTGAGCCATGATATAAATATTGCAAAGAATTCCTAGAAGTGAGATTGGGTCCAAATAGATGGGTTCACCTAATGATTTAACAAAATAGATATGTTAAGCCCTAATACTGCAGAGTCACTGACGTAAATTATGATAAAAAACTACTATAATATAGATGACACAAGTAATAAGCTAGAAAAATAGAAAACCATGAGTGCAAGAGAGGGAAAGAGTGATTTAGCTGATTTACGCTTCCCTAGAGGTGATCTGTACTAGAACAACTAATGAATAGGAAGGGCAGATTTTCGTAACCGTGAACTATAAATTCTAAAGCTGACATATAAGCTTGGACCGTGGTGCTTGGAATAGGACTAGGGCACCTAGGCATTGATGGCTACTAGGAGGTGCTTGTGACCGCACGAGAACTCATAATATGAATTTTTTGGTGTCACATAAGTGTCTCTAGTAGTCATTGTTGGTCATTTTTATGTCATACTTTAATCGCATAATTCTCATGTAACCTACAAAGAGATGTTGACCTACAAAACCCTCAAACTACATTAAATCCCAACAAAAAAAGATGCAATATGGGGAGTCAGACTGACCCCAGCATTCACCCGGCTGAGTGAAATTACGACCGAGCACTGCACTACATCTTAGAATCTATGTAGTTCTTGTGAGTGTGTGAAAGAATCATGTCCTAGGATACCCTAGTACAAGTTGCACTTGATAGCCAGTGATAGCTAGATGTACCAATGTAAATAGATGTGTGGATGGAAAAATGAACTTCCCCTTCCTATAAAGTATATGTAAGAAATAAATTCCCTTGTCCCTTGAATGGATGTTATATGGATGCCTTTAGTGCTCTTAGATGCCTTTGAATGCAAGCTTAAGTGATTATAATAGATGCTTAGAGCTTGGTCCCTTATTTTGGTCACATAGTTATGTATTTATGATTCCCTTGTTTGAATTTTGTAATTTACAATTGGAAGGCCAACCCATAAGTATAAAAGATTCCCAAAAGATAAAAGAGACCCAAAAAGGGCAAGTAAGATGGAAAGAGGACAAGGGCACCCAGAGAGGACGAGGGAACATAGGCGCTGGTGTCCTGGTTGGGTGTTGGAATCTGGAGCCATAAAATATAAAGTAGTAAAGTACAAAATGGGTTGTAGAGTGTGAAATATCATAAAGAAGACAAGAAACAAATCAAAGAGGCCAAAGATAGTTGTTAATTACTAGTTTTTTTCTTAGGAATCATGTAATTGCAAGTATGTTATTAGGAACTAGAAATGTACCCAAGTGTGTGATTTTGTTTCCACACCTTCTAAAAGCCTAGAGAAGGCACACTACCTTGTGAGATCACCTCATAACAGTAGATAATCATCAAAGAAACATGACAAATCTACCCTTTCTCTTTTTTTCCTTTGACACTTTCTCATTCTTCTTGAATGTCCTACTAGATGTGACAATTTCATCTCCTGAGTCTTCATCACCTAATTGAATGCCTAACAAACAAGTGCGATGAAATTCATTCACTTGATTTCTCCTGACTATGAATAGATGTTCTCCATGATTGGAACTTGGCTTGCTCTCAACTTTCTCAATCTAACCACCACTTTTTGATATCTTGCTTGAGTTAGTCTCTCCCATGACTTTCTCTGACATATTCTTAAGATTGGTTTTCACTTTGTATACCTTCATAACCTACCCTTTTCCTACTTGAGGTATGTTGTTATGCCTATGAGGTTGATTTTGATGGAAATGCTTTGAAAATTATCCAATCTTATGACAATTGAAACATGCAACTTGATTCTTGTTTCTATATGGGTATGGACTTAGATTTTAACCATACTTAGCACTTTGATGACCATGACACTTACTAGAAACATGTCCAATCTTGTTACAGTTATAGCATACCATCTTATTCATGCCTCATGAGTCTTCCATTTTCTAAAGTTGATTTTTTGGTTCATAAAGGTGGTATTTATCTATGTTACCCTTTCTCTTTACAGTTGAAGCACACTTTATTGTTTTCTTTCTCATCTCTCCTATCCCTCCATGGATGATCATCCATGACATTCTTCCTACATTCCTTAGCTCTATATCTAAAATTCTGTCAAGAAAATCAATAACCATTAAATGTTCTTTCATACCTAGATGCATTTTGTTTATTGACTGATTTGGGCCTTCTTGATTTTGTTTATCTGCTTCAACAAGCCTTGTCCTCTTCACACTTCTTCATGGGCTCTCCTTTGAAGCCTAGTCATGTCTTGTCTCTTGTTGCTCTTTGGTTATCCAATATTCCACCAAGAACTTTAGAGCTCTTTTCAAAATTTCCATATATCTTCAATTTATTGTTTTCATCCTCTAATTCATCTTTCAAGGTACTCAGTTCTTCTTCATGTCTAAGGCAGGCATCTTCTTTATCCTTCAAGTTTTTTTACACATTTTCAACTATAGCTTCCATCTATTTGAGGGCTTGTCCATGGTTAGCTTCCATAAGCTTGATTTCTTTCTTCAATCCATCAATCAGGGATTGAGTAATCTCATACTACCTTTTCATAACTTCTTCATCTAGGTTACCGGTGTTTTTGCCTCAAGGATATCCTCCAATATATTAAACTTGTTGCAAAAGGGCCATGATCTTATACCAATTATTGATTCTAGGAAATGATAGAGGGGTTAAATCATTGCTCATTCAAAATTTGACAGACAATTCAACTTAACTTTTTATAATGAAACCACAAAATAATTTACAATCAATCAACAAGAGAACACATAGAGAGATACAGGATTTAATGTGGGAAACCCTTCAAGGGAGGAAAACCCACTGAAACCAAAGAACTAACTTGGAAAAAAATGTCTTGTAAATGTTACAATGATTTCACTATTGAGCATCCACTAAACATGAAGCTAGAACTCCAAGATTTGGTCAAGATTTTGTAAGCTACAACTCCCAAAACTTCAACCAAGCTTCAAATTGATCTTCTGTAAGTTTTCACTTATAAGCTTCAACTACATAATTGTTAAGCATCTACTTAGACTTCTTCATATTTTTTTGATCACTTTCCTTGTGTTGTCTCTCACAACAAATTATTATCATTTCTTCATCTCAACTTCTTCTCTTCTCACCCTCCTTCATCTACACTTTCATGCTCACTAATTGTTGAAAAATTACAGTCCTACACGCATTGATACATCCTTTGATTTTCATACCCTTAATACACCATCAATGGTATATTCATCAACAAAAACTTCACACATACAAAAATGTGTGTGTGTGTGTGTGTGTGTGTGTATATATTTAAAACATACACCCTCAAATGTCTTTTGCACTTCATTTGCCAAAAACTCTTCAACTACTCCATCTCCAACTCATACAAGGGAGAATAAATATGACCTCATACAAACTGATTTCCAGCAATGATTATCTCTAAATAGGTGTCAAACTATATGCAGACCTTATAAAACCTATAAAAGAAGTTATAACCTTTACCTAGATCACCAAATAACTCCTTATTTTTCTGCCTTTATGACACAACTGAATAGATTCTTCTTACCACTAAAATCTGACATCTGACCTCTCTGAAATGTAATTGTTCTAACATTAATTTTTTCATTTTCCTCCATCATAGGTTTCTTGGTCTTGTAACCCCTAAAAATTATGCACCTAGTGTTGCAAACATGTATGCATGTTACAAATTCTCCCACCATCCAATAAACACCCTTGATGATCTTATTAACTTGCCACTTTGACTCTACAACTCCATTAGAGTTCATGAGCATCAGAGGTTTAAGGTTTCTAAAAACTAGTCTACATTTTGAGAGTAGAAACTAAATTTCAAGGTCATGTCATGCCTTGAAAATCATAGGGAGGTCATTACAGGATGTTTACTTCATCATCAAATGTTTTGGATTCATCAAATCAAGGCAGAATATCTGCATTTCATCCTTCTTCTCAACTAGACATTCACAGTCATTAAGGGATCAAAAACTAGTTGCATCAACACTTCATTATCAGAAAATTTAGGAAAAATAAAGACTCATAATCACTTGTATAATGTAATATAGGAATTATGGAACCACTTCAAATACTCTGATTTATTCAAGTAGTCTCATTCTATTCATGCAACACATATCTTGACAAGGTCCTTATGGTGTTTGTATACTCAAAAAAAATAGTCCTCAAAATTTGGTTACTAGGATCATCAAACCTTATCATCTAAACACCTATCATACATCAACATGAATATTATGAAGTAATATTACACATCCAATTTACAGAAATCATCAAAACATAGAAAATAACATCATATCACTCCAATTTCTCAAACTTGTATGGTTGGGTTCTAGGAGCTTAAAAACTAGTCTTCAACTATCATGGCACAACCACCTTCATGGAATTCACCAAGGAATTTCATTCCTTCATATGCATCCTAAAAACCATGCTCAATAACTTATAGCCATACCTTATTTGGGAATAAAACATTCTGCATACATGTAGTTGAGGGCTTCTTCACTAGCTCAAAAGGTCAATTTTGGATCACTCAAGCTTATGCATGCAAACACTTCATCAAACCAAAATAATTACACTCTTATCTCATATGGTAAACCTCCATTCTATTCATGACAAAAAAAAATCAAAAAGGTTCATTTCATCATGAACACCTCTATTGCACCATCACTAGCTTTGTATGTTAGCTTTCTTAGCAGTAGGTCTAAGAAAAAATCCTATATCATCAATTTTCTTCACATGACCAACCTATATTATTATTTGGAAATTGATATCATGTCATAAGGTTCTTGTAACACATCACCTTTCATTTCGAATCCATCTTTTGAGCTCTATATGCCAAAATCTATATAAAACGCCTATTTTCTTGTGGGGCCTACAATGTGTCATAATCTCAAACCATCATGAATATGACCTCTAATGAGTTCTCTACACATTCAAAAAAAAATCAAGGAAAAACAATTCCATTTTGAGGCATAACCAAGAACTTTTCTCCATATCTTTCAATTGGGGTTTAGGAGGGTTTTAGATAGTGCCAAAAAAATGGATACAATTTTCTTGTCCTTCATCCTTTTGACTTCAGAATTTTTGAAAAATTTATTTCTCTTTATGCTCTTCCAAATTTTCTCTTATGATTTATCTGAATAATGCTTGTCAATTTAGATTTAATGCTAATAAGTCATAGCATTATTTCAGCGTACCTTACTTAGCCTGGTTTTGACAAAATTACAATTTCTTGCACAAAACTCATCATTTGTTCCTCAAAATTGGTCCACACCTTCCTGACTATCTCCTCCATAATCTCTAATCACTACTTTTTCATAAATACACCTGTTGCTTCTTGACCAATCTCATTTGTGCATGTTAAACTTGTTGTCTTGAATGGAAGTCATACAAATGACCCTAAATATGCATCTAAGTTTTGATTTTTGATATGTAGCTTCATCTTAGGACTCTTGGAAATTTCCGTACACACTTCTCATGTCTTTATTTTCTTTATATCACCTTATTTACTTTAGACACCCATTCTAGGTTCTTGAAATAGGCCAAATTGAGCTAGTTTACACTACAACTTGTCATGTTTTTCCTATTATTCACCATGTAGCCTCGTAAAAATATCCTATAATGTGTTTCATGAATTTACCATGATTTTCCAGCTACCTCATTCCTTCACTCCATCTTTTCAGGTCACTTTTCTAACCATTCCTAGGGATTAGGCCTATTAAAGTGAGCTAGTCTCACCAATTCCATGCATACACCTTTGTATCCATAATTTTGACCTTGTTTCCATATCATATACATGGTATACCATGTATGACATCATCCTAGTATTCTCTCACATCATCACCTTGTCTGTACATGTCACTAGTTGCTCAAGAAATCAGTGCTTAATCAGGTGTTCTCAAGCTTTTGTCTAGTCCTACCTGGTCAATCCTCAGTCCAAGCTCCCTCTAGATCATGTTTTTTCGTTAATGTTTAGTTTTCATCAATGAGGATAGTTATATTAGATCATTTTATATTTACACTTGAGAAACATTAGAAGCTATTTTTAGAAAAGATAAGGATAAAGAAGGGATATTCTTCAAAATCATATTCATCACTCTCTTTGATCCTCTCTTCTCTCTTACCTTCTATAAATGTAATGAGTTTTAGTTATGGAATCATCATTTCCTAAATATAGAGTGACTCTTCCCATTTAATTTCTTGAAAATTTTGAGTTGCAGGCCTCTAGTTATGGATTTGTGGATGTGTAAACACATTGAATCTTTTTATCACAAACTATGCATATATTAACTCCAAATATACTTTGATTGTGACTCATATCTTCCATTTTTCTTGTTTTAATGGTGTATTACCTCTCTATATCACGGTCATAATTTATTGTATGTGATAGATGTAAGGTTTATTTTCACTGTGTTATAAATGTAAAGAATGAGAATTTTATTAAAATGTAAGGTTAATTATGGTTGTATATGTCCTTTTTTCATTTTTTCAGTCCTATTATTCTTACCTCAAGTGGAGCGACCCTTGTTTCTATGGTTTATCACCATACTTGTCCAATTTTAGTATCCTTCTTCCCCCTTTTGATCATAAAAGTTATCTAGGAGTACGTTAGTGATAAAACTTGAGTAATCTATGCAAGGAAGGTGGACTTATCCAAAGGTTTATCTCAAGGGAAAATTTCCCACACCTTGGAGACAATCCCATGTTGTTGCTGAGATAACCACCTTTCACATATTTGGTCATCTTGCATTGGGTGCACACATTTTAGTGATAACACAAATATATAATCATTATTACTACATGTAAAATAATAGTTTCATATTACATAGTTTTAGTTACATCATGGTGCTCATCATTCAATTACAATGTTTACAAAAAAATATTAATATGTATCATACAATAAATATCACCATAAATAAATAAAACAGTCCATCATTAGCACAATTATTTCTTATCATCATAGATCCATCTTGCTACAAAATTGCACCATAGGAGAAAGAGTATCATCAGAACATTATACCTCTAACCATGAGCCTTACAGATCACCACACACCTCTCACAGATCAAGAGTGGTCCCGAACATCATGAGAGAAGATGTGAGAAGTCAATAAGGTAAGAGAGAATACCATGTGTATTATAGTCACCCAAAAAATGGTAGACTAGAGAATAGGGTAGGAATATAGTATCATAATAATCATATAAGTAATGAATATGTTTTTGTCCAAAATAATTAGGATAATATAAGGTACCCTTACCTTACTAAAATCTAACAATGTCCTAGGGCATGGAATAATCCCATACGTGAATAATCATGAGGGTATACTTTTGAGTCTATTTGTAGTCCACCTCGTACCCCCTAATTACTTTTCATTTGTGTGATCCACTGCATTAGGTTACCTAACCTATCCATACAAGTCACTCCCTAGTCTAATAACACATCTCTCAAAACATTATCTTTTGCCCACTGACATTTCACCACAAGACATCTCTATCTCTATAGTAAGAACTTGGGAAAACTATAAATAGAACAAAAATATTCCCAAATCTCCCATACCATCCATTCACTATAATTACATAAAGATATTAATCCCAATTTGTAACTCCCCAAACAATAAAAAATAAACCATGAATAGGATGCAAACAATTGTAATCTTCTTGGATGTCCCATACCACCCAACGAAGTCATTATTGCAAGAATCCTAAGCCTAGTTTTCCATCACTTATAAAGGACTATAAAATGTACGTAATATTTTCCATACACATGTTTTCCAATTATACATGTTTCAAACTTAAACAATAATTCATATAAGGTTTATAAATGACAACAATCAATATACAATCAATACCTCAGCTCTTGTCCATATAAAATGTGTAATTTCATAACCCACCTAATTTGGTTTAATCTTGTCATAATCTATTTGATAACAATTGATTTTTAATACATAATAAGAGTTTTCACCTTTTACCTATCTCTTTAGGTGTATAAATCATAACCATTGATCAACTTTTGATTTCATACTTATTATCAATTATAGTTGAAATCTCATGATAAATAACTCTTTAAATCATTTTATCATTAAAAATCCTTTATCATGATACTTAATTTTCCATGTCTTTGTAAATCATAATGGCCTCCAAAGTTTCACTAAACATATGTCCAAATAGTCTCTTGATCTTTCAATTTAAAACTTATAAAGATCAATCTTGGTTTATACTAAAACTATACCCTATTCTTATTTAACTTCTTATGTTTCTAAAAGAATGTGGGAGGGGTTTGAACCTATGAGACCTCACTTTAAGTCTATGTTCTTATCGATTCATCAAAACTATTTTCCTCGATTGAACTTGTTGGATATCAAATTTAAAACAGTCAACTATCTCGGTTAAGTTAAATGATTAAATAAAATAATAAGAGAGTGGAGGGAGTCAAACCTGTGACCCCACAATCCCAACACCTTTCTCGTTTCAATGGAAGATTTAAGGCCTGTGTGTAA
This sequence comes from Taxus chinensis, assembly GCA_019776745.2. Classification (NCBI taxonomy): domain Eukaryota; kingdom Viridiplantae; phylum Streptophyta; class Pinopsida; order Cupressales; family Taxaceae; genus Taxus; species Taxus chinensis. Next base: position 196,499,985 of record CM034156.1, read on the forward strand.
TTTAAATTCCATCGAGTATCTAATCTAGTTTTAAAGTAAAACACAAAATCTAACGGGTTTCAAATCTCAAACCCTTCATTTTAAAGCACAAATTTTTCACTATTAAGCCACTGATTCACACATAATAGTTTGCAAAATTCTAAAACATAAATTGGGTGAATAGAGAAACCTGGTAATGATGTTATTGTCCTTTCCTATTCTAGATCTACTTTCTTTGTGTATGATTTGTTAAAAATTATTGTATCTCTTAAATATTTAATTTAGATTTTGTTTGTGCATCTAATTATCTATAATTACCTGTATTTTTAAATTCTTGTATGATTAAGCTCATGCAACATTATTCTCTTTCTTTGTCTTCCTTTATGTTAAAAACTTGGGTATAACTCTATAATTTCTATCTCCTTTCTTTTATAAATTTTTCTAAGCTACTAGTAGCTCTACCATATCTCTTAATGATAAAAGTAATTTTTTCTAAATTTTATAGCTAAACTAGTGTATAACTAATTTACTAAGTATATGGTCTATCCACTAACCCTTCTCATCTCTTCATGGTTTAATTTAAACTAAATCTTATTTTCTAAGTTTAGAGTTAATTATCTATTTGGTTGTTTATTAATCACTTATCAACCAACATCATCGAAGCTAACTCTCAACCTCTTGTTCGTCCATTGGCTAAGTTTATCTCAATTTTCTTTTATGTAGGTAATTTTAACTTTGTCACATTTAAGTCTATTTACACATGGATAAATTTAGGTTATATTTTATTTGCTAAAATTAGTGGTGGTTTTAGTCTCTGCGAGGAGTTCACCATATGGGGCCATTAGCTTACCCCTTTCCCATGTTTTATTTTGTTTGAGTGATCAAATGAGGGCTTCTTGATTGGTTCCATGTCACACCAATCAATATTCCTATGTCTTGGCTTGTTAGTTGAAACCTTTCTCGTACCGAGGAGCCCCCATTGGTTCTCTCGCATACTAGGCTCCACCCTTACCTTGATGAATTTAAAAACTTGGGTGTGACAATGTGTGACATTGCACACTCATTTATGCACCTGTTGTATGACTGCCCTTTCAAGTTTAGTTCCATGTATAGGGTGGGTTGAGTGGGTGAGTTATATATAAGCTTTCGAATTTAAATTATAACTTACCTACAAGGCATTTTGCCACTACTTAATGATGTAACTCACTCACGTAACTCAGTGAGTTGGGTGAGATTCCATGTAATACATAGTGAATGAAATATTTCTCATTCAAGATAGGTTAACTTGATGACCTATGTGGTAATCCATGCGAGGCTTAATTCAATGCAAAATAAAAGTGACTTATTTGAATATGATCTCAACTTGGTTGGCAACATAACTTAGTTGAAATAATGCAAGATAACTTGGTTACAATCATAGAGAAAGGATGAGTTGGTTGGTTTCAATACAACTCAACTAAATAGTGATCTGAGCTCCGATATAACAAATCCAAAGTGATTTAGTTATAAAATCTTAATCAATAACATTAGGGATTAAATTACAATACCCATTTAGTCAAACCTTAATAATTCATTTTTCCTTAATATCATACTTACAATAACACAAAACATATGATAATAATGTAAATGTATAATCATTGTCTTAAAGTGGTAATGTGCCACTTAACAAACACATAATGTGACATTTAACTCCTTTCTAAAGAAATATTAAATAAAACTATGACAATGTGACTAAAACCAATCCTGTCGCATATAAAACAAAACCAAATCACACAAAGGCTACCTAAGACCTCAACTTATGGTTTTTCACATTGTTTCTCATATAATGAATTGCAAGTGGAAAATATCTCTATCCATACCCATTTTATACATATTTTTTCCCCTCCTTGATGTTGTAAAAATAATTTTTCACAAGGGAAAATTAGGGCTTATTGCCAACACTCGGGGCCTAGGTCCCTCTACTTAGGAATGGGGCATCTCCATTTATTAAAAACAAGAAATATGTACACTAATCTAACCATTTTGGGTGGCCTTTCGATCGGGGATCACACATGAATACTCCACTAAACTCGTGTGCAAAAATGAGGTGGAGGAAGGGTGTGTGTATGGAGACCGTGGATAAAGTGAAAAGGGGGTTTAATCAGTAAATAGCAAGATGAGTTCACTAACATAAAACTAGAATATTTCCAAGTTATCAATAAGAATACACCATGTCAACGAAAAAGGAACAAAACTCAATTACATCAAAGTTCTTTTGCATAATATTGCATAAGTAACCATGCTCATTGAGTAAAGTTAAGATGGAGAGGAAAACATAAGGCAAGAAGATAGAAGAATTGATTGTAGTAAGATAATGGAAGATATCAACCAAGAAAACCTAACCCTTTTGAAATGGAGAGCTCATTCTAATTTATAGATATCACAATGAGACTATTTGTCTACCCCCCACATGACCTTTAAAAAGTCCTATCACTTGTGAATATTCACATTCCACTAGGAGTGACAAATAAGCCCCTTCTTTATTAATGGAAAGGGAACTTTTGCAATGCAAATATCACATAGTCAATTAAGCTAATAGGGTGAAATAGTCATAAAGTACATTTACAATGGAGAATTAGAAAGTGGAGAGAGAAAAGTGTGGAAAACACACTTATACTGGGGGTGAATCACTATAATCCAATTGTTACTTATTTAAACATTAACATCCATAATAGCAAAAATTACATAAGATATAACAATTATACAACATAATATTTATGTGGGAACCCTTTTGGGAGAAAAACCACAGAGAAAAGACTAATTGGTGCTACTATCCAAATCCAGTCACAAAATTAATTGTTTTACAATTGTTTATAGGCACCAACCTACTAGAGACAACAATCCCCGATGCCAAGCACCAACTTAGAAATTATTTATAAGAACCAACCCACTAGAGACACCAATCCTCAAGTCTGAGCACCAACTCAATAATATTTGTAAGTACAAACTCACTAGATACATTAATCCCCAAGGCCGAGTACTAACTCAACACTCAAACAATCCACCTTCTATAGTTTCTTATTCAACCCGATGATGGCATATAGATAACTCTACACTTATTCCTACTATTGTTGTACACCCATGCTTCACAATAATCTTACTTCATGTTATGCTTGCTCTTTGTTCTTCTTCAACAACTCAACATTCTAATCTACTTGATTTTTCTCTTCCTCTCTCTTCATAAATCTTTCTAATGTATCTTCATTAATCACTTCTCACTTCTTCCTCTCTTCCTTTCTTTTCAAATTGGCATCATAATCCCGTGAGTTCCCCACTTGAATTCACAATTGAATTCATTTTTATACTATTTTTAATTCATGAATAGATATGACTTTTCATGATTCTACATATCTTAGATTTATTGGCATGAGTCATCCTTTACAGAATTGTATTTTGTAATTAATTTGAACACCCGTGGTCATCCCCTATTTCTCTTCGACCTGTGGATTTTTTTGACCATTGCGGACTTTACTAGACTACCGCAAAAAAATATGTCATCCTCAATAATTTCTTTCTCATCCTTTCACAATGCAAGACTTTCTAACTTCTACGACCCTTTCTCCAACATCCTCATATCATTATTAACACTCATGAACCACTATCAACATTTGTGAAGAATTATCACTACCCATGGAACACTATCACCTCCCACAGAGAACCATCACCACTTGCGGAGCATTATCGTCACCCATTGAGCACTATAATCACCCATAGAGAAATATCACCACCTGTGGAGCACTACCTATTTAAGGTATTTTTTGGTTAGTCCTATAAAATGCAGAAAATACCAAAAACTCAAATAAGTAGGCTTTACTAATACCTATGCCAATAGTCACAATGTAGGGATGGTCGAATATGTGAGAAATGAAGGGATTTCTCCTTTTTCCAATCCATGATGGCTAAATAAAGAGATATTAGACAAATGTCATAACAAGTTGCTCAGAAATTGTTGATCCCAAGAATCCAAAGGGACTTATTTTAAGGGTTTCAACTCATTTTGATATAATTAAGTTGATTTGATAATAATAAGATAGATAATAACAATAGACAATTTAAAACTCAAGAGGGGTAGTGATAACATGTTCTGCTTCGTAAGTGGCCTAAGCTACGGCGGTGGCAAGCTCAAAGTCCTTAAAGTAGTTGTACCAAAATTCTTTGGTCTCTTCTCAATCTTCTTGGATGATCTCGATTTACTCTTCAATATCTTTGATGTTTTGCATGAATGCAATAGTGTACAAACTGATTTCGTGGAAGATGTCGAACTTCTACCACACGAATGAATGTTGGATGATTCAAAGGTTGTAAATGCTAGTAATGGGGAGTGAGGGACCTACAAGTGTCATCTACAAAACATACACACTTGTATACAATCGATTAAACTGAAATTGGTTAATAAAATATGATAAAGATGGAATAATTAATAAAAATGATTATTTTGACTAACGATCCCCAAGAATCATGGGTGATCGGCAAGATCACTGACGATTACAGCAACCAGTGGCAATTGTTGTGAAAAGTTTATGTTTTAATAAAATACTAAACTGATAGATAATAGAGACTAAATTAACTGATTTGACTATGTATCTGATGCATAAGCAAAGTAGAAATGCAAAGAGATGAAGCTATGATTACTATGGACATGCAAATGAAAGTATTTAGCATGGAGCATAAGATTAGAAATAGTAAACAATTGATGATGCTAGGAGGGGGGAAATAAGCATGATGCCCCCAAGTGTGTGATGATGAGTAAGCTATCTGATGAAAGTGAAGGGAAATAATCCTCCACCTGATGTCTAATGAGATGATGGTGTGTGACTGTAGACACAAAATCATGCACTTGGGTACATTTATATGTCTTAAGCACATACTAGCATTCATATGATTCCTAAGCGAGAAAACTAATAATTGACAACTATCTTTGGCCTCTTTTTTGTGTTTCTTTTTTTATTTGGTTTTACACACCCTACAGCCTAGTTGGTATTTTACTTCTTTATCTTTCATGACTTCAGACACCAGGGCCTAGCCAAGATGCCAGAACCTAGGAACCCTCGTCCCCTTTGGGTGCCCTTAACCCTTTTCTATCATACTTGCTTCTTTTGGGTCTCTTTTATCATTTGGGAATCTTGTTTTCTTATGGTTCGGCCTTCCAGTTATCAATTACAAAATTCAAATAAAGGAATCATATAAATACTTATCTATGTGACCAAAATAATAGACCAAGCTCTAAACATTACTATCTATCACATAATCTTGCATCCAAAGGCATCTAAAGAACTCAAAGGCATCTATCTAGCATCCATACAAGGGACAAGGGACTACATACACTGCATAAAAAGAGGAAGTTCATTATTCCATCCACACCTGTTATACATTGATATATTATATATGTAGACCACTATCAAGTGTAACTTGTACTAGGGCATCCTAGGGCACAATTCTTATACACACTCATAAGAACTACATGGATTCTAAGATGTAGTGCACCACTCAGTCGTAAGTTCACTCAGTTAGGTGACTGTCGAGGTCAGTTTGACTCCCCATATTGCATCTTTCATTTTTATATTTGATGTGGTTTTGTGGGTTTTACAGGTGAACATATCTTTTATAGGTTACCGATACATCCAACAATTAAGATGTGACATATGGGTGACCAACATTGACTATTAGCGACACTTGCGCAATACTATAAAAATTAGATTCTGACCATCTACACAATCATAGGTGCCCAGTAGAGGTCTTCTACACCCAAGCACCCCTAGCCCAGTCTAGGCGCCTTGGTATGGATTTATCTGATAACTCCATATTTTACAGTACACAGTTACGAAGGTTGTCCCTCTCTATTCATCAATTTCCCAAGTCCATATCAGTTCCAGGAAAAGCGCAAATCAGCTAAGGCCTCTCCTCTATCTCATGCACTTAGGGTTTCATATTTTATTGGCTTATTTCTTGTGTCATAGTGTATCTAGCAGGTGTACTTCATTATTTCTATCAATTACTCTATAATTAGGTATAAACCTTAAATATGTTTTTTTAATCACTTCTCAATAGGGTCCCTCACTGTACTCATCCTCAACTAACCCACAAGTTGTCCAAAACCCCACTATTACTACATCACCCGTGGTTAGTCAACAAGGGCCCATGTCGTCTGTAACCTCAGCTAACCTTCATGGTGGCTAAAATCATGTTATTAGTACATCATCCATGGTCAGTCACATCCCTTCCACTTCTCTTACTCCCTCCACAAGTGGTATGCCTAGTTCAACAAGCCCCCTAGCCACATCACAACTCGTCATCTTGCAACAATCTACATCTGCAGTCCAAAATTTATTGGTAGTTATCCCTACATCTTTACCACCCATCAATACTAATGTTATCACTAGAGCTTGTCCCCTTTCACAACCTATTTCCTCGACGGGTGTGTCACAGTATGGATACATTCTGACTCAACAAAATCCACCACCATCACAGCCCCCTGTCTATATTTTTATCCCTCACCCCTATCAGTATATTCAATCTTCCTTGCAACTGTTAGTCTCTCACCAAACTTACAGCAGACCAAGGAGCCTTCCTCCTTTTCAAAATACCCTCCCACCATATCACCCATATCAACAATCAAACCCCCTCATCTATAATCAAGTTAACACCTCAAATATCCAGCCCCTAAAAATTATCCCATACAAGCACTAATAAGCATTATCATGAGTCTTGAAGCTACCACCATGGGACCTAAAAACACATTTTCTTATGATAAAATATGTAATGAGCCTATCAACCCATCAATACCATTGAAACCCTAACCTCCTCACTAGGAACTTCCAAAGTTTATCAAATTCTATAGTAAGGAAGATCTGTAACAACACATTTAGGCCTTTTTTCACACTTGTTATCTTATATCTCATGATCAAGATATTATGTTAAGGACATTCCCAATGTTTTTAGTTGGGACCACTCTCAAATGGTATAACAACATTCCTCAATATATGTTTTATTCATTCACATAAGTAGTACAACTATTCTTAGAACATTTCTCTATCAATATCACACGTAATATATCTATCACCGACGTGCATGCTATCAGACAATTTGAGGATGAATTTGTTGTTGATTTCATCACCATATGATAAGGAATTATTAATCAGTTATCATTTTCTCTACCCCAAACAGATTTTATTGAGTTATTCACTTGATCTTGTGTAAAACATATATCATCTACCCTTCAGTATAGTCATTTCAAATGTTTGATGAAGACTTTACCATGGCCTAGAAATTGGATCTTCAAGACCTTGAGAATGGTAAGGTTAAGTTGCAGTCTAAGAAACCTAAACTTGAGTCTCCCTTTAAAACCTCTTCCCACAGTGATAAATTCAAGGGTTCATCAGATTTGGTTATCTTGAAAATTGTATCTAAAGGGCACTCAGATTCTGAATGGTCCCAACCTCCACGTAAATACGTACCACTAGGGGAGTCTTACTGCTCTATTTTTAAAAAAATCATGACAACTTGCATGGTAAATATCTCTCACATCCAAACCATTGATGAATTAGACCCTAAATCATCATGGTATAAGGGTTACGCCTATTACAAATATCATCAGGCTAGAGGGCATAACATTGAGGAATATCTCTCTTTCATGAACATCCTCTAATATCTCATTGATCAAGGTGAGATACAAGTTGAAAATCTAAATACACCTTCCAATCAAACCATATATGTGTTCAAACAACCTTTCCCAAACCATCCCCTAGATAATAATCAAACTAATGTCGTAGGAGCTCAAAATTCTACTGCTCATAGCATTAACACCATCAGCCAGCTCCCACCTACACCTACCATATTGTATGTTCTTGTGACTGAAACAATCGATGTATAATTAGACTCTTTAGATCTCTTTACCATTGATACCTCAAACCTACCTATGCCACAACTTCCAAACTTGGCCATATCAACTCATATAAGTATTCCCGATACCATCCCATCAATATTGTAAGAAAAGCAACTTGTTACCAAAATTGAAAACAATCCTTCCACAGATAAGATCTCGCAACATCAAATCAAAACCTTGTCAATCCTATACAAAAACTAGCCAATCATCCACACAAAAAGATAGAACTCTCACAAAACTAAACACACATACCATAGGATACAATGTCCCCAACCTCTATTTTAGGACCACATCCCTCATCAGGACTCATACAGTTTTCGTATTATAATCTAAAATCTCCCTCTAACTTACACCTAAACATGCCACACAAGACACATTTCTAGTGTATCATTATTTTAAAACATCAAATGAAATCTAGAGTTACATTCTCTCATTATCATCTCAACCAACCTCATTAGGGTATTACACTAAAATCCTTGAAAAACTCTTACAATCATCAACCATAGTATTACCACCAATCAAGCCCTTCAATTCTCAGGGGTGGAAACCTTCCTGCTACAACTACAATTCAGTTTGTGCTTATAATAGAGCACCAAGACATTATATATAGGATCGTAAATAACTTCACTCTATGATCCAAAACTTTTTTTAATGAAGGACTCCTCTAAGAAAACAAGCATCATCCTCGTCCACCTGTCAAATCCAAAACGACAAGACCAAACCACCAAATCAAACCTATTACTAAACCTAACTACATCAAAGCATCTTCTAGTAATTAAACCAATAAAGACATGGCTTCTTCTAATAAGTCCCTTCTCTTCTAGATCTATGTCATTCATATGGCCATAATATCTTGCACCTAAGATTTAAAATCCTAGAATCAAAAACATGCTTAAAATATTTATCTCCACTTCTCCTCCTGAATCATCCAATCCTTCATCCCTTAAAGCCAAGGTCTCCATCCTTACAGCACCCCACACTCAATCCACAACATCTATGTATAAAATAATGTTCTCAAATAGTTTCATCAAACACCCTTTAAGATGTTTGTTTACAAACTTATCCAAAACTCCCCACAACATTGACAAGTTATAATAGAATCCCTTCAAGCCATCTCAGTACCATCAGATGATCCCGAGCCATTCACCAATCTTATTGTTTGCATGAAAATGTATGTAGCCATCGCATTCAAAGATTCCAAATTTCCATCATTACAACCTGAGGATCACAACCTACCCCTCTTCATCACCACTCAGGTCAATGATACTCTAGTTAAAGAATTTATGATTGGCAATGGAACTCACATCAATGTAATCTCATCTCATGCCTTCAAATAACTCCAATTACCTAATACCATTATCTCTCAATTGCTCATTATTTTACATGCCTTTAATGATACTTTTTCTCCTACCTTAGGCACAATTATCTTGCCTATCAAAATAGGTGTCAAAATCCTACCTCCTACTACTTATGCATACAACACCACCTCTAGTGCCTCTCTAGGGTCTATAAAAGTCTAACGTGAGATGGCTGACCATAATGGAAACAAAAACCCTCTAAGACACCATTCTAGATACTAAACATGATAGATCTCATAAGAGAGATTGGAAATTAATGACTTGAAACATACATCATATGCATGTACACTTTTTGTCAACTCCTATAGAATGTCTTTCAAGGGAAGATGTTTTACCACTCAAACTCTTGAATATTGAATTCTTTGAGAAACACTTATTTCATCATGTCATAGTCTACAACAAGTTGTTTTGGATCATACTTATGATACCAAGTATGTGCATGCTCCAAAAATAGGTTAGCGAATTGGCTAGCCTTACACTTTGGAGAGATTCTCTTGAATGCATGTCATGTGAGTTTGTACTTATGAGAATGCTTTGTTGTGTTTTACATCTCATAGTACTTTGGGAGATGTAAAGACATCTCATAAAATTTAAGAGGGCAAAAATACCTACCAAGATAAGTTACGGTAATAATTATTCCTTGTGTTAACACTCCTATTGTTTGTCCAGTTCCTAAGGTTCCTATTCTACCACCACTTCCAGTTGTGATAGGTACAATAGTAGTTATTACATTACATATGGTTGTTACAACACCACTCAACTATGAAGTGACTGCTTGTTACACAAGTGCAATGTTCCTAGTTCCTCCTACCTATGTACTACCATGAGATTAACATATTGACCTAGTATTCATCATCCTGAATTGTCGTGCAAAAAATGTATTCTTAATAGGATAGCATGGTTTCTTTCCTTATTGTCTAAAGTTTGACATCTCTTGCAATAAAAAGGGTGATGTCTCATCTAATACTTCCCTCTCCTTTCCCTTTTCTACCTCCTCGTCACTATCAGTTGTGATTTTAATAATCATGTCAACATTAAGATACCCAGTGCATGAGTATGCACACTAGGTTGGGAAAGGAGGCCATCAACATTGTATTGTGGTTCAATATTCTCCAAAGATTTATCTTCTCTAATAATACATATCCCTTCATCTTCTTGATCTTATTCTTCATGGTGGTCATTCTCACATAATTCTCATTCACCTCGTATCTTTGTGACACTTCCAGAATCTAATGAACCCCCTGTTGAAGACCACATTCTACCAAATCCTTCTAACAAGCTTCCTCACATCATTTCTACCTAAGCACTCACTCATCTAAATCATCCATCTCGCAATCAAGTTGCACTCCTCCTTTATGCAAGTTTTCACACTCCTCACGTATATAGGTGTTTAGTTGGAAATAGGGAAATTCTCAATTCCAAGTTATATTATCAGCTTATTGATCGCAAGGGGTATTTTTATTAAAAAAGCTCCACACAACTCTATGAACAAATGAATCTCTACTAATTCAACGCAAGAGTATGTAGAAACTACGTATTCCATAACGTATTTGCAAAGCACTCCACTCCATTAGAAACCTGTTGGGTATGTCCATGTAATGTCAAGTTGTGCAAGTATCTTACTATGTTTTGTTGTCTAAGTGTATTTCTTTGCCAAATTCAAACTTTAGTTTAGTGCATACAATACACAATCAACCAAACATAAAAGTTTCCATAAAGTTCGCTAAAGAACATCTCATACAAGGAATCATATAGGTATTTCTCTACCCATTTCTTGGCAAGAAATACCTATGGTTGGGATACTTTTTCACAAAATACTCTTCCACTCTCTCCAAAAAATGCTCAATTTTCTTTTGAGTGAGTTGAACCATCTTTCTATAATACCATTATGGCAACACAATGTGACAAGTCCTAGCAATGGAACCAAAATGTTGCTCTAAATCAACCCACCACACTAAAATCATGCATGAAATCCTACTTACCACCACACAAAACATACGAAGGCAATGTCTTTCACTGACATATCACACAAGGGAACTACCCTATGCATTCATATGAGGTGTGAAAGTAGACTAATCCCTATCGGTTTCAGTTCTGTTATGATGTCTACACTCATTTGGATTTTGATCAACAATTATAATTTCATATAGATGAATACATAAGAATGTATATGAAACAACTAATAACTTACTATTAAAGTGCAAAAAGGTCATGAATAACCCTTGAATTCATTCAAATCATGGATAATAATGTCTATTTGTTACAATAATAACCTTTTAAATGTATCTCAAACATTTAGAACTCTTAATCCAACTACCCATGTACTAATAACGTAAGGTCATATATATACCATGGGGTATCACCCTTTACCAATTCATCTAATAGTTATACTAGCCCTTAAGGACTAGTTTACAATGAGTTAGGTAACAATCAATAGATGACACACATGAAAAATGGTGTCAATCCTTATCTTTAGCTTGTGCATATCAACCTTATCTCTTTAGCAACTCTACTTCACCTATGAATTTTAGCTAACTCGATCTCATGACCCAAATATTCATCTCTCTCTCTCATGCAATCGACCCTTAATTGTCAAGTAATGATCTTGTTTATTCCTTAAATACTACTCTTCAAATTCTCACGTGCAAGCCACAATGGAATGTTCTCAAACTCTTGGGCATATGAGGTAAGTGTAGTTTGTTTTGTGTGTGCCAAACGTAGACTCATCCCTATGCTTCCATGCATGTGCAAGTTGATGGCTTTCAAAAGGTGCAGGTGCACACCATCTATTAAACCTACCCTGAAACAATGATGCATGCGTGTCATCCCAAAAATGCCTTATGTTTTAAATGAAAGAATACTTATCCAAAACTTTTTATAATTTGAAAAAACATGTGTTTAACACCTTAAAACCCTTTAAAAATGATTGGAGTGACATTTCTCTTGTTAATACATGGCTCTATAACCTTTGCATGCTTGGAAATGGAGGAATCTAGACTTTTTGACATAATTTAGTGCTTCAAACCTAGAGTAGCAAATGCTCTAAATGATGTGCACCTGATTTTGGAAGATCTAAGAAATCCTTGAGTGCTTTTAGGGTGATATTTGTAATAATAGCTTGTAAGAGTGTTAGGTGAGTAATAAAATAACATTGACTTACTTATATAGACTTCCAAAGGTGAAATATTATAACAAGCCCAACCATAGGAAGACAAAACAACGTAATAAAGATATTCAAATTGAAATTAGAGTTGGAGGACCATACAAGTCCGCTATGGCTGTATAACACATCCTGACTAAATTGTAGAGTCCAAGACATGAAGTATGTGATGTGAAACTGAAAGTTCTACATTAATGCACAAGAATGATACACTATTTTGATTTATTCATATTTCCTAATTTTGCGACATAGTAGAGTGTGGAGATGAACAAGGGAAGAAAGAGCTAGAGAGATGTACCAATTGGAATTATAATGTGAGAAATTATCTTAGAAAGGGAGTATATCCAAAATTTTCATTGCCAAAAGATAGGTTAACAAATATAAGTGTCTATTGATTTAACAAATATTGATATTTATTGAAACCCTAGGATATTGTAGAGTCACATGTAGTATATCTATACGTTAAAGCATAGAATTGACGCAAGAAATAAGTAAAGTAAATTTAAAACCCTAAGTGCAAGAGAGAGGAAAGGAGACTTAGCTAGTTTCACAATAAATGTCGAAGTATGCCAGACTGGAAAGTTGATGAACATGAGGAGGAAATTGTCGTAATCATGCTCAAAAAATTACAAAATTGACGAAATAGGTTGGACTAGGGAGCCTAGACTAGTGTTGGGGTGCCTAGGTGCCATAAAACCTTGTTGGGTGCTTGTGACTGTGAAAAACCTCAAAATATGGTTTTTATTGTGTCGCAAGGTGGTCGCTAACCTTCAATGTTGGTCACCTTTTTTTCGCACTTTGTTTGTAGAATTTGCATGTAACCTGCAAAGAGAAAGATATCCTGCAAAACCATGTTGGGTTGACAAAGTTGACTAAGTATCAGAAGAGTGCACTGAGTAATGAGGCATGCAAGTGGGGTGCGTGAATGCACACAAGAGCCAGTTGAAGTGTTTAATACCAAGTCTTAACCAATTTTACATATACAGGCTAAAAATAGGAAAAAACAAGTTGGAGTGCAGATCACACCAAAGAGAAAATCATGAAGACTTGAGGATGAATAAATGTCTATTTTTTAAAATAAAGCACATGCACGTGGAGATCAAAGGTCATGCATTAGATCAAGCTAATAATAGGATTAAAGTAGAATTTATCTATAGATTAATATATTATTAGGGTTGTAGAGAAAGCATGCATGCTTTATGACTACTTTTGTATGTATGTGTGGCTATTTTAAGCATGCGTCCTATTTTTTGAATGCATGGGTGGTAAAGGGAAAGTCCCCACCACTATATATATGTTGTACTTCATTATTTAAGAGACCGATGAGATAGTAGATTTATGCTGCTTAGATGAACTAGCGAGTGCATGAATCCATGACACCATTGTGATGTATTCAATTTCTATTATGTTATCCAATGGATTATTATGGATGGATTATGGTAGTTGATGTATTTGAGTATGGTGGTTTGTTGGTGCAATTGGTTTTAATTTTAATCTTATCTGTTATTTCCTTACTATGTATGTTTCCTATATAAGCTCATGATCTGGTAGATGTAATGTTCTATACTTGAATGAATGATTTAACAATGGTTAATATGAACATGCATGCTAACATCTTGACAAGATTATACAAATAAGGGACCTGGTAGGCTTCTTACCCTTTGGGTGATTGTTCATATCCATCTTAATGAAGTGCTAGCATGCCTAGGTGATTGATTGGAAATAAAAGACTTCATTTTGGTTTTGTTGTTGGGACCTCTTTTCAAACTGTCTGTCGGGATGATGCATGCAGATGGCGTATCGATTGACTCTTGAGAGAATCGAAAGTTGGGTTAAATACGAAAAATATAGGTTTGCGTATAAATATTTCACTGGACCTAATTTTAATGCATGCATATGGGTGGAAGACAACCTTTATGACACACTTTATGAGACTTTCTTTTGCATCTTTCCAGTAAAATTGTACACGTGGCTGTCAGCATATGCAATAGGGAAGTCATGGGCGTATAGGCCAAGGGTTTGGATGTAGGAAGATTATCAGAATATTTTTTATGATGATGTGGATTAAACAAGAGATATAGATCATTGATGGGCTAGAGTGTTGCACAATTATACCTTGGAGTACATTATTTCTACTTATGTGTGCCCTGAGGAAGATCTTGATAGTAGCATTGAATTTAGAGAGCCTCCCTATGGCTATCAAAACATCCACCATGCGTAGGGTAAAGAGAAGGTGTGGAGAATGATGGTAGACCTGGTGGTAATAATGCAAAGAGAAGAAAGACAACTCAGATATAGTGAAGAGAAGGAAAGGGAGATAGTAAGGGAAGTTATAGAGTCAATGGCATTGAGGAGAGAGATGGCTCATGAAGGTTTTGAAGCTCTTGAGGAAGAAGAGGAGCTGCAACATCTAGTTCTCTTATCATTGGGTAAACACAGTAAAGAATCCCCTTTAGCTTCATATGAGAGCACGTCAAAAAAGAGCATGAGGACCAAAAGTGCACATATGATTCCATCTAGTAACCTAACCCATAGTGCAGGTAAATAAGAAGAGACGACTAGATATTGCTTTGTGTTGAATTCATGAGATAAAGTTAGTAGCATACCCATGAAAACATAGTCAGCACCATTGTTTGGTTCAGTCATAGGGTTATTTTCAGGCACATCATCAAGATAGAATGTTAGCATATAGAACATTGGGAGTAATTTAGTAGCAGCTATGAAAACACAGACTGTAAGTGTCTAGTTTAGTACTAAAACTAGGACACAAGGGAGTACTTCAACTAGTCCGTAGGCCTTTACAAGAGGATCCAGAGGTTTGGGAGTATCGGGTGGATCACGTGGATCAGGAGGAGGAAACACTAGTGGAGGTTCTGGATTTAGTCTAGTGGACAAGGCCCATATCCCCAACAACCCCCACAACAACCCTAACAATTTTATTATGATATGTCTCTTCACTTACTATAATATAGAGGAATTGAAGATCCAGTAGAGCATGTGCATGAGTGTGAGTTACTATGGTGCACTAAAGTAATTATAGCCTCAAATAGGAAAGAAAGTCAAATTACTCTTCAAGAGTGCATGCATAGTTAGTATCAGAAGCATGACCCAAATCAAACTATGGTTGATTATGATGTTTCGTGCTCTGTGTTTCTGGCAGAGTTTCATATTTTGGAATTTAAGAAACAGATTATAAGCATGCCCAAGGACATCAAGAAGGGTCTAGCTAAAATTTTGAGGGAGTATGACGTGTATTTTAATATTCTGTTGTCAAATTTGTCTTATGACATTAACCCTAGTCATCATGCACAGTGTTTCATTAGAGGATTGCTAACTCCTTTATGAAGAGAACTATCTCATAAGACATATGTGGACTCGCATGAGGCTTTAGAAGTTTCTCTGCATGCTAAGGCTATTGGAAGTTTTGATACTAGAGTAATCCCATTTTTGGAAGTGAAGATTGCAGCAATGGAAAAGTAGCTGGAAAAGCTTTCTATTAATTTAGCGCATGAGACACGTAATGGTATATGGTGCACAAATTGTGATGTCGAAGGACATACTAAGTATAGTTTCTCATGTAGTTTTATGTGCACATTATTATTAGATTGCAAGGTTTTCCCCTTGAACCATGATGTTTGGGATTACCGTTTGTTGCAGCATGCACTCATGAAGAAGGTGTCCATGTACTGTAAGATTTACAAGCCCCACACTCACAACACCAATGACTATAAATTGATCGATCACATTCATGAAGTTATTGAGACAGGAGTGTGCCAAACTAGTGTGGCAAGTGGATCAAAAGAACCAAAAGGCCATACTAATGAAGGGCACAACCATGGGGATAACAAAAATGGGGGATTTCAAAGAGGATATAGAGGCCAAGGTCATGGTGGTGAAAGAGGTAGATTTGTGTGAGGGACTTGTTATACTTGTGGATCCCCTTATCATTATCAGTGTAAGTTCCCTCAGAATAAAACTTTCTCATGGTGTGGGAATTTGCACAAGTTAGAGGATTTTCCTAAGCTATATGAACACATGTGTAAGACTTAAAAGAAGGAAAAGGGCATAGCAGTGATTAAAGTACAACACGTTGATGTTGATCAATGGATGCCAAAGAAGACACCTGATCCTAAGTTGTAGCCAGTGATGGTGACCACATGCACTAAGGTTGCATGTACATGCGATCCTCTGAATACTAAGCCACTCATTTTGAGGGAGTATGTGATACATATTAAGTATTCAGATGTTGTGCACTAAAAGGAAGTCTTTCAGGACACTATGGAAGTTGTTAAGGTGCTTCAGGGAGATATATAATTCTTAAAGGAACAAACATGTGAGAGAGAATGTAAAAATAAATTTGAACTCCCGCAGAAGGATGTTGATGAATTAAAGGAGGTGTGTAGGATGTTGTGCCAAGAGAACATTATTCCTCTACTAGGGGAATGGCTACGAGAAAAGTTACCACTCATCGAAGTTGAGCGGGGTACTTCACGTAAATCTACCACCTTAGAGCCATGAGTTTGATAAGGAGATTACTCTGGAGCAGTAATTGATGGGTAGTTATTGAACAACATTCTGATTAACACAGGCACAAAAGCAAATGTATTGACACTGGATTCATGGAACTAGATGGGTGTACCACAATTGTAGCCATCCTTGAATGTGTTGTATATGGAAAACCAAAATATGGCAATGCCTATTGGGGTCATGAAGGATGCATCTATTACTATTTAGGGGGGCAAGTTTACTAGATACTTTGAGGTATTAGAACTCACATAAGCATAAAACTTTCCAACATTACTTGGATGGCCCTGGTGTTATACTAACAATGCATATCTATGCTTTAATAAAAGGAACATCATTTTTGAGAATGATGAGGAGCACGTGATTATACCTATGTTTGAAAATAAGGTAGAGTCGTATGTTGAGACATTGAGTGAAGAAGAGATTAACAAAATATATGTGCAGTAAGTGCATGATCTAGAGAATTTGGAACCATACAAGGAGGGTATGCCTCATTGGAAATACACACAATATGTAAGCGACACTACAAGTGTTTCTTGAGACAACTAGGCTCATGGAATGTATGAGATGGTTGGGTGCAAATTCAAAGGATGAGTCACTAGGATGATTAGGCCACACATTGTGAGGCAATTAGGATTTAATAGGGTACCAAGGTACATTGGTGATGGGAATCCTGATACATTTCTACGTGCCATGAAGACTCAGTGGCAAAATGAAGGGGATAAAATAAGTATGTTGGTCTATACTTTGTGTGGAACTGCAACGCGCTAGTGGGAAACACATAGAGATGGCCTTTTGGAGTGGCAACAAGTGAGAATCACTTTCTCCACTAGGTTTACTCGGAGTAATGTACCTACACAAACATGTGAATTTTATGGGAAGTCACCTACCTCACATCACACCTAGGAGTGTGAGAGATCTTCGGTGCAGGGAAAGGAGGCTTTACCACCATCACTTTTGGTACAAAAGTTCTACTCCACATTGTGAGGCTACATGCGTGTATGGTATGTCCATGCAGATTTGAAAAGGGACACTATAAATTGGCGAGAGCTGACTACAGGTATGATCCAAACTTTTGATTACTTTTCTACTAAGCCTCCAGTCAATGAAGCACTATAGATTATGAAGTTACTTACTTTGGGAGATAGCACAAAGGTTGAAGAACTTATGTTGGAGTTATTTGGGGAACCAGATCTTGAAGCACACCTTGATCTTGAGGAAACATACGAAGAAGAGATGGTTCATGTTTGGAAAGAAAAATAAATGGACTAACTGGTGTACATGATAGATGATGAGGAAGTTGATAACCTAGATGTTAACCACACTGAAGGTACACATGAGGTGATGGACACCGCAGATGAGAAGGAATGCACATACCATGCCCCTATGAAGACAAAGAAGGTTAACATTGGTATAGAGGCCGAACCTAATGAGGCCATTATCGGTGATTATTGGTCGAAGCAAGAGGTGTCTATGATTATTGAGCTTCTACATGACTTCCAGGACTTGTTTCCATGAGGCTATCATGAGTTAAAGGGATTACACCCTTCTTTGGGTGAGATGAGAATCAAGCTGACATGTTCCCGGTTAGGAAGAGGCCTTCACGGATGAATCCTAATCTATGCGTGAAGGTAAATGAGGAAATTGATAAAATGCTCAATTCTAGAATAAGTGAGCCTATTGAAGAATCTAAATGGGTTATCCTCATGGTCATAAGCATTAAGAAGGATGGGAGGATAACGATTTGTGTAGATTATAGGGAACTCAATGCTTCATGTGTCATTGATCTTTTTCCCACCCCATTCATAAAAGAAATCCTTGAGGGAGTTGTTAGGTGCAAAATATATTGTTTTACAAATGGGTTTTTAGGTTATCAACAGGTGTGCATCACAGGGGAAGATTAAGAAAAAAAAACTTTCACCACATAGTGGGGAAGTTTTGCATATATAGTTATGCCTTTTGGACTGAAAAATACGCCAGCAGTGTTCTCACGCATTATTGTGTAGGAATTTCAAGACTTTATTCATAAATTCTTGTATTTTTATTTGGATGATTGGACATTCTATGGTTTAGTCAAGGATCACTGTGATAATCTAAGGCTTATGTTTGAGAGCTACAGGCAGTTGAGCATCTCTCTCAACATTAAAAATTTTATCTTTAATACACCCTTTGACACTCTACTTAGGCACATCATCTGCAAGGAAGGGTTGTTGGTAGATCCATCCAAGATAGTTATAATCCTGGGTTTGGAATAACCTAACAATCAAAGTGAGGTGCATGGATTCTTGGGACATATAGGTTATTACAGAAAAATCATCAAAGGTTATGCAAAGATTTTCATGCCCTTGGAAGAATTGTTGAAGGCTAAAGGGAAATTTTAATGGGGAGATGCACAATAGAAGGTGTTTGAAACACTGAAGGAAAGGGTTACTACTGCACCTATTTTGCACTTTCCTTCATGGGAAAAACCATTTCATGTTGATGCCTCTGGCATAACGATTAGCACATTGTTGGCACAACCAAGGGAAGGAATTGTGGATCATTCCATCTTCTTTTCTAGTAGGAAATTGAAACCTGCGGAGTAAAATTACACAACTACTAAGCGTGAGGCTTTGTCTATGATCTACGCACTGCATTGTTATAATTAGTGATTTCAACTAATTAACTAATGTTTCTTTCCATTTTGGTCAATTAACAATGCATTGTTGATTTCCTAACCTCTTTTGCATTCAGGATGTCGATTTACGACAAATTGTAAGTCAAAATCCTCTTCTAAATAGACAATTAACAATTATTAGCTAATTAATCATATTTTACTGTTGTTTTGGTCAATATACCATATTATTGGCTCAAACCCCTCTTCCAACCACTCAAAATCACCCCACTTCCCTCCACAACATCCTAGTAAGCTTCAAAATATTATCCTAGCCTCCTAATTGACCCTAAGTGTTTAATTAAGGCTCCTCACATCCTAATCATTTGTTAATTCACTAATCATGATTAACAATCCTTAATCATGATTAACAATTCTTAATCTAATTTGTGCTTATAGTCCCAAATGCACCAAGATTCTAGTTTTCCTCAAAGGAAAAAACTATAAAATGGACTAACCACATACCTTTAAACTTTACACCATGCTTTGATTTGCATATCATATAAGAAATATGATTAATAGCCAAGCTCAATCCTTGCCTCAAGTCTTCAATGGGGTTAGTAAATGGGTATCCAATATGATCTTGTAGTCATTGTTGGAGATACCATCTCACCTTCCTTGGAGTAGCAACAAACCCCCAATTTGATTGCTCCTAGATCTATTTAGGTCTATGTTAGTTAGCAATTGAATATTCTAGTAGGCATGCTTTAAGCTAAGATAGATTGATATATCACGTTAGTTCTTTCAAACATTGCATTAAGATTTAATCATTGATGTAACTATTGTTAGATTCAATAAGCATTTTCTCAATTAGACTATGTGGTGTTAGTCTTGTTAGTTTATCTTTTCTTGGAACTTTTAGTAGTTTTCATTTGGCACGCATGGTGGGACATTACCCCATTGCATTCATTCTTAATCTTTTTAACTTAGTTTCAAAGTTTTTAATTTCAATATTTCTAGATTAGTTTCAAGTTTTCTAGATTAGTTTCAAGCTTTCTAGATTAGATTCCATATTTTTAGATTAGTTTCTCAATATTTTAGATTACTTTAATTTTTTTAGAGAAATTTTCAAAGTTTTATAGATCAATTTTCATTTTGATAGTTGTTTAAAACTATATTAGTAGTAGATGTTGCATTTTGATGTTCTTTGCAGGATATAAGGAGATGAAGTGCTGTAAAAATTCTAATAGGAAGTCAAAGATTTGAGATTTTTTCAAAATTTTCTTGTCAAAACCCATTTTTTGACCACCTATAGGAAGGTGTGCTCATGCCTAAAGGTGTCTAAAGGATCTCATGATGCGTACATGTTCATTCATGCTCTTATGACTGTTTTCAAGCTCCACATGTGCCTGGATTCATTGCATTTTTCCTCATGTATAGGCCACACTGATACACTCTTAAGGGCATGACGCTTAAGGGTGAGATGGGCTAAAACGATGCACTGGTGCTCACAGGGGTGTACCTATGTTAGAATGATTATATAACATATCTTGACAGAGGCCATGCCTACCTCGAAATGACTCCTACGTTTTGCATTGGAAAGGTATGTGAAGTGAAATATAGCAATGCTAACAAAATTATAGGTTTTAAAATTACCACTGAGGGTGTTATTTTTTTGAAAACTTCATTTTCTAACATATCTACATGTATTGATAAATTTTGTTTTTCTATGCATTTTTGATGAAGACAAAAGATTTGCTCTTCTCTTACACCTTTTTGTGATCTTGAGTTAACTTTGATCTCTATATTTTCTAACATTATCTTAATTTTTGATGAATGATTTTGTTTTCATGCTTTGTATGACTTTGGGATAAAGTTGTGTATGCTCTTCACTTGCACCTTGTGTGATCTTGAGAATCAAAAGAACCTCTAAACCTTATTTTGATAAATTTTAGAGTAAGTAGGAAAATTTATCATTCATTCTTATGCTTAAGGGAATAAACTTTCATTTTGGCATGTATATGATCTTTTAGTTTAAGATTTTTTTCATTTGATAGATAACTAAGGCTAAAATTATGTATGCTCTTCTCTTACACCTAGTGTGATCTTGAGAAAAAAAGTAAACCTTAGTTTTTGACTAAAAAATCTCTTGGATTAATTGGGAATAAACCTTAATTTGCAAAGTTTATGGTATTTAATTGATTTACAAGGTTTTTTATTTCATTTAGTTGGGTTACTTTTTGTATATGCTCTTCTCTTTGTCCTTAAATGATCTTGAGAACAAGAAATGACATTTAATCCTCTTTCTATAATATTGTAGATATTTTGTAACTACTAATAATTTGTGTGTAGGACCTATCACTAGTCAAAGAAAGGAGGACCTAAACCAATTTTCAAATTACATGTGTGTTGTAAGTTGCCAATTGTGGTCTAAACCAAATTTTTAATCAAAAAGATAAAAAACACACTAACATCTATTCAACACATTGTATTACAAGTTTCAGTTAAGAGTTACGGCTCATCCACTTTGAACTAGGAAAATTCTCTTTGGCATAAGCCTTAAGCTACAACAAAAGAGATGTTCCTAGGAACCCCAAAGTAGTCCACACAAGAGGGAACCTTGTGGATGAAACGGGAAAGTGCTCCAAATACTCAATTGATTAGTATGCCTTGGTGAGTTTAGAGTCAAAGTTATTTCCATATGACCCCAGTGAAAATACAACTGAAACACATTTTTATGGTCATTGTATTGAAGGGGGTAAAGTAAATTTGGGTACTCCAAGTTGGTCACCCCTTGGAAAATTGAACTCGCAAAGATATCTTGTAACACCTAGAGAGAGAACCACTAGGAAAGCTTTTGGCTTGGAGCAAATTTTTTTTTACATGTTTTCTATAGAGCTCTCACAAAGTTGCAACTTTTTTGGAGTCAAAACCTTATTATTTCGAACAAGGTGAGAGTCTCATTCAAGTTAAACCACATGATATTTCATCACGAAACCTATGAGGTGTTACTCTGGCCTAGTTTTTCACTTGTCCTAAGACAAGGCAAAACTCTTCCAAAGTTACATTTTGTTTGTTTCACCACTACTTGGTTTACACCTTTGTTTTCTTGTTGCCCATTTTGGGACAAAAGGAAACAAATTATACGTATATCACTAAATATCACGTGTCCACCACTTTTGTATTCTACTTGCATGACTAGGTTGCAATATCGGAATGCAAGTGTTGAAAGTGTGAATGGTACGTCTTTCATGATCTAGTATGACCCTGTATTGTCTCAAACCCATATTCGAGACTTATTATCATTGTAGTTAGGTTGTCTTATCATTGAATTCTTTTTAGTTGTTATGATGCCCACATTATAGGCATACAATTTTGATATTTACGTCTTGTTTCCATTGTGAAACTTGGCCTAAATCTCTACATTGTATTGTTACGCTGCTCGCATGCATAATAATTCCTTGATATACTTAGGCGTAGTTGTTTACATCCTAGCCTTGTCTTGAGTTTTGTAAGTGTTGAGGTTACTTTTTTAGCATCGCTATAACCCTATTTTTATATTGAGATCTTGATTTCTTACAAATCTTGATTCACATGTCCGAATAGTGATGTTACGAAGCTCACATTGCTAACTTCAATTTTACAAGACTTAGACTTTGTTAGTGTTTAGAAATTGGTTTTTAGTATACCTTGTTAGAGGATTGCGTCAACACTCTCTTAGAATTTAGGTATTTTTTGTTTCAAACTTGACCTAACTGGTGATATTGTGTTGTCACTATTGGTTTCAAACCTATCTCAAAAAATCATGAGTAAAATTTTTTTGTGACTGGATTTGAGTTTTATACATCATTGTATTGTCCTAGATATCTCTTGTCATATATTACCTTATTAGGGTAGGTCATTATTTATTCTTTTGTGTCCTTAGGTTCATATTGATCCTTTAGATTCATGACCATTTATTGTTTGGTATTATTTGTAATGATTTGACGTCGTTATGTTTTTTGGTTTGTCCTAGGGCCCATGTTTTCCAAATTTCTAGTTGGTTTCCGTTGTGCTTGCCCAAATCGACACAGGACTTCATTCCAATTAAAGGATTTCAATCAAACTATCTCGGTCTAGACATTTGTATCACACAAACCAAAAATGACCAACTATCATGAGGTTCCTTATATGTATGACACTAAGGAATCAAAGTTTTCAGTATTCCCATCAAAGGAGGCCCATCATGGCTAAGCCTCGTTTGGTTCTTCACGTTAGAGAACCCATTTGAGTACCATGTTCCCCACCTTCATTTCATAGTCAATGGTATGGTTTGGGTGCTTTTGATCCAAATTATTATTCAGGTTCCCCCCACTCTTCTTCTAATTCCAATCCAAATTATTTTTCTGATTCTTGGGAATCACCTCAATCTTCTGAAGATTCTCATTAGAGTTGTTCACCTCATTTGAATCTTAAGCCATAGTTCTCCCTCTCTTTGTAGGACTCCCCTTATCAGTCACCTAAATGACATCTTCCTTTAAAGAACCATGCGGCCCCAAGTCTCACTAATCAAACATCTAATTTGGTTCTTGAGCCACGGTCCTCCCTTGCTTTACAGGACCTCCCTTATTCGTCACCTTGACAACCTCTTCCTCTGTTGAAGATCTGGGTGAATCCAAATTCTTCTAAGTCAACACACACGTAGCATTCATATAATTTGACACCTACGCCACAATCATCTAAGTTGACTCCCATGTCGTAATCATCTAAGTTGATGCATACATTGTAAACACCTAAGATGACTCCTATGTTGCAATCATATGTTGATTTTCTACGTGATCCTCGTTGTTTCCCAACAATATTTCATCTTCTAGGAAATTCAATTCCAATCAGTTATAAATCTACATCTTATTCTACCCGCGAGACATATAGATCTAAATATACTTTGTCTCTTGAGTCATCATCTTCTCAAACTTCCACACTAGTTGGACCCATTTCTTCTAGTCAACCTCTCATGGTTGTCAAAAACAAATACCCATGTTGATCGATTCATTTCAAAAGAAAGAAGAAATCACATAAATCATGGGGTCACACGATGACATTCCCCTATAGATCACACGCAAGGATTCTCTTTAGACCTCAATATGTTCACATATTATGGGGAAGAGGTTGCTTCCGCTTGTCAGACCATAGAGGAAGACCCTAAGATCATCAAAATTGATCCTCTTCTTACTCTTCCACCTTCACATTCTTCATTATGCAGTGAAATGCCTAGGTCTAGAATTGATACTTGACTTATCTTCTCATCACCTAATCACTCTTTATCTATCACGATTCCTCAATTGAAAACTCACCTTGGGTCACCACCTGGTAGCCCATTGATCTTCTTCAATATGTGGGCCACCTCCAAGTAGCCCCACATCATTTATATGTGGCTCACCTCCTAGTATCCCATCTTCATTCTGAGAAACCTCCACGTAGTCCTTCTCTATGGGACACCTCCTAGTAGCACCTCAGGTACTTCATCACTTGAGGACACCTCCTAATCCTCTTCTATCCTTAGCCACCTCTAAGAATCCCTTCATCATGTCTTTATGTGGCTCACCCTAGGTAACCCCTCTTTGTATATACTTGGGAGCACATCCTATAAATCCCTCATCTTTATTCTTTTTCTGCATCCTATTATCCCAAAAAATTGTATATATGGGACACCACTAGGTAGTTCTTCATCTTCAATCTTAGGGCCACAACCTAGTATCCTTTATCTTCATTCTATGGGAATACCTCCTTATATCCCATCCCCTTCAATTCTTGGATATATCCTTCATGTCCACCATATTTTCCTTTTATCAATGATTTTGGCAAATCCCACCGTCATTTTTCACATCAATTCTATTTGTCCACTTTCTTCCCCCACTTCTCAGATCAGACAAGTCATTGCAATAGCTTATAAGAAACCCTATCGGTTCCTTCATCAGGCTAAGCTCAAAACTTCCAAACACTCCAAAGCTCACAAAAATTTAGATGATCTTAAAGTTCAAAATCAAACGTGATTCAAAAATGCACACCAACGCACCCGTAAAGTATGGCACAAAGTGCATAAACCTTTGGATATGGAACTTAATCTTCCGCACACAAAATCCACATTTCATGATAAAAAGCAGTCATCTATTGAGTATGAGCTCACCATGATCATTGAAATCGGAGATAATATGACTCTTGATAAGAAATCATGCTTAATCTTCCTTATCAAGGAAATCGTTAACATTTTTGTTGGATCTTATCACATAGATTGATATTGATCCATCCCACTTTTCAAAAAAAGACAAAAATGTAAAAAAATGAGAAAACATTTTAAAAAATAAAAGGGGAATGAACACACATTGCAATCAGGTATTGTATACACATGGATGTTCTTTCTTCCCTTTCTTTTTATTATTCTATAAGTTTTCCTACCATTTTCATCCCTTCGGTGATATTTTGGTTAGCCAATTCACATGCATTTTTCAACATTTATCTCTATGGTATCATTTGGCCTTGGTCTTTCATCACCTTAGTAAATTAAAGAAAATTTGGCCTTATAGAGATCCTATCACAATCAACATCTAAAAAAACTTGTTGGGAAGAACTTTTGGACATATTTGTTGACATTATCCAATGTCATCATCACAATCACTTCCACCTCCTTCCATCAAGCCATCAATGGTTCTTAACCCCTTGTCAAACAAGAGATCTGAAACAAGTTTTTAGAAAGCAAAACAAAATAAATCAAATCAGAAATCCAAAGCTAAAAGAAAAATCAAATTGATGTATAAATCTCTCTTGGGGTATTTCCAATAATCTCTACTAGGGATATGGATGCCTGACTAGCAGTAGAGCAATGTTGTGATTAGAATCAAATGCATCTCTATCGGGGCTATAGACGCCTGCCTGGAAGTGGAGCAATGTACAGCTCTCCTTCTATAATCCATTCACAAAAAAAATGAACTTTGAAAAATAAATCATTCATACACATTGGCTAGGGTTTCTGCACCTTTTTTCTATCAAATATTCCCTCCAAGAGGTAATAAATTTCCATGTGCACACACTGGATCTCTATGAGAAAACAGGATTAGTATGTTACCAAGTGTCTTTTTTGGACCTTTTTCAGACTCTTACTCTAGTTTGTATCTTTTCTCATGATTCATGCCTTTAGCTAATCATTTCTTCATCACGAGCCTTCTAAGATACATTCACAACATTCATGTTGTTCTTCTACTTCATTCAGAACATCCATGTGTATAATATTCCCTTTTTGCCATGTTTGTGGAACCTTTGTCCCCTTTCTCAAAACAATCTTCACTTCATTCTATCATGTGCTTCTTGGTCAGCTTAAGCTGGGGGCATCCTTGCTCCTTCCTAGCACATCATTGGGTTACAGTTCATCATCATGTTGAACCGATCTATATTGGCCTTGATCCAACTTCTACACATGAAGAGTTTTCTTTGAATATTCCCATCTAACGATTGGGTTAATTTCACATCTTCACTTTCTTACACATACGCATGGAATTCTACCCTTGTACATCCCATCTGTCACTGGGGCATCCACGTTTCTTTGTTTCCTATACATAGCTTCAAAAAACTTCTAAAAAGTAAAAAAAAATTTCAAACATGTTTCTAAAATAAAAAACATTCAAATATGTTTCAAAAATAAAAACAATCTAAATAATCATTCAAAAACCCAAAAAAATTGGTAAAAAATATTCAAAAACCCAAAAACATTTGGTAAAATAATTAAAAATCTGAAAAAAGTGTAAAAAATCAAAAAAATTCAAAAATTGGTAAGTGACAGGCACACATCTGAAGCCTGTATTAAATGCATTCTCCTCGAACATCAAAAATTTCCTACAAAAGCATCTTTCTTAGGTTCTTGTGTTTTCTTGTCTCAAACAACTTGTGGATTATCATGATCTACCTCCATTGACAAAGTTGGCTTGCTTAGTATGTCAATACTCTGATGCAATAGTGAGTTATTCCAGAGACTATGTCATAGTGCATGAATATTTTACATGGGACTTGCTTGTGTCCTCTATTATTCCCCTTGCATGTATCCTTTCTTGGGGCACCATTTTTAACCCTTGTCATTAGAACATGAACATTCAGGAACTGAAGCTTGATAACAAAAACATTGGTGTAACTATCTTGAACATTGTTTGTTTGAGTATGTGTGATTGTACTTGTTTCTCTATTAGGTTGGCTGGTTTACTTTCTCGTATTGCATTGCATTATGTATGTTACATGGAGTTAAGCATTGTTTTACTTTCTCGTATTGCATTGCATTATGTATGTTGCATGGAGTTACATATTTTTAGCAATGAACAAATGTTAGTAATATAGCTTTTCATGTTATTTTACACTTTTTTTATTTTAATAAAGGTCGATGATGTAGATCATAGGGGAAAAATGATGAAATACAAGTTTCTTATTGAAGATTGGATGCAAAGATCTATTCCATATTCTCCACTTTCATGTCTTATCACTATTAATTTTTTTCCAAATCACTTGGGGAAGTAACCAATCATGTTTATTCCTATCCTATTTCTTCTATCAGGTTTTCGATCACATTTTCAATTGTCGATTGACTTATTCTATCACCCATCGACACTCAAGGGGGCCATCCTTAATTCTAATAATTTTTCTTCAAAAAATTTAGTTGTTTATGCTTGTCTACAATATTTGAAGTGAATTTGATTACTTCCCCTCAAATAGGGGCAAATGCAGACACCTAAATTTGGATTTTGTAATCTTATTTCCAAAAGCACATGCAAATCACTCTCATTCTTACCATTTCCATTATAATTAGTGATTTCCACTAATTAATAATGTTTCTTACCATTTTTGTTCAATTAACAATGCATTTTTGATTACCTAACCTCTCTCACATTCAGGATGCCAATTTATGACAAATCGTTAAGTCAAAATCCTCTTCGAAACAGACAATTAGTGATTATTAGCTAATTAATCCTGTGTTACTCTTGTTTTGGTCAATATACCCTATTATTGGTTCAAACTCATCTTCCAACCACTCAAAATCACCCCACTTTCCTCCACAACATCTCAACAAGATTCAAAAGCTTATCCTAGCCTCCTAATTGACCCTAAGTGGTTGATTAAGGCTCCTCACATCCTAATCACTTGTTAATTCATTAATTTTGATTATAAAACCTTAATCATGATTAGTAATCCTTAAACTAATTTGTGCTTTTAGTCCCACATGCACCAAGATGCTAGTTTTCCTCAAACAAAAAAATATAAAAAGGACCACATACCTTTAAACTTTACACCATGCTTTGATTTGCATATCATATAAGAAATATGATTAATAGCCTAGCTCAATCCTTGCCTCAAGTCTTCAATGGGGTTAGTAGATGGGTATCTAATATGATCTTGTAGTCATTGTTGGAGAGACCATCTCACCTTCCTTGGAGTAGCAACAAACCCCCAATTTGATTACTCCTAGATCTATTTAGGTCTATGTTAGTTAGCAATTGAATATTCTAGTAGACATGCTTTAAGCTAAGATAGATTGATATATCATGTTAGTTTTTTCAATAATTCCATTAAGTTTTAATCATTGATGTAATTATTGTTAGGTTCAATAAGCATTTGCCAATTAGACTATGTGGTGTTAGTATTGTTAGTTTAGCTTTGCTTGGAACTTTTAGTAGTCTTCAACAAGTATGTAAAATGACCCAAGAAACTATGCAAAAGAAAATGTTAACCCTAATGTGCAAGAGGGAAGAGGAAAGAACTCAGCTAAATAAAAGATGCTCATAGGACAATGTCGCATAGATGACTAGAGAATCTGGAAGTAGGAATGACTTTGTAGAAGCTCCAAAAAGGATGGATCTTGAGTATCTATCTAGACTAGAGCACCTGGAGAGGGATTGGGTCACCTGCAGGTGCTCTGGTCTATAAGATGGGAGTCCTGGTTTATGCAAAAGCTCTAGAACTGATTTTTCTAGATTTGGAAGATGGTCTAAAACCCTCACTATCTATTGCATCAAGTTCCTTGCCCTGTACCAGATGTCGCCAATAATCTAAGATGAATAGAAAGACGTACAAAACCCTTAACAAGCATCATTCCCTAAAAAATGAAAAATGTAAATGAATGGGTAAGACTAACCTCACCTGTCACAATAGTGGGCTTCTAACTAATAAATTCACTACATTTTGGACCCAAATTTAGTTCTAGTGAGTGTGTGCATAATGTACATGTACGATGGAAAAGTGACAAGCGAGAGTGGGAATCTACAAGTAACTCTTCCTCGCACCCGACCTCCCGAGGTCGTGCCAAGATAGCCGGTGGGAATGGAATATGTATGGGATGTAGACAAATTAGTTAGGCAATCTAATGTCTTCAATACGCACTAGCGGAACTTGTGAATCTAAGGCAAAGAAGGCCCTCCTAACCTGAACTGGTGTGATAGATCGATCAGCAAGGATGACTGCTCAAAGCCTCCAATCAATATCGAGTTCTGGCGTGATTCGATCTATAGGTTGTGGAATACATGGAAAATGACCTCGGATAGTTTCGTGTATGTCTCCAGATAGGATCATAAGATGAATGATGGATATAGTTATTTCTATGGGTGATTCTCTGGCCTAGTCCAGAATTCCCTAGCTTCGTTAGCTGTTGTGTCTAGCAAGGATAATTGTTCGATGATGATAGGTGGAAGTGGGGTAGATCTGAATACTAGTGTGCGTAGGCCAGTGTCTATGTCTGATGTACTCATGGATTTGTTAGGCTGCAGGATTTGTGGGTCACAACCATGGACTCGTAGTTGTTGTGGTCCTGCTATGGTCATGTGCAGAATCAACCCCTAATCCCTAGTATCCAGTAATCATATGCTTTCTCAACTTCTATATTTAGGATCAATAACTGTGTGATTTTCTCATAATATCTTACAGGCATTCGTGCAACCTGGATTCTTAGGCTGGTATCTATATCTATAAGAGTGTCTCCTGCATCTGGCTGTGGGACCAAAGGATCACAACAAAAGGTTTGTTCTTTTTCAAGCCCTTCTACAGTCATATGAATGTCACCTAGGGTAATATGTAGTTCGGTTGATTTGACCAAAACGTATGTGCTTGGTTGTCTTCTATGTTTAGCCCGCTCAACTGGGAATTGATTTGTTGCAAGCTTACCATTGTTCAGAAGACTTGGATCCTAAGATTTTGATCTATATCAGTTATTGTTGTGATGAGATTGGATTGAGGCATGATTGGCTCAAATACGTATTCCCTGGGCTCCCTAGGTCCCGTAATTGTCATACAAAAGCAACAATGTAAATTAACTGTAGCAAAATGAAATTTAACTATGTGAAGTATATCTATAGCATATATGGTTTCTCTATTTTTTGTGTTTTCTGATGAACTATATGAATTTAAGAAAGTAGCTATTTAAAATATCTAGAATTGACAGCTAAAATAACAACTTAAAACAAACAAAATAACCGAGTATAGCTATTTGTCTGTGCAATTTGTAGATCTATTCTAAACAATGAAATAACTTATCTAATCTATTTGCAAGAATCTCGATCCTACCTCAGAAGTGAGGAGTGAATCATAGTTTCTCAAAAACTATCAATCCCCACAGCTTCCCTGGCAATATCAAGAGTAGAATTAACTAAAATAAAGTGATTGGCTACTTTATTTGATATGTTTCTAACTAGAACTTTGAAAGCTAGAACCTGGATTCTGCATAACAGTGGCAAATCCGATGGTGTGTGTGATCTTGTCCCCTCAGTGTGATCTCCTCGTTCCTTCATGTTCACGTGGATCCAGAAAATCATGTAATGCTAACATCAACAGAAGTAGATATTGGGATAAAGGTAGCTTAGGATACAGGCTGAATACAAGATAGCGCAAGAGTACAGAGCTTGGCTTATGCAATTCCTAGCAGGATTTATTGTGAGTCATGTAACTTAAAGCATCCAGAACCTGAAACTATCCTGTTTGAAGAACAAAACCTACAACTTTAATGGCTTCCTATTGAAAACAGGCTATTCTACTCCAATGGATTGGATGAAATATCAATAGTACTTGCACAAGATGGATATGTGGCTTCTTAACAGCAAAACAACACTAACTAAGCATGCAATGAAAGAAACTAAGAACTCTAAGCAAAATGAAAACTAAATCTATTGCAAAGAGAAATTCAGAGGCAAATTTGAGGGGCCATTTGCTTGAGCACAAGCCAACTATTTATAGCATTTGCATTTACCCAAGGTAAAAACCAAATAGAACTCTTAAACTATAAACAATGGCAAAACACTATTCCAGGGAACCAGAATCATAAATGCAAGCTTATGGCGGTGAAAGAAATCTGGTAAAACCTTTAAATTACATGAGTCATATTAAAAGAGATTTCTGGAAAATGCGTAAAGGACTGCCGCCCTGAGCAGGGCGGTGGTTACAGGACCGCCGCCCTGTTCAGGCGGCGGTCATGAGACAGCCGCCCAGGCACAGCGGTGGTTTCGTCACTGAAGAGAAAAAGGGCAAGAAAAGAGGGGAAAAGGGAAAAACAAAGCATGCGGGGGCTAAGCGGGGCATGCGGGATGTTAACACACACTTGGAGAGCTTTTTCAGATCCCGAACACCTTACGAGGAGACTTGTATCATCATTGGGGCACCTATCACATTGTTCTGGTAGTACAGTACCTTACAATTTTGGGTACGTACATATTGCCCCCTCGGAGAAGTGTTTTAGCCATAAAGAGGAGTAAAACGGTGGGTCCAAGTATGGTGGTCCTGAAATGGGAAGTTAGAAGTTATACCTGATACATCCGTGTGTTGAAATGACGCCATCCAAAATTCCCGCTACCTGCAAAACGAAAAGAGAACTCAAGTGCAGATAGACACAATAGTTTGGAAAATAAACGCCTAAAATAACAGGAAATGAGAACGTACCATTTGTGCGGGGATAAGAACTTACCTCCGTTGGCACTCCAAACCTGTGAAAAAGGCATTTAAAACGAATCAGGGCGCTATATATATGAAAGTGGGCCCATTTTCCTATTCATTTGCACGAGTTGATTTGATTGGTTTTGAGCTCTGGAACCCACGGTGATGGTTTCTTGCGTGAGTAGAGTCAAAACGTCTGTGACGGGATAGTGATCATGCCTCCATGAGCGGAACATCGATCCGCGAGTTCACAGGTTAGTTTTCTTCAATTTATCCTTTTTACCTCCTTAATTTTGAAATGCTAAAAACTTTGTCATGGAGGGTAATTTTTGAAAATGTTAGTGTTAAAAGGTCCATCTAGGGGGGGCGCCTACTGGGTAGGCTTTGTTTTTAGGTAAAATGGTCCTTTTTTGCATTTTTTAGGCTTTTTAAGTTTAAAAACCCGCATGGGTTTTTGAACAACGACCACCGCCCTGCCCAGGGTGGCAGTTACACGACCGCCATCCTGTTCAGAGTGGCGGTTACACGACCACCGCCCTTAAGGCGATGGTTACGAAACTGCCTCCCTACTCAGGGCAGTGGTTTTGCACAGAATGTAAAAAGAACATCCCTTTGAAATTGTTTTTGCTTTTCTAGCATTTCTACGTGTTTTCATGATTTTTCCAGTATTACTTGGATGCTAACTTGCTCTATTTTGTGTGTTTTTGGGTGTATACAGGTGAGAGAGGAGGAGAGAGAGGGAGTATGATTGGATCCCAGGGGTACTAGATGCCCTCTCACAGGATGAGGAGGACACTCTTCAGTGGGCTGGGATACTACGCATTTCATGCGTGCCCCATGTTACACCATCCAGTCACATTCTTTGTGACCTGTTCTCATATTGGGATGCTGATCAGAACACCTTCCGATTACTAGGGGTCCGTGGTGAGTGGACCATCACCTTAGAGGACGTTTACCGTATCCTGGGGGTCTCGATCATCGGGAGACAACTCACCTTAGAGACAGCAAGTTCACCGGCCCAGATTGCACAGTGGGCTACATACATGGGAGATGCAGTCATCTCCACGGGGTCGAAGAAGGGGGTTAGATTTCGATCCATTCCTAGCTTGCCCATCCCCTTACTTTGCCAGGCTATCATGGGGATCCTTACCTCGAGACTGATTGGGGACAAGGGAGGAGACACCCTGTTATATTGTTGGTCCCCCATTATTACACAGATAGAGTGACATGGTCGGATATATGCCTGGGGAGCAGACATTCTTGGGACCACCTACCACGACTTATACAGGGTAGTCCATTTACAGGGGCAGTCCTTGAGCCACCCGACCTTAGTCATGAGTTGGGTCTATGAGCACTTCATCCCCTACGACAGAGGTGTAGAGGTGACAGATCCCAGAGCTGTGAGGGCAGCTAGATGGACAGACATGTCGGTGATCTGAGCACCTCATCAACCAGTTGTTTCCCTGAATACTACCGACATGGAGGCCACACCATATCAGACTATGGCAGGCATATGGGGCAAGGAGGCTCTTACTTTGATATCCTACTCCACCACATGGCAGCTTATCGATAGAGTGGGGCAAGTGGAGATACACCCTTTTGGCCGAGTTCCTCAGCAGTTTGGCCTACCCTACATGGGTATGCTTCCCCCGATAGCGCCAGTATATAGATCAGTCTGAGAGGCCAAAGGGGGGCCTAGAGGCCGGGGTTGGACAATGGTTACTCCTGGCATTCTTATTGTAGCCAGGAGGATAGTAGGTGCCAGAGGGAGAGCCGGTGCACCTCAGGCACCCTTGCTCCAGATTATCGTGGGTCCTGCCCATAGTAGCAATGACCCCATTGAGGTAGACTCTGAGTCTAAGGATTTTACAGGGGGAGAGATAGAGGAGGAGACCGAGGACAGTGATCCTGAGTGGCATGACACCCAGGATATCATGCAGGCAGAGAGGGCCAAGAAGAGTGCAAAGAGGGTGACTCTGGTTTCAGAGGAGCCACTCTCCCAGGGCCATGGGGAGGATGAGTCTGTTGCGGGGCGCTACATTGCTCCAGTCACAAGAGCAGCCCCTCAGTTAGCGGCGGCATTCGTGGCAGGTGCTGATCCTATAGATCCATCTTGGAGGCCTGGTGATCTGAGTAAGTTACCCTCTCTCCTTTTAATGTTTGTTTTTAGTTAGGATCCCTTTAGTTGCTATCTTGTATTTCTAATTTCTTGTTTGGTTTCTAATTTTTTTTCTCCCTTGTTTTTAGAGACTGCCGATGAGTGGCGAGATTTGATTCGCAGGGTATGCACTGATACCCTGATGATCCCCATAGAGAGGACTCACGCAGAGCTGTCCATGGATGTTGGGGAGCCCTCAGCTGCTGGTAGAAATACTGACATCTTCGCTCTAGTTTGGCATGTGGCCAGGATGGTATCGATTCTCTGCACGGAGTTAGCAGGGTATAGGACGACCGAGCGCTTGATGAGGAGCCATTCTCGTGGTGAGACTACGGCTGCCCTCGGGATCCTGAGCCTTCCATACACTCAGAGCGCCGACGTAGCCGAAGTCCTAGGCGTGGGCGTGCACCATTAGAGGGGTCTCGTAGGGATTGAGAAGCATGATGGCTCTCCTAGATGTTGTATAATACATTCTTTTGTATATCCCAGGCTCTTTGAGTGTTTTGACCATGCTTAGTGCATGATGGCATTGTACAGATTATTTTGATCATATATATATATATATTCATTCATTCTGGATCAAACCCTTGGCATTCATGGCTTACTTTCCCTTTCCAGTTTCCTTATGTATATTATGATGTATGTATGCATGCTCTTTTAGAATGTATGTAATGGAGAAAAAATGATGCAAGTGTTTGACTTTCTTTTTATATTTCATGATGCTGATATATGATAATGTAGATATAATGTGATTTTGAATTTTAGCTTCTGTAAGCAATTTTGAACACATATATTTGTTTTGGCAAAGTGATGAATATAAATTGGTATGATGAACAGATAAACCTGCCCCTACCCCGAACTCAACGTAACTAGTAGGATGCGAGGGCTTATCACCAAGAGTTGGGAAGGGTGCAAGTTTTGAGATGTGTTTGAAATGATATTGATGAAAGATAGACAAAGCTTTGGTGGAACCAAATTAGGATACCACAAGCCCACTCCACTCGAGTGACTTCATAGTTTTGGATGTAACTTGATTTGTGGTTTATCCAGACTTAGATCTATAGATGGCCACATAGTAGACAAAATCTAGGTTTTTAGGATTTTAACTCTCTTGGAATTTTGAACATCTTATTCATTTTTTTTAACTCAAAGCTTCAAGGTTTGAATTGTTTGTGTATGACCTTTTACATTCGTTTGTCAAGAGGACCCCCTACAATTTGCCCCATGCTACTAGTAAGAAGTGTGGGTTTATCACCGTGGGCCAAGCATAGGTGAGTAAGGGCATTTCCATCCTTTCCTAACCCTACGTCACTAGTAAGAGACGTAAGCTCATCACCGAAGGTTGGTGGGGCAAGGAAATGTGTAAAATTAAAATTTTCTGTTTGATCAATGTTTGACTTGTTTACTTGAGTAAAATGTCAGTATGTGTTTATTTCCAAAGAGATATACATACGGGATAGATGTGACACCATGAAGCTTCTAGAACAGACCATAGGTAAGACACCTATCCTAAGAAGAAACCAAAAGTGAGAATAAACTTGCAGATCTTGGCATGGTTGTCATTAAGAATTTGTCATGTCTAGCTTTATTTGATAAAATGATTCCGAGATAATTTGATGATATCATGAAAATGGAGAAGTATGATTAGAGTGTTTATGCCAACAACATCGTGATTTTTTAATGAATTGCTTTGAGAATAAATTCCTTGATCACAATTTGTGTACGAAACAAGCGGACAAAATGATCCTAATCTATATGAAGATGCAATGTAGATACAATTATAAGTAGTGCTAGCTGCTTACGCGTAGAACCGCTTGAGGTGCAGGGAATTGACTGTTTCACCAAATTCCTCACCTTCTAGCGTAGATAAGAGGTATGCACCATTTCCACAGTCCTTCATGACTCGGTATGGGCCCAACCATTTAGCTCAGAACTTCCTTCCTTCACCAGTCTTCTTGTCGATCTAGCTGTCTAGTCTTAGAACTAGATCACCTTCATATATGTCGCATTCAGAGACCTTCTTGTTATATTTCCGGCACATCCGGTCAGCATAGACTCTATGTTGTTGTTTAGCATCTAACCTAGCTTCATCTAGGCTTTCTAGTTGGGAAAGACGTGCTTCTCTATAAGTGTCTTCATCCAGAATCCCTTGTAATGAAATGCGGAGACTGGGTATTTCAACCTCAAGCGGGAGAACTGCTTCTGCCCCGAATACTAGTGAGAAAGGAGTTGCTCTCGTTGGCGTTCTTATTGAGGTTCGGTGGGCCCATAAGGCCGGATATAACTTCAAGTGCCAATCTCATTTGTTTTCTTTCACCATTTTAAGGAGAATGGCCTTTAGTGTTTTATTCATCGCTTCAGCCTGTCCGTTGGCTTGAGGGTAATACAAGGAAGTCGTATGATGGCTTATTTTAAATTTATTGCACAATTCATGAACTTCATCAGTCTTGAAAGAAGTTCCATTATCTGAGATAATGATCTGTGGGATACCATACCTGTAAATGATTTGGTTCAAAATGAACTTGGTGATCACAGAACCCGGTACAGTAGTAAGAGGCATAGCCTCTACCCACTTGGTAAAATATTCGGTGGCCGTGATTATAAAATTATGGCCGTCTGTAAACGAGGGGGAGAATTTCCCTATCAAATCTAGGCCCCACGTGGAAAAGGGCCATGGAGTAGCAATCGGTTGTAGAGCTTGTGCCGGCATGTGGATCTCATGGGAGAACTCTTGGCACTTATGACACTTGCATACAAATTCTACTACGTCGTGTTCTAGAGTGGGCCAAAAATAGCCCATTCAATGTATCTTACGAGCGGTGGCATGGCCACCGAAGTGGCCTCCACACATTCCACTGTGAGATTCATGGAGAATCTTCTTGGATTCTTCTGTGTCGACACATCTTAGAAGCATTCCGTCGAACGCTTTTCGATAGAGCACTTACTCTATAATGACATATTTAGCTACGATAATACGTAACCGCATTCTTTGTTGCGGTGTAGCCCCTTCTGGATACGTATGGTCCATGATATAATTAATGATACCTGTGTACCAAGGACACTCAGAGATAGAAAGTCGGGTTTCGATGTAGTATATGCACTCATCTGGGAAGTCCAGATCTACTAAATCGCCTCCATCTAATGGGTTATCAGCTAACCAATCTGCGATGATTTGTCCCTTAATGGACTTCTGATTTACAAATGTTAATTCGAATTCTCCCATTAAGGTTATAAAATGTCCAACCTTCTTAGATAAGGACCCTTGTGTGAGAAAAGTTCGTAAATGGTTTGTTTTTACCATGACCCTTATTTCTTCATTTAGCATATAATGTCTTAGGCATTTAGTTGCAAAGACTATGGTGAGGTATTCTCGTTCTGCTTGTGTATAACACGTTTCATAGTCAAGCAGTGTTCAGCTAATGAAATAAATCACACGTTCTCTCTTGTCATCGTCTTCTTGAGCCAGCATACAGGCTAGCGAGACATTAGTAGCTCGTGAGTATAAAATTAATGGGTGATCTGGCTTAGGTGGCATTAGCATAGGTGGTGACAACAAGAAACACTTAACTGCGTTGAAAGCTTCATTGCAATCTTCAGTCCAATCAATGCTATAATATTTCTTGAGTAAATTGTTGATTAGATTAATGGCGAAACTTAAGTCCGGGATGAATCTCTGGATTACACCCAGCTTTCTGAGAAATGACCTGATTCCAGATTCAACCGAAGGTGGGACCATTTCGAGGACGGCCCAAATTTTGGTTGGGTCAACATCTATCCCTCATGACGATATGATGTAACCTAGGAGCTTCCCTCCTGTTACACCAAAGACACATTTTTTTGGATCTAGCATGACTCCATATTCTATCAGACATGAAAGAATGATGCGGAGTACTTCCAAATGGTCACAACGCTTCTTAGCCTTAGCCAACAAGTCATCTACGTAGGATTCCATGATTTTATGAATTAAATTGTGAAATATATATGTCATAGCTCGCTGGTATGTAGCACCAGCATTCTTGAGACCAAATGGCATAACAGCATAGCAATAAGTTCCCCAAGGAGTTATAAACGTGGTTTTAGCTTGATCTTGTTCAAATATTCTGATTTGATTGTATCCCGAGAATCCATCCATGAGAGACAAAAGTTCAAATCCAGTTGTTGCATCAACAATGACATCAATGGATGGCAACGGGAAGTCGTCTTTAGGACACACTTTGTTAATGTCTTGGAAATCTATGCAGATGCGTATCTTCCCATTCTTCTTGAGAACGGGAACGATATTAGATACCCATTGAGAGTAATCAACTGGTTTGATAAATCCTACTTGGAGGAGTTTTATTACCTCTTCTTTCACCATGAGAGCTAATTTGGGTTTCATTGGTCTCGATTTTTGTTTAATTGGTTTTACATCTGATTTAGTGACGAGGTTGTGTACCATAATGTGGGGTGCAACTCCAGTCATTTCCTTATAACTAAATGTGAAATCTTTTTGATGTTCTTTGAGGATCCGAGTGTGTATTTCTACTTCTTCTGGGGTTAACGAGGATCCTAATTTCAATATCCTTGGTTCATCTTTCGTTCCGATGTTAATATCAATTGTTTCTTCGATCACAGAGGCGTTACCTTCTTCAAACTCAGGTGGGGCTGGAGGTAAATCAAAATCGTCCCCATTTTCTACTTTGTATACGCTAGGTTATGTTTGTGAGGGAAGTTCCATCATGGGATTTCCGAAGTAGGAAGACAAATGTGGGATTAAGGACAAATATATCATATGATAGGAGAGATGCAATGCCACATAGGTGTTTAAATAACTCAAAGTGGCCATATCACTATCAATGTGGTCTAGGGTAGTAGATTTGTTTTCATTTCCATTTAAAAGATAATTTGTCATTGTTTTTATCAATGGTTCATCACGAAGGGATATCATGAAATGGGTATCCTCTAACTTATTGCTTGGAGTAAAACGTGATGCTGAAGTTGCTATTGAATCAGCGAGAAGATTTTTCTCTCGCGGGATTGCTTCAATTGATATGAAGTCAAACTCCTTGCTTAAATCTAATACAGCTTTTTTTGTAAAGCTGTAAGTGCTCGACTTTGGTTTCATATATCTCAGAGACTTGGTTTGCTACCAATTGTGAGTCTCCTAAGACTCTGATGTTATCGACACCGATTCTCTTAGCTAAGATGAGGCCAAGGAGGAGGGCTTTGTACTCAGCGCCATTGTTTGTGCATTCAAAATTAAAGGCAAATGGTAGGACTTCCCCTCGGGAGAAGTAAGGATTATTCCTGCCCCAGCCCCATAACGACATCTAGCCCCATCAAAATGGAGAGTCCAATGTTTAGCTAGGAGTATAGATGTTGGGACATTTGTTGTGTTAACATCTTCTACCTCTACCATGCAGAGATCTACCGCTGGGAGAGAACTGACACCCAGGGAATATCCCACGCCTACAGAATCAAATGGTAAGAAGATTGGTAGATCTTGTTCTATTAATTCAATGATTTTTGTAGTATTTCCTAATGATACTATTTCTATAGTGTTAGCCTCATATTTGGGGGTTGGGGTTGCCTTGGCTAGGCTCATAGTTTCAAGATCTGTCGTAGGTACCAACTTTTCTTTTGGTTTTGCGTCGGTAGGTTTATTAAGTTGGTTTGTTGGGAGTTCAAACTCCGAGTGCGTGCCTGGTCTTTTTTTTAAGTCAGCTAGGTGTACATCGAATGGTTTTGGATCACCTTTGGCTAAAAATATCATTCCTAAGTGTAAAAACCTTACTTCTTGGAATAGCGTAGAAGGGATTGCCTTCATACAGTGTATCCATGGTCGGTCGAGGATCATATTATAGTTAGTTTCCTGATCTATAATATAAAACTCAGTCAAGATGGTTTTGGGTCCTAAGGTGACCGGTAATATTATAGTTCCAACTGAGGTGGCTTTAAGGCTATCATAGCCCCTTAGTGTGTTTCGAGTCGTGGAACAATTGGTTTCTCCATACCCTAGCTTTTGAAGGAAAGAGAAGGGCACAATGTTAACAGTTGCCCCATCGTCTATCATTGCATGCTTTACATAGTTGTTATAAACCCATACTTGCAAATGTAAGGCTGGATCACCTCAGCATGAGATCTCAGCATTTGTCGGCATTTTTTTTTATCTCGAATATGAATTTGACATCCCTATCCGCCTACCCCGGGGGATGAACATCAAATTCCACATGATTTACCTTGTTTCAGGAGGTGAAGTGATGTTAATTAAATGACCTAAACCTAATGCTTCTAAAAGAGCAGCCCTGTGGGCAGGAGAGTTCTTTAGTAATTCTAAAAATGAAATGTGTGAGAAGGTTTTTGTTAGGTCGTTAATTAAATCATAGGCACCCACAGGTTTTGCTATGATTTGTTGGATGTTATCCGCCTCTGGCAGGTGGCTTGGACTTGGCTGAGAGAAATACTCTCGCGTCCTTGTTATAGCTTCGATGGGTAGTTCAGCATCTAACTCCACTAAATCGACTACCTTAGGTCATGGTTGACTTCCTAGTTGTGGCGCGACTAATGGATTTAGCGAGGTCGAGGCTTCATGATCATTGTTTCTTGTCATTACACCCTTGTTTATCCCAGTTAGATTTAGCCTGTTGTTATCGTGATTTGGGAGTGGATCATTAAAGATCTTCAGGGGTGCGTTTTGAGGGGAAACTGCCCCTGGAAAAGTATTTGATGTTGGTGACGTAGGATCTGCCAAGAACATATCCATGAAAAGTTGTCTTTGTTCATCTAGCAAGTATTGCATGAATTTATTGTAGTCACGGCACGTTCTAGTGTCATGGCCCCAAATTTTGTGGAAACCACAATATGAATTAGGATTGTAACTCCTAGTTTGTTGGTTTGGCGTTTATTATGGCCCAAAATTTTGATCAAACTGTTGTCTATTAAAAAAATTTGTTTGTTGTCTTTGGTTTGAATTCTGGTTTTGGTACCTAGTTGAATTTTGGCTTGGACCCTGTATGGGATTTTGTCGTTGTTGTTGTTGTGGATAGTTAAAATCCACTGTATTGATTATCGGGGTAAAGTTGTTGTTTTGTTGGTTGTTTATTTACGATGGAGTATTGACAACATTTACCTTCTTAGGCTGGTCGGTTACTCCATCTGTTGTTACACCCTGATTTTTATTAAGGATTTTAGGTCCTTGATTGACATTCATGGTAGTAGGATAAGTTGTGGTGTTCTGGTTGGAGGTGATTAACCTCCCGTTTGTTCCATATGTTTTGTGACCACTATCAATTGCTGCTTGATCTATTCGAAGAGCGCTCTCAAGTACTTCATCGTAAGTCTTTAGTGGAAACTTCTGGACTTCTTCCTTCACTTCTCTATTGAGAGAATGAAGGAAAAAATCACATAGTTCCATCTGATCCATGTTTGGATCACTCACCGATGAATAAAGAACTGTACGCCACCTCAGGATGAAATGGGCAACGGATTCATTGTGTTCTTGCTTGATGTGTAAGAATTCCCTGATTCCTGTCCTTAATAGTTTGTTCATGTCAAAGGCCTTGATGAACTCTAACACGAGTTGTTTAAACGAATGTATGGAAGCCTCAGGTATTCTATAATACCAATCGAGAGCGATACCTTCCAAGGTTTTGGGAAATATCTTAGCAACAACCCCATCCCATGGGAGTAGTTCTCAAATGGCTGTAGCGTAAGCTTTGATATGTGCGTTTAGATCTCCCTCACCTTTGTATTTGGGTAAGTTGGGAAGAGGTCTTGGAAGCATGATGCTTCGTATGGTGAAATCTAAGGGCTCTTTCAAATATTCTGAATAAGTCCCTATCGCATAGGTTTCGACCATTGATGGTACTTGTTGAGGGAGCGAAGGTGGAATGGGTTGTTGATATGGTGTAGCGTATGCGTTGGTAGGGGCATAAGGGAACACCTGTGTTTGAGAAAACATGCCAGGAGAGGAGAACATATCCCCTTGTGGTGATTTGGAGTACATGTTTAAGTATGACGGGGTACTATCCAGGAACGGATTGTTTTGTACTAGACCAGGAGGAACAGTGTTAGAGATGGTGGGTCTAGTTGGTGTTTGTTGTGAATACTGAGGAGTCATGCCTAACGTGCCTATTCTTGTTAGAAGGTCTACTTGGCTAGGATGATGTGGTGGATTGGAACTTCCTGCCTGCATAAATTGTGAATTTTGACTTGCTTAGGCAAGTTCTAACCCTCTAACCTTTTCTACTAGAGTTGAAATGACTTCATTTGGTGAAGTCACGATATTATGCCTTGGTGGTGTTTGTTGCATATTCTAATGTTGTATAGGTCTATGATACCCCGCTATGAACTGATCATTATCTTTCCAAGTTTCTCCGAGGGTATTTCCTATATGCAGTGGCATAGAGGTATTTTCTTGAAAAGAAACCTTGGGTTGTGTTTGTAAACTTCCTATGGGTGGGTACATAATTTGAGAGCGTTGTTCATTCCTAGCATAATGTACCGAACGTTCATCATCTAAGACCTGGTATGGGTCTGATTGTCTACTAATTTGTGGTCTAAGTAGTACCTGAGGAGGTGAACCAGATTCTCTTGTGAATGTCATATTGTTTGAACCTGAAGGCTCTATTTGTTGCATTTGAGCGAGTTGTTCCAACTCCTCTATTTGGAAGGACGAGCTATATCTGATCCTTGGAGTTTGTGTTGACAACTGATTAGTTGAATAGTTATCACCCAAGACTGAGAGCGAGGGTGATTATTGTCTATTATGTTGGGCGTAGTATGCCTTAAGACCCAAGAGGGGTTTGTCATATACATCGAATCCCAACATATTCGGGGGGTATATGAATACCCACAGAATAATGGGAAGGAGCGAAAGTGATGGTTAATGAGGTAGAAAATGACTAATGAGATGGAGAAGGTGAAAAAGTTGTTTGTTTCACGTTGGGTTCACCAATTTTGTACTATGGAAAAGTGACAAGTGAGCGTGGGAATCTACAAGTAACTCTTCCTCGCACCCGACCTCCCGAGGTCGTTCCGAGACAGCCGGTGGGGATGGAATATGTATGGGATGCAGACAAACTAGTTAGGCAATCTAATGTCTTCAATACACACTAGTGGAACTTGCGAATCTAAGGCAAAGAAGGCCCTCCTAACCTGAACTGGTGTGATAGATCGATCAGCAAGGATGACTGCTCGAAGGCTCCAATCAATATCAAGTTCTGGCATGATTCGATCTATAGGTTATGGAATACGTGGAAAATGACCTGGGATAGTTTCGTGTATGTCTCCAGATAGGGTCATAAGATGAATGATGGATATAGTTATTTCTATGGGC
This sequence comes from Taxus chinensis, assembly GCA_019776745.2. NCBI lineage: Eukaryota > Viridiplantae > Streptophyta > Pinopsida > Cupressales > Taxaceae > Taxus > Taxus chinensis. Next base: position 196,543,921 of record CM034156.1, read on the forward strand.
GATTCTCTGGCCTAGTCCAGAATTCCCTAGCTTCGTTAGCTGTTGTGTCTAGCAAGGATAATTGTTCGATGATGATAGGTGGAAGTGGGGTAGATCTGAATACTAGTGTGCGTAGGCCAATGTCTATGTCTGATGTACTCACGGATTCCTTAGGCTGCGGGATTTGTGGGTCATAACCATGGACTCGTAGTTGTTGTGGTCATGTTATGGTCATGTGCGGAATCAACCCCTAATCCCTAGTATCCAGTAATCGTATGCTTTCTCAACTTCTATATTTAGGATCAATAACTGTGTGATTTTCTCATAATATCTTACAGGCATTCGTGCAACCTAGATTCTTAGGCTGGTATCTATATCTATAAGAGTGTCTCCTGCATCTGGCTGTGGGACCAAAGGATCACAACAAAAGGTTTGTTCTCTTTCAAGCCCTTCTACAATCATATGAATGTTGCCTAGGGTAATCTATAGTTCGGTTGATTTGACCAAAACGTGTGTGTTTAGTCGTCTTCTATGTTTAGCCCGCTCAACTGGGAATTGATTTGTTGCAAGCTTACCATTGTTCGAATGACTTGGATCCTAAGATTTTGATCTATATCAGTTATTGTTGTGATGAGATTGGGCTGAAGCACGATTGGCTCGAATACATATTCCCTGGGCTCCCTAGGTCCCATAATTGTCATACAAAAGCAACAATGTAAATTAACTGTAGCAAAATGAAATTTAACTACGTGAAGTATATCTATAGCATATATGGTTTCTCTATTTTTTTGTGTTTTTTGATGAACTATATGAATTTAAGAAAGCAGCTATTTAAAATATCTAGAATTGACAGCTAAAATAATAACTTAAAACAAACAAAATAACCGAGTATAGCTATTTGTCTGTGTAATTTGTAGATCTATTCTAAACAATGAAATAACTTATCTAATCTATTTGCAAGACTCTCGATCCTACCTCAGAAGTGAGGAGTGAATCATAGTTTCTCAAAAACCATTAATCCCCACAGCTTCCCTGGCAATATCAACAGTAGAATTAACTGAAATAAAGTGATTGGCTACTTTATTTGATATGTTTCTAACTAGAACTTTGAAAGCTAGAACCTGGATTCTGTAGAACAGTGGCGAATCCGATGGTGTGTGTGATCTTGTCCCCTCAATGTGATCTCCTCGTTCCTTCGTGTTCAGGTGGATCCAGAAAAGTGTGTAATGCTAGCATCAACAGAAGTAGATATTGGGATAAAGGAAACTTAGGATAAAGACTGAATACAATGCGAGTACGAGAGGGATAGCGCAAGAGTATAGAGCTTGGCTTATGCAATTCCTAGCGGGATTTATTGCGAGTCATACAACTTAAGGCATCCAGAACCTGTAACTTTAATGGCTTCCTATTGAAAACAATCTATTCTACTCCAATGGATTGGATGAAATATCAATAGTACTTACACAAGATGGATATGTGGCTTCTTAACAACAAAACAACACTAATTAAGCATGTAATGAAAGAAACTAAGAACTCTAAGCAAAATGAAAACTAAATCTATTGCAAAGAGAAATTTAGAGGCAAATTTGAGGGGCCATTTTCTTGAGCACAAGCCAACTATTTATAGCATTTGCATTTACCCAAGGTAAAAACCAAATAGAACTCTTAAACTATAAACAATGGCAAAACACTATTCCAGGGAACCAGAATCATAAATGCAAGCTTATGGCAATGAAAGAAAGCTGGTAAAACCTTTAAATTACGTGAGTCATGTTAAAAGATCTTTCAGGAAAATGCATAAAGGACCGCCGCCCTGGGCAGGGTGGCAGTTACAGGACCGTCGCCCAGGCAAGGCGGCGATTTCGTCACTGAAGAGCAAAAGGCCAAGAAAAGAGGGGAAAAGGGAAAAACAAAGCACGCGAGGGCTAAGTGGGGCATGTGGGATGTTGACACACACTTGGAGAGCTTTTCCGGATCCTGAACACCTTGCGAGGAGACTTGTATCATCATTGGGGCACCTGTCACATTGTTCTGGAAGTACAGTATCTTACAATTTTGGGTACGTACAGTACCCTCGGTGCTCTTGTGTCAGTCACACTTTGTAAAGTAGCGAGCAATAACTAGATGTAGAAAATGTAATAGAATGTGTGCATTGAATAGAATAGAATCCCTTCCCTGATGAAGTGTGATTAAGATTTCCTAGCTTTGTGCCTTGTGATGGAGCTATGTGGATGTAAGTGATCTCTAATGCAATAAATGGATGCAACTATAGATGGGTGATAGTAGTGACTAGTGTTAGGTCCCTCATTATGGTCTCATAGCTTTATATTTATATGTTTATGGTTCTCTTCATCTAATTTCGTAATTAACCTTGAAATGGCCGACCACCAAAAAGATAAGAAGCTAAAACGTCTAGAAAGAGCCCAAAAATTGGTGGGTATGTTCAAGAAAGATCGGGGTGCCCATGGTTGGACCAGGGCACCCATGGGTGCCCTAGTACTAGCTTGGGTGCCCTAGTCGAGGCTAAAATAATAGAAAACGACCGAAATAAACTAGGCATATGGATGTAAAAGGTTGGGAATGATGAAATAAAATAAAAGAAGATGGCTAAAAGACAAGGGTTAATTAGTCCTTTCTTCACTCAAGAACCTTCTAAATAGTAGTATGAAACTGGGATAAATGATATCTAAAGTGCATGATTTTGTGACTACATTTTGCCCCCACTTTATGTTGGTGAGCGGAAAGCTCGGTAACATAAAGTAGATAGAGATGTGTACCCGATGTCCATGAAGATTATAGTAGAAAACATGTCAATGGACTAGACAAAGTGTAGAATAACAAAAATTATGGAGGAGTGTGGAAAATAAAGATGAAAAATGCGTAAAAAAGTGATAAGAGTGAACCTAGGGCAGAAATGTGTGTGTAGTTATTGATGTATGTGATGTACCTGAATAGTTAATAAAGTGTGTGTTGGTGCGAAGTGTTGTTGTTGTTGTTTCCCCCATTTGACTGCTTGTTTCTCATACATTTGGACCTACAAGGAGAAAATGATCAAGTAGTCAAATATATATGTATGTATGTGTAAAAAAGTAATGCAAAACACACATGTAAAAGTATGTAAATGTAAAGTATGAAAATGAAAAAGTGTAAATGGAACATGTGTGCTTGATCCATGTCGAGAAAGAGGGTGAAAAAGGATATTATGTTCTATCGGGGTTTTTTGGGTGATCTGATGCCATAGGCCGAAGAAGTTTAGGGTGGAATTCTGTTGTATCCTCTAAGCTCTAATGGCTTCCCTGAATGTGTGTGAATAGATCTTTGTACGTTCAAGTTTTTTGGGCGATCCGATGCCACTGGCCGAAGTAGTGTATGGAGGCACACCCACTATAACCTTCAAACATGTAACTACTTCCCAAAATTCTAAGGACACCATGTCCTGTAAAAGTCATTTTATACGAGGTTCGTAGACTGGTCTAAACCCACTTGTTTTATGTAACCCACAATTCCATGGGCAGAAAGTGCAATGAACTGAACCGGTGTAAATGTGTTGTGTTAGTATGTAAACCCCGAATGATTCCCCCCTCTTTGGGGGTGCATGTGACATCGTTGATAGGAGAATGCAGCCCTAAAAGAGGACCTGCCGCATGAACTGTACCCAGAAAGTGCTTGATAGAAACCAAGGCACGCACAAACAAGAGGCTAGACAAAGAAAAGTATTATTATGAACAAACATGCATATATAAAATAGTGTATAAGTTACACAAACAGTGTAAAAGCTACCAAGAAATGTAGTAAACACGCAAGAAGAAAAAGTAAGCCACACAAAGTGGGCTGCAAACATGGGACATTGATCACGATGTTGCAAGACACACAAGGTCATCATGGCTACAAAAAAAAAACAAGTATGCACACCACGCAAAGGGCAATGCCCGCAAAAAAGAGCAAACAATAACAGACAATAGAGCAATCAAGTATGGAAGCAAATATCCTTAAATAACAAATGTTGTCTATGAAGCACCCATTAACATGTTAGAAAGATAACTAATATGTTAAAAATGTGAATAACCAACTAATGTAAAGTCCTAAGTACAAAATGAAACAATAGCACATGTGATAGATGAATGTGGATGCCCCCAACGACCAGTGTAGGTCTGTAGGAAGGGTATAAGGTGAGCATATCTGCTGCATGTAAGAGACTTGTATCTGCGATCACTACTAGAAAAATATGTGAACATACATGTGTGGATAATATAGATAAATGGCATACAAGTAAGCTAACTAGCATGTGTAATAAAATGACCATGAACAAGAAAAATTAAGCAAGAGTAAAAACAACCATAGTATGAAACATGTTATGGATGGATGGAATGGAATGCAAAATGGAGTGATAGGAGCTGCGTGCCCCCCGAGTGAATGGAATTATATGTAGTGAGTTTCATTTGGTTTCCCCCTCAACAGTTAAGAATAAATCATAAATGAGAGTACGTCATTGGGAAATGGTCGAAGTGTGTGTTGCATCTAACGTGTTGTGATGAATGTGTAGGTGTCATGATGAGATGTGAGCTAGCAACAATTTGTGTATGAACCCTATAGCCGAAGCATATATCATAGCCAGTTGAATGTATAAGTGATGATTTAGCCTAAGCTTATATCACTATAAGATGAAAGGATGAGTGATGATTTAGCCCTAAGTGTATATCACTACGAAATGAAAAGGGGGAGTGGTGATGTAACCTAAAGTGTATACCACTACCAAATGATAGAATAGGTGACGATTTAGCCCAAAACATGTGTCACTAGCCTAGGAATGTCACATGGTGAAAGGTCAAATAGTAAATGCATGATGAGTGTAAGGTCCATTCAATTTGTAAACCCTCGACAATCAAGTATGGACCGAGGAACTAAAGTGCATCATAAGGTAGTGAGTGCAGTGCATAGAAGACAATGCAATATGTGTGATGATAATAAATGACCATGTGAGGAGTAGAATATGTAATGTTTGATGTATAGGATGTAATGTAAGATGCAATGTACGATGTATAATATGTAATGTATGATGTAGACTAATGAGTGTGAGATGCACACGATGTAGTATATAAAATGCTAGAGTCGTAGACCATGAAAGTGTTGTATATAGTATGTATGATATATGACGTGAGACATATGAATAGAAGTAGTGTGTAGTAACTATAGTGTAGTGTGTGGGGTTCATATGTAGTAAGCCCTCAACAGTCAAGTGTGAACCAAGGCACAAGAGTGTGTCATTGGGTAATGATGACTCTAGAGTAAGAATGAATATGCGTATGCTAGGAGGTTGATATATGAGATATGAGTAGATGCTAAGATGGAGTATGCTTAAATGGTAGCAATATTATGCAAGGATATGAATGAATGATAATGCAAATATGAATAATGTGCTAATGATGATATGATGATGAGAGATAGGGATGTGAAAACTATGCCCCCCCAAGTATGCGTAGTGAAAGAGGCTATCATGTAATGTCATCTAATAGATCATCAACCTCGGGGTCAAAGTCATATGGATAAGCATTAGTTACCTGATAAGAAATAGTGTCTGGTTAATCATGTAATGAACCATTAAGGCGTAAGTTGTACATACCCATGGCATATTCCTCATTGGTGAATGGAGGAAGAGGAAAACTATGTGTATACCAGCGAGTAAGCTTCTGTGTATAACCTAGGAAAGAGTTGTTGTAGATGATGATGCATCAAAAAGGCATACGGAATGAAATGTCTATATGGTCAAGATCTAAAATGCCCCCAATATAATCAAGCCATGATTTCCCTAATGTGAGTGAAGAAGAATGAGTGTGTGATGGATAGACCATAAGATAAAAGACACGCAAACCATAAGCAACAATAATGTGAACAAATCCATAATAAAGATAAGGAGTGCATGGTGCAGGATAGAGGTCCTCGAAAGCAAAACCTAATCAATCCAGACCCTCATATGTGTAAATAGTGTCATCATAAGTAGGATAAAATGAAACATGCTCCCAATATGAATCATTTATGAACAGTGCAAGTGAACATTAGGAGTGCGATCACAATACTGGAATGGATCACGGTCACGAAAAATGGTGTACTCCATGTTTTCATATAGTAATTTGGCATATCTATGTATAGTAGAGGTGACCACTTGCATGGCATGAATCCATGGCCTACCAAGTAGATAATTGTAAGAGACTGGAAAATCAACAATGAAAAAGATAGTGTAGATACTTTTGGGACCAACAATAATGGGCAATGTAATGTGACTGAAACATGGACAAACATAACCATCATAAGCACATAGTGAAACACTAGAGGGAATATGTCACGAGTGGAAAGACCTAAAGCTTCAAGAAATTACATAAGACATAAGTTAAATTCATACCCATTATTTATCAAAGTGTTCTTAACAACCACATTATGAATACGACATATGATATGTAGAGGTGGGTCATTATCAAAAGCATGAACATCAAAGGGAAGGTTGGACTTAAATACTAGGTGTGGAGAGAACATGTCAGATCAGTCTTGATAAACCAAGTTTGGATGCATGTCATCACGAATACGAGTAGTAGCAAGAAAATGTTAGAATCTATGTAGTAAATCGAAATTAGAAAGCAAATAATCATTGATTGAGATACTTGTGATGACCAAACCCTAGGATGACAAGTAATGAATGAAGAACCTGTCAACGTGAATAATCGAGTCAGGTTCACCAAAATGATTAACTAAAATGTGGATATGGGTTATAGTTATAGTTAGTATAATCTATGAATAATTGTAAATAAATGTAATAACAAGAATGTAAAATGACCCAAACAACTATGCAAAATAAAATTTTAACCCTAATGTGTAAGAGGGAAGAGGAAAGAACTCAGCTAAATAGAATACACTCGTAGGACAATGTCGTAGAGATGACTGGAGAATCTGGAAGCTGGAATGACTGTGTAGAAGCCCCAAAAAGGATGGATTTGGAGTATCTATTTAGACTGGAGTGCATGGAAAGGGACTAAGACGCTTGCGGGTGCTATGGTCTGTAAAATGGGTGCCCTTATCTGTGTAAAATCTTTGGAGCTAATATTTACAGATTCGGTAGATCGTTTGAAACCCTCGTTGTCTGTCGTATCAAGTTAATTACCCCATACCGAATGTTGCCAATAATCCAAGATGAATAGAAAGACCTGCAAAACCCTAAATAAACATCAATCCCTAAAAAAGAAAAATGCAAATGAATGGGTCGGATTAACCTCGACTGCCACAATGGTGGGCTTACTAACTGAGTGTTGCACTACATTTTGGACCTAAATGTAGTTGTGGTGAGTGTGTGCATAATGTTCCCTAGGTGCTCTTGTGTCAGTCGCACTTTGTGAAGTAGTGAGCTATAACTAGATATCGAAAATGTATAGAATGTGTGCATAGAATAAAATAGAATCCCTCCCCCTATGAAGTGTGATGCAAATGTCCTAGCCTTGTGCCTTGTGATGGAACTGTGTGGATGCAAGTGATCTCCAATGCAATATATGGATGCAACTCTAGATGGATTATAGTAATGACTAGTGCGAGGTCCCTCATTATGGTCTCATAGCTTTATATTTATATGGTTCTCTTGATCTAATTTCGTAATTAACCCTGAAATGGCTGACCACCAAAAAGATAAGAAGCTAAAACGTCTAGAAAGAGCCCAAAAAGTGGTGGGAAATTTCAAGAAAGATCAGGGTCCCATGGTTGGACCAGGGCACCCATGGGCGCCTGAGTACTGGCTTGGGTACCCCAATCAAGGCTAAAATAATGGAAAATGACTGAAACAGACTGGGCATATGGATGTAAAAGGTTGGGAATGATGAAATAAAATAAAATAAGATGGCCAAAAGATAGGGGTTAATTAGTACTTTCTTCACTCAAGAACCTTCTAATTAGTAGTATGAAACTGGGATAAATAATATCTAAAGTGCATGATTTTGTGACTAGAGTTTCTATACAAATCATATGGCGCTCAAGTACCTAATCAACAAGCCTATTTTGTAAGGGTGCAAATGTAGATAGATCCTTTTGTTTTAGGAGTTTGATTTCATCGTTGTTGTGAAGGCAAGAAAGAGTAATTCAAGGCCTAACCATTTGTCAAGGATAAATTTTGGTGAGGATGCGAAGAGCATTAAGAATACAATGACAGATGCACAACTCTTCAAATTAAATTATGCACCCACAGAATTAGAGGATATTGCAATATTTTTACACACTGGATAGGCACCTGCAGGAATGAAGACACTGGAAAAGAAGCAGTTTTCCATTTGAGTTGTGCCTTATCAACTCATTGGGAGAGATTTATATAAGTTAGGAGGAGATAATATTTTGTGAAATTATGTGCTGGAGCATGAGCATGAAGCTATTATGGCAGAGGCTCATGGTAGTATAGCAAGAGGACATTATACAGGAGATGAACCCGTGTGCAAAATACTTATGATTGGCCTTTGGTGGGAAACTCTGTATAAAGACATCAAGGAATATGTGAATGCATGTGACCATTGTCAACATCTTGGAAAGCCTAGACACAAAGATGAGATGCCTTTGTAGCCTATTGAAAGCATTAAACCATTTGAAAAGTGGGCTATTAACTTTGTAGGTCCTATTTTACCACCCGCACATCAGTAGATTGTGTGCTACATTATTACTTGCACAAATTATCTAACAAGGTGGGCCAAAGTAACAACTACAAAGGATTGTACAACAGTAACAACAACATGCTTTTTGTGGGAGAACATTATTAGCAGGTATGGTTATCCTTTGAGATTCACTAGTGATAGAGGAACTCATTTCCTTAATGAGACAATTAGGATCTTATTAGCAAATTTTATGGTGGTTGATGCAACCTAGAATGTATTATTAATAACCCAGGTGCACTAGCACATTACTCATCTAGATTTGAGCGCTCACCCAAAGCGTGTAAAGGCAACATGTCCCTCTTTAGAGTTGTTTGTATAAAATGTTAGCATGATGGTGCATATAGATATCCAAATTCATTAACAATAGTAAACAACACACAATGCATAAACCAGATATAGCTCTTAGAATAGATCTAAAATGAACTAAATAATAACTATATCAAGATTTACCATGCAAGAACCAAATTCAGTCATGTTCAACACCATTATCTAGCCGATATGAACCATTGTATTTAATATTATAAAACAAAAAAATATTCTTACATTACATGAGTATCTTCATGAGTCATGCGTGTGACAAAAATAGCAACATAACTCTACCATAGTTTTCCACACTCTAACTCATGCAAATCAATACATGTATATAGGGGGAGGGGGGGGGGACTTTCCCTTCAGCACCTATGCACTTCTCAAAATAGTTCACATGCTAAATAATATTGATGTGCCTTTACAATGGGATGCACAACACGCAATTACTCTTAACAATATACTTCCTATAGTTAACTCTAAGTAGAAATCCTATTATTAGCCTAAACTATGCATGGCGCTCAGTTGTTGCTTTTTCCAAAAATATCACTGCGTGAACCACAAGTATTCATGTCTTTGTGTACTCAATATGTTAAATCCAGAAATATCCCTTATCCAAAAATGGTTAATTCCTAAATTCAAAGTGTTTGGGCACGCACTCATTTTTCTATTCTTCTGCACCATCAAATGTGCCTTGCTCCATGCACACATCCTTTATGTGCTTTCACCTTACAATAATATATTATCTGCTCAACATTACCCCACACTAAAGTACATTTCCACCTTGGTAATGGTAATTCCCTCTTATGCCTCAAAAATAAATAATAATGAATGAAACATTGTAAAAAAGAATGACATTTACTTTGTAGTACCCTCTTCCTTAGGAAAGAATAAATCTAGATATTCATTTTTAAGTTCAGCCTGCAAGGTCTTCCAATCACTTAGTCCATCTCTTGTCCTTTCCATAACTTATGTCACTATGGTGTCCATTTCATCCTAAGTGATCTTTTCCTTCTCATTTTTTAGTACTTGGACAACATGCGCCATACTTGAGACCATTCCATCCATGGAGTCCATTTTTTGCGTTGTAAGTTTCCCAAGTTCATCAATCCTATCTTTATGTGGATATTGGGTTGTTGCAAGGGCCTCACGCTTTTTTTTACTAGGGCTAACCTCTCTGTGCACCCAAGTGTTTTATCCTTCATTGCCTTCAGCACCTCATTATCCTATGTTATAGTCTTGATTCTTATTATGGTGTCCAACGTTGCACACATGTTCAAAGCTTGATCCGCTTTCTTCAGCTCATCTTTCAATGTTTGGAGCAAGGCCTCAAAACTTGAAATTTTCCTAATAATGGAAACCCTTGCTCTTGATATTTCTTCCACATGATCTTTTGGTGCAGCCATAACAACGGGCACTTCATTAAAAACCAGACCCACCAGAGTGCGTAAATAGCACATTGCAGAAGGAAACTTATGAACAACTTTACACTCCAAATGAGGCCTTACCTTAAGAATATGATCACTGATTTCCTCAACCATGCTAACAAAGGCCTCATTCTTTTCCTCTTCTCATTCCTTCTCTGCTTGTAAGTGATTTATTTCTGTAGTCTTATCCTTGTTATCTTCAAGTAACGCTCGAATGATGGTGGCCTTATCAATGTTTCTCTGCACCACTTCAGTAAATACCTTGACCAAGGCATTGCTTACATGTTCATTAGACATTACCAGAGGCTTAATAGTCATGTGCCTAATTTTTGGTTACTTCTTTACCCGGCATGAGAACATGACTCCTTGCACACATCAAAATATGGTTTGTCCATGTGTGTCTACATGGACCAGGACAATTGTTTCCTAGTCCACGCATTGGCCTTTTCTGGGTCCATTAACTCCCAACCATATAAATCCTTTAGCCCTATCATGCTCTGGAACCTGGCATGAATGATTTTCCTAGTGTCCTCTATGTACCCCATAGCCGGAGTCGCATAGTCCTCACCTTCCTTTCCTATCCTTGCCTTTTTTCCTTGGGAACCTGGGTGTTAAAATCTGTAGTGGGTCCTTCACCTTCTTATGTGGAGTGAAGTGCGCCATATGGCCCACCCATTTCCTCTCCTGTCTCCTTGACCTCCTCTTCATCATCTTTAATTTCCTCATCATGAGGCTCCTCTACATTTTCGGGTTGCACCGGGGTTCAAGGCGCACCTTCACTAGACTCATCCTCTTCATCATCTCTAAGCTTTAACTTTATCGTCCTCTTCTTCTCAGGTACTTCTTTCTGAGGGGGGATCTGAGGTCATCTGCGTGGAGGTTGTGATGGCCACACACTCTAAGTCCTTGTCCTTTTGAACACCCTTTTAAATTGGTGTTCCTCAATTATTGGTTTTGCATCTAAGGTTGGCGTGTATGTTTCTAAGTCCTCCTCCTCTTGTTGTTTCCTAGGAGGAATAACCTCATGCTTACTTTCCTTAGTGTATGAGGGCTACCTCCATCCCGTGCGCACTAAACCACCATTGTCCTCCAGTTCATCTTCTTCTTCTTCTTCTAATGGTGAAGTGGGATTTTTAGCTGCCAGGATCCATACTGTATGTTTTCCCTTTGGCGGGCCTAGTAGCATACATTCATTTTCGACATACTTACCATTTTCTAGCCTAGGCTTAAGCTAGATATAGATTAGTGTGGCCCCACTTTTGCCAATGGCCAAATTAACACACCTCATGGTTATATCATTCGATATGAACCTCTCAATATAAGAAGACTTGCTTGGGTATGTGTAAGTCTTCCTCAAGGTATGGTAGTCGCAGTGTACCTTGTCTGCATTATAGATTAACCTAGGTGCATCAGAAAACCTGTGAATTTCTGCCTAGAAGAACCACATTATAAATGCGTAAAGGAGTTTACACCAAGGACTCCATGCCCTATCCTTCATTGAAAAACATGCAATGCAAAAGTGTTGGTACACATCAAATTGCACTGTCTTCCACACTACGAATGGTAACTCCTTAGGAATTCTCCATTCCTCTTTGAAAGTCACATAATGTCTATCATACCACAGCTTTGCCCTTTTCCTGAATGAGCCACTCATAGGTCCCTCACATAAATACTTCTAAAACCTCTCTACTAGAGACTTATTCTCTACAGGATACTCCCAAATCTTGTTCTTTCGCCCATCGGGCACTAATATTTCAACAAAAACAAGAGATAGCCAAATAACGTGAAAGCTTATCTTCTCATTTTTGCTCACTTCTTCAATGATGGTATCTGATATGTATCCTACCAAGTTGTAAACTCCCCCTTGTGATATCTTCTTAGCAATATGTAGCCACATGGTGTTCACTTATGGCCATATCTCCTAATCATTCAACTTGGTGAGTAAGTGTGCGGCTGCCTGTACCACAAAGTACTTTCTTAACTTGTAAATTTCCATTCCGTATGGACACTTTGAGTAACCCAGCTCCTTACAGGTGGCCAAAATAGCTTCTTTTTAATACAAGTCACTGGTAATCAATGTCCATGTTCCCTTCAAACCTGTTAGGCTTGTAATTAAGGGTGCGTTGATCCTCATCCACTACCCAGAAAAATAAAAAAATTCCTTGTGGAATCTTCTCATAAGCCATTGGTATAGCTTCTCTAGTTTTCCAAAGTAAGGGAGTTTATAGAGATGTAGGACCCCTACCTTCTTCAACAATTTCTCTCCAGCATCATCATAAACAGGCATGTCATCGATTGTGCACTTTTTCTCTATCTTCTTAAAAGCATGTCCAACTCTTCCTTGTTGTCAATCATGCGATGATTGTAGTCGCTTACCTTGCTCCTGCAAACATGAGAATCCCAGTCACGTCCCACGATTACGTCCTCTAGGTACTGCATTTCTGAAAATATGATTTCGGGGGCATCCTCAATCTCCACCTAAGTTTCTACCTTATTCTTCCCCTTTATTCCTACTCAAGGTGCTTTCCTTGGTGCCATGGAAAAACAAGGTTGTGTCTTTTTACCTCTATCGAGCAAACTCCCTTGCCCTAACTCGAAACTACATGCCCTAACTTGAAATCACATGCCCTAGCTTCTTCTCAAACCCTTGACAACTATACCCCAACATCAATTTTTTCAAGTTATATCATTCCAAGATACCCCAACTCTATCTAGTAAGTCCAAGTGACCTCCCTAATAATGTTCTATCATCCCCCTAGATGATTTAAGAAAGTCCATTCATTCCCCCTAGGTGATTTCAGGAGTTCATTTGCAAACTACAAGCAGTTGTAGGAAGGGCTATCACTGGCCTTATCAGGACTAGATCAACCCCCTTGAAGTAGAATGTAAGGGAAAAATTTAACATGGAGGTGAATTGAAGACCTTAGAACATCATGGAAATTATTTTGGAAGGTTTGGTGAAGTTTTGAAAGACTTGAAGCAGTGTGAGTAAAAATAGGGTTCACAAGCCTAGGTAGTACACAGGCCTAAAACATCTACTAGGCTTCAGAAGAAGATTGCAAGAGCTGAAGATGGAGTTAGAAGTAAATAAAAAATCACTAGAAATAGGATTCCATGACCTAAATAATGGTGAAATCATATATTTCACAACACCTTGGTGCATATAAGATTTACATGCATTTTTATCAGGCACAAGTGGAGTCTTAAATCACAAATTCTATTTTTCAGGGATTAGATGGATGAATAAAGACATTATACCCCAACCATTGCATTAAAAATTCAATTTTCAGTCAATATCGTATAAAATTTCACCAAGAAATTTTGTTTGGAGCTCAAGTTATCATCGCTCTAAGTTACCCTCTCAAAGGTAATTCAAGACTTAGTCATTTTGTAGGAGGACACATGTCAACACCAAGAGCATGGCAGGATTTCATGTCCTTAAAGTCCCTTAGGTTAGGTAAAACAACCCTTGAAGAATGCACCTAGCCCACATGTGACATCTAGGACCCTCATGTGATCTCCAGACTTGACAGTTTAGCCCCTAGGTGCATTTTTGGAGCATCCATTCCCTGTCGTCGGATCAAGCACCATGTGTCAACTCCAGGACCACCATGGAAATTGATGTCCCTAAATTCCCTAAATTAAGGGACATCAAGCATGGAAAAATTCACCCTTTTCCTATGGGGAGTCTTTTGGTCACCCACGTGACTGAATTTTAGCCCCTAGGTGCATTTTTGGAGCATCCATTCCTCGTCGTTGGATCAAGCACCATGTGTCAGCTCTAGGACCACTGTGGAAACTGATGTCCCTTAGATCCCTGAGATGAGGGACATTAGATATGGAAAATGTTTTACCAGCCCCTATGGGGAGTCTTTTGGACACCCACGTGACTGACTTTTAATCCCCAGGTGCATTTTTTAAGCAAATCCCCTATCGTCGGATCAAGGACACATGGCATCACCTTGACCACCACGGAAATTTATGTCCCTCACATCCCTAAGGTCAATGAAATCATGGAAACAAAAATTCACCCAGCCCCTCCATGTTCATTTCTTTGAAAATTTGAATCTGACACTTACTCGTTTCTTCCCCCTCATTTCTCCTTCACAACTTCATTCCTTGCCATGGCTCTATGCATGATTTTCCAAACACCTAGTCCACCATTATTGCTCAAAACCAGCTCTTCCATGGCCACATAAACACCCAGTCCATGAAAATACATAGATTTTAGTGGAAGAAATGATCAAAGTTTTGAAAAGACAAAGAATGTGAAGAAAATGATGATTTTTTGCCAGATAACCGTGAAGCCACCCGATCGAAAACTCCTCATATCTTACAAAGTACAAGTTGGATTGAGATGTTGTATTTTGTAGAATTTCACATTTTGTAAGAAAATCAAGATGTAACAAACAAGAGGTCAAGTTATGCCCAAAATCATTTTCTCCAACAAAATCCTCACTTCGTGCATCGACTCGTATTCGTCAGATTTCCCATCACTCTAGCAATGGAAATGAACTAAAAACTTTCACATAGGCTCCAAATAAAAAACCTATCTTAATGGAGTTGTTTTCATCACAAATGCAGACAAAAACTAGACCTACAAATTTCAAGCTCCATTAATGGCTATTATGGTAGCTCCATGCCCGAAGCCACTGCTAGGTCAAAATTTCAAAATTTATTTCCAATAATTCTAGTTGGCAAAACTATGTGAAATTTGGAGGGTTAGATCATAATGACAAGAAAAGTCCAAAAATGTATTTTTCATTACAAATCAAGCACTGGAAACAAACTTTGTAAAAATAGTAATTTTTCATATAAAAACTTGTTATGTTTGGAAAGTCATCATCAAAAGAAGCTGAGACAAAGGAAATGGGCATTGAAGATCATGAGGAAGTTAGAATGAGTTTTCAGAGAAAAAAATAGAGAAAACACCCACTTACTAAAAATAGTAAGTCCCTTATATGAGTGATTACTAAAAATAGTAAGTCACCCCAAAGAAGTGGATGAGGCAAGGGTAGGGTACGTAGTATTGAATGAGGGATTTCATCACATCACGATGGTCAAGAAGACAAAAAAATCACCTCTCACTAAAAATAGTATTGTTATGTAATTTTTCACGGTGAACAGAAACCCATTTGAAGCCAAATCTTCATCGAGAGAGAGGGGACTTAAGCAAATTATAAAGTGAACTAAATGATATGCAGACAATGAAACTGTCAAGTGGGTGCAATTTTAGAAGTCGAAAAAGGGGGAAAAGTCTCATATTCTCGCAGAGCTGACATGTGAAGTCAAAAAAAGGGCCCCGCATGAGAGATGTTGTTTTTATACCATAGGTTCTTATGAGCTAGGAAAGAGAAGAAAGTTCATGGACGATGCCAAGTGTCCACCCAGTGCATCCCCCAAAGCCAGAAAGGAAAACAGATTCAAGAGGATGCTTGAGTAATCCAAGTGGATCTTACAACTAGTAAACTCTAGTTTCAAGATAGACCATGAAAGGATAAGCCATTTACCATGTATAAATGATTTGGAGGCTTATCTAAAAGATCTTAAAAGTTTGGGATTCTTCAAAAGATCGGGTTGATGGGTCATGTAGCCTATCATTTTAGTAGGGAATTAATGCACAAGCCTCGTATAAAGAGAATGAATACCAATTTTCATATACATTCAAAAAGGTTCATTTCATTACAGTGATGAGGTGCACGTCATTTGAGTCTGTGGAACAGAAACTAATACACAAAGAATAAAAATATTTGGTTATGTAATAAATAGCTGAAATGGGTTTTCTCAAAAGACGAGTCCATCTCAAAGGATCCGATTAGCAGAATAATTAAAGATGCATTAATAATCATGGATCTCACTCCTTGGAAGGGTCAAAGAGCATGGGAAATATTTGAAGAAATCCATTTCAGTCACTTCACATTATTTATCATAATTTGAAGGTGGTTGGAAGGGAGTTCGAGAACTTTCTCTCACCCTTTTCTCCTCCTATATATTGTAATCAAAGTCAGATACTTCAAAAGAATTCAAAGAGATACTTTTGGAGGAAAATAGATGGGAAGTAGATAGAGTTTTTTAGTGAGCAGGAGTCTTAATCTTTTCCTCTCTATTGCCAAGCTTCTCTTTTGTTAGAAAAATGAGATCCTGAAACTCCAGCCTTCTGCCTGGGCTTTGTAATGGAAATATTTCCTCTCTTCTATACGTAATACTGTGCATAACCATTAGAGTAATATATATGTTTTGTGGTGTTTTTGGTCCATCTTTCACATATCTTTATTATCTTTGATCACCTTTATTTTAATTTAGAAACTGTGCATCTTTGGGTGTTGTTGCAATAGACACACTGTTGTGCTTAAGTAGTTTGAGACGATTGTGTATTCGGTTGGTTTCCTAGTGTATTATTTTCAGTGCATCACCTTAGTTAGTTTTATGTTTTTTATTTCTAATTTTTGTGACCCCTATCTGACCCCATAGAGAAGAGCCAACTTTTTTAAAACTTGGAGGTCTCCTTAGGACGCACATCCCACTAACCTAAGGATTCTCATGACTCTGATGGAAGTGTCCACCAAGGATGTTTGTCAACAAGTATATCATACATAGGCTGGGAGTTGCGGTCATTAGCAGAACAATTCACTCAACTTGTCAAGCATTTATGATCTGATTTGAAGGAGATTCACAGTGTGCAAGGGATTTAAAGATTCAAATTTTCACCGCATTTGGAGGTTTCCATCAACAAGGATCAACATACTTCAACAGAAACGACATCTCTTCTTCTTATTTTCTCTCTCTTTCTCTCTTCTCTTCCCCCCAACTTTCTCTCACTTTCCAATATTCTAATTTCACATTAGGAGTGCACTTTTTCATATGTCCTAATGTTCCTAATGTAATAAGTCACCTTTATGTTATTAAAAAGGACTTAAAATTTTCCTAGGAAGTTCAAAAAATTTATGTTGTATGAGGACATATGAAAAGGCAATGGGGGTAGATGAAGATTCATATTCTACTCTATAAATTGTAACACCATTCCCATTTCAAAGGGTTGGTCATTAGTCTTGTAAGATTAAGAGTGTATTCTACCTTGAGAGACCAAAGGAGATAGCCAAATTCTTCCTTTCCCCCCTTTTCAATTTCCTCCATTTCTCCACTATGTACAATTTTTGTTTGAAAGGAGTTTCTAGTTTTCTTCGACTAAGAGATTTCTTGATACTTTATGTTCATAAAATTTCATTTGGTCTTAACGATGCTTATAATGTTGTATCTTCTCATAAATGCATGTGCTGATACTTATGGCTAGTGTGTGCAAGAATCTGATTTCCTACATGCAGCATTAGTTCTCCTACCTCTTTTCTCACTCCCCTTTCCCACTCTTGAGACAAAGTTATCTCTTGCAGGTATCTACAATATTTTTCACAGGTTCAGTGGAATGTCATTGTTAGATCCATGGTTGAAAGGCCACTACAGAAATCCACCTTTACATGTGCATGCACAAATGGTAGCTACACCGGTTAAGTAGAGGGACTTAGATTCCCAGACCATTGGCAAGAAATCCACAAGTTTTTCCACCCAAAAAAATTTCTCGCCAACATTTTTTAGCACCCACCATGGGGTATATTTAGCAGCATCTGCACCCAAAATATGACTGCAAGGTCCCAAAATACAAAAAAAAAATATTGAAAAACATAAAAAAAGATTTCATGAAAATCCATTGTTGAAATATGCACTCTCAATTCCTGTAAGTGACCTTTCATATTCCACAGTGTATTTTCATATTTCCACTTGAAGAATTTCCAAAAGTTGGCTGAAGGAAGATGCAACAGGTTGAGAAGGTCGAGAGGCATTGTTGATTCAAATTTTGAGGCTTTACAAAATTAGCAAGAATGAATTAGAGATAATTGAGACTTATTCTCTCAAGCATCCTCTCCATTTGGAGCTTTGAGAAGTTCACCTCGAAATACGATCAAAACTTTTGTTAATACTTTCCCTTCAAATCCTCCCATTTTTCAACCACCATTGAACATCGAGTTCATGGAAGAAGAAGAATTTGTAGAAGCAAGGGCTGAAGCAGAAGTAGAAACAAAAATGGAAGATGAAGAAGAAATACCTCAACCCATTATTCCATGGGGAAGGAATACGGGCCCTCTTTCTCGTGAACCACCTCTCCACAATCTACCAATAAGTTCTCATAAGAAATTTCCAAATTTTAAAGGTGATAACGAACAACATCCTTAAGAACACATCACTTCTTTCACAACATCATGTGGAATTATTGGTGTCCAACATGAAGACATTGTTGTGAGACTGTTCATGGAGTCCCTCTAAGAAAAAGCATCATAATGGTTTTACCTCCTACCTACCCGGTCCATCACGGGTTGGAATGACATCAAGGATGCCTTTTAAGAGAGATTTAAATCAACTGAAGACTATCAAGACCTCTTGGTGTAGTTGGCTCAAATGAGGAAAGGAGAAAATGAAACCATGAGTGACTTCATGGATTGTTTTGAACAGTTGCTTCATAGGATACCTGAAGAGGATTCACCATCTCAAAACAATGTCAAGAGATTCTTCATCAATGCTCAATCCTCAGAAGTAGAATTTTTTTTGTGAAGATCCAAACCAAGAGCAATTGTAGAAGCACAAAGGATGGCCATTGAACTTGATGATGATCTCATCCTCTCTACAAAGATCAAGAATCCATCAAAGGGAAAGACCCAACATCTTGGAGATGAGAGAACCAATCCATCACTGCAAAATTTGGTGAATGAGATGGAATCTTTGAAGAGGGAATTATTTGAACGAGTATCCTCACAAAGAAAAAACATAAGTCAGATTGTAAGAGCACCCCAAAGGCTTTCCTTGGAGGCCCCACCCTTGAACATAAATTGTAGATTTCAAGAAAGTGAAGAAGAGATTGAAAAATAAAGTGAAGTTGGTAATTTCCTATAAAGTGATGAGTTTGAAAATGATACACAAATCATATGCTATGAGTATTTTGGATGTGATGAAGAAGATGAAGAGGATGCACCTAGTTTCTCATGTGTGGTATTCACTCATTCATAGTCTGAGAAAAGAGCATCTCCCTCCATTACTACAAAAGAAAAGAAGGTTGATGATCCTCCTATGGTGACTCTACAAAACAAAATAATCAGTCGAGGATCCCCACTTCCATCTTCCATGAAGTCTGCATTGTTGGAGCCTGACCCTATAGCAAGTAAGAAGACTCCCATAATCCCAAGTAAGTCTTTGATGTCTCTTCCATTTCTAAATCTAAATCTGCTCCTATAAAATCTAATACCTTGAAAGCTCCTAGTGTGCCATTCAAAATACCATCCATTCCTCAAACATCAAATCATGCTCCCAAGCCTATCCAGACTCCAAAATCAGTCCCTTCACCCCCCTTGTTCACATCTGCTCCCTTTGACTTCATAGAATATGAAAACAAAGCCAAAGTGCAAATTACTGAAACTAAATATTTGCGGACTCATCCTCAACAATTTGAGAGGTTCATCCAATATATCAGGAGTGGTAGTCTAACACCCAATGCTGTAACTTCTAGTTCCAAAGGCATACTACCAAACTCACCTACACCTCCCTCATAGAACATGATTTCTCTGAGTGCATCAAAGACTGATAAAGTTGAACCTTTCTACATCTCCCTTCTTGTTGGAGAATATGTACTGAACAATTACATAATAGATTCTGGTGCCTCAGACAACATGATGCCTTTGAAGGTCGTCCAAGGCTCTCAAACTTACCATGACTACACCTAGTGGCTCTTGTTACTCTTTGGATCAAAAAAGGTCTCACTTGTAGGGAAGGTCAAAGATGCACAGGTGGCTCTCGCCAGATTTCTAGACAAGAAAGTTTCAGTGATGATTTTGGTAGTAGATGTCCCAGCCTCGTTCAGAATGTTGCTGAGTAGAAATTTCTACCGAGACTTGGGAGGGAAAATTCAGATGAATTGGTCTTCTGCAACCATACCAGTGAAGGGAGACATGGAGAAATTTCTTCCCGAGAAGAAGATGAGGTACATGGTATGAAATTCTGGAAGCCTTGAAGCTAACATTTTGTACCAAGGTAGTAGGTAGATGAATCACTTTGTGGCAACTGAGGAGGAAGAGGATATTCCCATCTTGATAGGTCCAGACATGCCTTCCCAGAGAGATTTGGACTTTGAAGAAGCATTGAGGAGATTTGAGTTACAAGAGGGCAGCTCTGAATTTCTGGATGATGCAAACCATGAAGAAGAGGAAATGGTTCTTGATGATTTTCAAACAGAAAAATCAGCTTATGTGTTTATCTGTGATGAAGAAATTATTCTCATTCCCATTTGAAGATGAGGACTCCCTTGATCATGTCACCCAGGAAGAGACCAAGCCAGTCTGTAATGAATCCTCAAATAGTGGGGAAGAACCATATGTACAAGAATTGATAAGATCCGTAGAAGAAACACAAGATCTTGAGCTTAGTCTTGAGCTCCTGATGCAAGCCAAAAATCTGCAAGACAAGTGTGAAGCTGACTTGGAAACCTCAACCAGTGTGAAGATGGGCTATGTTGAAATAAATCTAGATGAGAAATATGATGTCCCTCTTGAGCCAATGGTTGGTGGATATAATATGAAATGAGGTATTTTCTTTCCCATTTGAAGATGAAGATTCTTTCCATGACGAAGAAATTGAAGCGAGGGGTTTCAAGGCCTTTGAAGATGAAGCTATTTTTGATGAAGGATCAGTAGAGTGCAGTGATTCCCAAGATGATGAGGTAATCCCTCTAGATAGTTTCCTTGAGCTAAATTCTTCAAAGGCATACAAAGATGAGCTACAAGAAATGATGAAGCATAACTCTTGTGCAAGAAATCTTGGATGCAGTAGAAGTTATGGAAGACCCCGAGCTGATTCTTGATCTCTTCACTCGTGTCATGGATATACAAGACAAGTATGAGTTTTCCTCTGATCCTCCCATCAGTACTCAAACACCTCACAGTGGAGTAGAGATAAAGGATGAATCAAATGTTTCTCATGGAGAAGATGTCAATGAGCATAGACCTGGGAAAGAAAGTAACTCAGAATATCAAGGAATTGGAACAAAAATAACCTCTGGGGTAGTGATAGCATGCTCGATGGAGAATCAACTATATGGATAAACATGGAAGGAAACTGACACTATGAAACTAATTTCAAAGAACATGAAGGTAGTGGAATTTCCAAGCAAGGACCTGAGCATCAAGAAGCTCACATGGACTCACTCCTACCAAGTACATAGACAATTGTGAAAGCACCTGGCTTTCATAAGCAGCTGAGGAGGGGAGGCTACTTTTTGGAACCCATCAATGGCTTCGTAGAACATCATCATTTGGTGTTGCCTCTTCAAGGGTAACTTTTGAGAAATGAAAAGTGCTTCAGTGAAAGTGGGTTGTCCCCCACCTTATACCATAGGTGATTTTAGGTGTGTTTCCCTTTCTGTTGCATGTGTTTCCCTTCCTGTTGTGTGTCCTGTGTTTCCATTCTGTCCTTTTCGTGTGTGTGTGTTTCTTCTTTCTCTCTTTTTATATGTTGTACATGACTCCGCAGGGCCCAATGGATAAGGCACTGGTCAACGAATTATACGTTCTAAAATTGAGATTATGGATTCCCATGTCATGTCTTCATTACACTCAGTCCATGTCATGTCCCCAAGCTAGAGCCAGTTGTTGTCATGCAAATGTGCAACAGGAAATTGACAATTTCCAAGCATGAACAACTATACCCTTGTGTAAAAATTTTCATGTTTTATCATTCCCAGGCACCCAACTCTATCAAATTACTTTCAGTTTGGTCACCCCACCTATTTGATGTAAAATTGTTACCCTAGGTTATTTAGGAAATTATATTCATTCCCCCTAGGTGATTTTAGGGAGTTCTAAAAAGATGCTATCTACAGGCAGTTGTGGGAAGGGCTATCACTGGCCTTCCCAGGACTGGATCAACCCCCTGGAGTGGAACGAGAAGAGTCCAAATTCAACATGGAGGTGAATTGAAGACCTTATAACATCATGGAAATTATTTTGGAAGGTTTGGGGAAGTTTTGAAAGACTTGGGGCAGTCTGAGTGAAAACATGGTGTATAAGCCTAGGCAGTTCACACATGCCTAAAACATCTACTAGGCTTGAGAAGAAGATTGTGGGAGCTCTGGATGGAGTTAGAAGTAAAAAATCATCAACAAAAATATAATTCCAAGACCTACATGATGGTGAAATCATATTTTTCACAACACCTTGGTGCATAGGATTTACAGGCAGTTTTTATCAAGTATAAGTGGAGTCTCAAATCACAAACACTATTTTTCAGGGATCATATGGATGAATAAAGACATGAAACTCCCACCATTGGATTAATAATTCCATTTCTAGTAAGGATCATATAAAATTTCACCAAGAAATTGCATTGGGAGCTCAAGTTATCATCGTTCCAAGTTACCCTCTCAAACAAGTTCAGGACTTAGTCAAATTTTGGGAGGACACATGTCAGCACCAAGAGCCTGGTGGGATTTCATGTCCCTGAAAGTCCCTCAAGGTTAGGACATAAAGGTTAAAAAATCCCTTTCTCCCTCAGCCCCCATGTGACCTCTAGGACCCTCATGTGACCTCTAGACTTGACAGTTCAGCCCCCAGGTGCATTTTTGGAGCATCCATTCCCTACCGTCGAATCAAGTGCCATGTGTCAGCTCCAGGACCACTGTGGAAATTGATGTCCCTCATTCCCTAAGGTGAGGGACATTGTACCTTGTCCCATCCCCTATGGGGAGCCTTTTGGACATCCATGTGACTGACTTTCAGCCCCCAGGTGCATTTTTGGAGCATCCATTCCCTATCATTGGATCAAGCACCATGTGTCAGCCCAGGACCACCGTGGAAACTGATGTCCATTATGTACCTATGAGGTGAGGGATATCAGACATGGAAAAATACACCCATCCCCTATGGGGATTCTTTTGGACACCCACATGACCAACTTTTATCCCCCAAGTGCATTTTTCAAGAAATCCCCTGTCATTGGATCGAGGACACATGATATCACCTTGACCACCATGGAAATTGATGTCCCTCATGTCCCTAATGTTAGGGAAATCAAGGACATAAAAATGCACCCAGCCCCTCCATGTGCATTTTTTGAAAATTTAAATCTGGCACACAGTTGTTTCTTCCCCCTCATTCCTCCTTCACAGCTTCATAACTTGCCATGGCTCCATGTATGATTGTCCAGACACCCAGTCCACCATTGTTGCTCTGAACTAGCTCCATCCATGGCCACATAAACTCCCACACCATGAAAATACACATATTTAATATGAAGGCCTAAGAGAAAAATGGAGTGAAATGATGAAGAATGAAGAGAAAATGAGTTTTTCGCCAGATAACCGTGAAGCCACCCAATCGAAAAATCTTCATATCTTCACAAGATACAATTCGGATCGAGATGTCATCTTTTTTAGAATTTCAAAATTTTCAAGATAATCAAGATGTAATAAACAAGAGGTCAAATGGTGCCCAGAATCATTTTCTCCAACAAAAATCCTCACTTCGTGCACCGGCTCACATTCATTGGATTTCCCATCATTCTGGCAATGGAAGTGAGCTAAAAACTTGCACACATGAGCTCCAAATGAAAAACCTATCACAATGGAGTTATTTTCATCTCAAATGGAGACAAAAACTAGACCTGAAAATTTCAAGCTCCATTAATGGCCGCCATGGTAGCTCCGTGCCCAAAGCCACTGCCAGGTCAAAATTTCAAAATTTATTTCCAATCATTCTAGTTGGCAAAACTATGTGAAATTCGGAGGGTGTGATCATAATGACAAGACAAGTCCAAAAAATTATGTTCCATCACAAATCAAGCACTGGAAACACACTTTCTAAAAATAGTAAGTTTTCCTATATAGACTTGCTATGTTTGGAAAGTCATCATCAAAAGAAGCTGAGACAAAGGCAACGGGCATTGAAGATCATGAGGAAGCTAGAATGAGTGTTCAGAGAAGAAAATAGTGAAAATGACCACTTACTAAAAATAGTAAGTCCCTTATATGGGTGCTTACTAAAAATAGTAAGTCACCCTAAAGAAGCGGCTGAGGCAAGGGTAGGGTGTGCAGTATCGAATGAGGGAGTTCATCACATCATGATGGTCAAGAAGAGGCAAAAATCACCTCTCACTAAAAATAGTATATCATACGCAAGCTGGGAGTTGTGGTCATCAACAGAACATTTCACTCAACTTGGCAAGCATTCATGAGCTGATTTGAAGGAGATTCACAGTGTGTAAGGAGTTCAAAGATTCAGAGTTTCACTGTATTTGGAGCTTTCCATCAATGAGGATCAACGGACTTCATCAGGAATGAATGTCCTCCTCTTCTTCTTCTCTCTCTCTTTCTCTCTCCTCTTTCCCCCAACTTTCTCTCTCTTCTCAAATTTTCTAATTTTGCGTTGGGATTGCACTTTTTCATATGTCTTAATGTTCATAATGTAATAAGTCACCTTTATGTTATAAAAAGGGACTTAAAAGTTTCCTAGGAAGTTGAAAAGTTTTAAGTTGTGTGAGGACATATGAAAAGGCATTGGGGGTAGATGAAGAGTCATATTCTACTCTATAAATTGTAACTGCCATTCCCATTTCAAAGGGTTGGTGATTGATCTTGTAAACTCAAGAGTTTATTTTACCATGAGAGAACAAAGGATAAGCCATTTTCTTCCATTTCCCCCCTTCTCAATTTCCTCCATTTCTCCACTATGTACAACTTTTGTTTGAGAAATTAATACAAGAAGGAGTTTCTAGCTTTCTTTGACTAAGAGATTTCTTGATACTTTGTGTTCATCAAATTTCATTTGGTCTTAATGATGCTTACAAAGTTGTTTCTTCTCATAAATGCATGTGATGATACTTCTGACTAGTGTGTGCAGGAATCTGATTTCCTACCTACAACATTAGTTCTCCTACATCTTTTCTCACTCCCCTTGCCCTCTTTCAAACAAAGTCTTCCCTAGGAAGAGTATTGCTAGATTTTCCGCAAGGTCAGTGGAGTGCCCCAATTGGATCCCCGATCAAAAGGCCAGCACAGAAATCCACCTTTCCTCGTGTTATAATGGGTACTTTTCCAACTACTATCTTATTTTAGGAGCAATTTTCTTCCTAACAACACCTTTCCATACCATATGCACTTTCTATCAAGAGAAATCACCTGCACCAGTACTTTTCCTTATGCATACCCATCTTTGAATGAAAACCACCCCACATTAAGGGTATGTGTAGTCCTCTATGCATAAAATCGCTTTAGATTGCAATCAACTTTTGGTGTGCAAGCGCGCTTATTACACAGAATACTAAACTAAATTGACAAAGCATAAAGACGAGGAAGGAAAAACATTAAAGGAAATACAGTAAGGGAAATCTAATCTAAATGACAATACTACCTTATTACAAACACCAAGAAGACTTATTTAAAGTAGGGCTTTAGCCTACTCCCGTTTAAGTAACCCAGTAACCATGCTCCATCAAGCACCTCTAACTAGAAAGTGCCTAATTCAAGTATGTGAGTGATAACATACGGTTCCAACCAATGCACCATAAGCTTTCTTGGGTGGCACAAAAACTTTGAATCATAAAGAAGTACCATCTGCCCAACCTCAAGCTTCTTGTCCTTAATGTGTATGTCGTGTCATGCCTTCTACCTAGATTTTTCTTTCTTCTGACTCCAACGTGCTATGACGTGCCTTTCATCCAGTTGTAGCAACTTATCAATTCTTTCTTCCAATGTTTTCTCATCAGCTAGACCTCCCGTGCACACAATACACAAATAAGGTAACATGAATTCCATGGGAATAAATCCTTCCGCACCAAACACCAACTAAAAGGGTGTTGCCTTATTCAACCGTTTATAGGTTGTTCTATATGCCTTAAGTAAGGGAGAAACATTATCATCCCAGTCTGTCCTTCCAACATCACAAATATTTGTCAAAGTCAAGCTCAATATCTTGTTGAAAGCCTATAGTCCCATTTTCCTAAGGGTGATATGGTGTTGTCTTGTGGTGTGTGACCATAAATTCATCTAATAATATCCTGATTGTCACATTCAGGAAATGAGTGCCCCTATAACTTGTCAAAATCAAAGGAAATCCATACTTGGTAAGAATATTTTCCCACAAGAACCTTGTTGTTGTAGCCATTGTACAATCCTTTGTAGGTGCTGCTTCCACCCACCTTGTAATATAATATGTACAAGTAATGATGTAATGTGATCTAGTTCTACATGCGGATGGAGAAATAAGACCCACATAGTCTATTGCCCATTTTTCAAAAGGATTTGCATTAGTAATAGGCCTTAAAGGCATTTCATCTCTCTGCCTAGGTTTCCCAAGGTAGTGACAATGATCACACACCTTACAATACTCCTTGCAATCCTTGTATAAGGTTTCCCACCATAAAGTAGTGAGTAGAATCTTGCACGCAATGGCATCACCTACATAGTGTCCTCCTGCAATACCGCCATGAGCCTCCTATATGATTTTCGTGTGCTCATGCTCCAGTACACACTGGTGCAATACTTCATTTCAGCCTAATTTATATAAGTCACCATTGATCAACATAAAAGGTGTGGCACAAATTGTAAGTTGTTTCTTTTCCCAAGCTTTCATCCCTTCTGACACCATACCTGTGCGTAAAAAGACAACAATACCCTCTAATTCCAAGGTCACATGGTTTAACCTATATAACTATGCATCTGGCATTGTATCTTCAATACCCTGTGCGTCCTCTCCTGAGTGAACCCTTGATAAGGGGTATGGGCCATAATTACTTTACCTGGCTTTAACACAACTGTAAATTCAAACTCTTGAAATAATAGAACCCATCGGCATATGTGCCCCTGTAAAACGGGCTTATTTACCAAGTAATTCAATGCCATGTGATCTGTATAGAACAAAAAAGGTGTTGTTAACAAGTATTTTATGAAATTATGCAATGTGTAGATCATTGACAAAGCTTCGCACTCCGTAGTTGTATAATTCTATTCTGCAAGAGTCAACTTTATACTAGCAAAACAGATAGGATGTCTACAATACCATCTCTAGGTTGAGCTAGAATTGTGCCAATGGCCATGTCAGATGCGTCCACATGTACGTCAAGGGGTAGATTTCATGAAGGGAAACACAAAATAGGCGTCGTAGTAAGCCTCTCCTTCAACGCTTCAAATGTGCATTGTTGTGATTCTCCCCAATAGAACTTCTCTTTACCTTTTCATAACTCCTCCAAGGGCATGGTAATCTTAGCATATCCTTTGGTAATTTTTTTGTAATACCCTATTTGGCCCAAGAACCCGTGCACCTCACTCTGACTGGTGGGTTCCTCAAGCCTAAAATGACTACAACCTTAGCTGGATCTACTAACAAACCTTCCTCTCATATGATATGCCCTAGAAAAGTTCCAAAAGGTGTAGCAAATACGCACTTCTTGATATTACTAGAGATGCTTAACTATCTGCACCTTTTAAACATTAACTGCAAATTGTCACAATGATCCTTGATAAGCCCATACATGGTCTAATCATCCAAGTAAACCTGTAAGAATTTGTGAATAAAATCCTGGAATGCTTGAACCACAAAGCGTGAAAATAGTGCAGGTGCGTTCTTCAATCCAAAGGGCATCATTGTGTAAGTGAACCTTCCCCATTCAGTGGTGAAAGTTGTCTTCTCTTGATCCTTCTTAGCAATTCTTACTTGATGATATCCAAAGAATGCATATGTAAAAGAGTAAATTTCACACCCTACAACGCTTTCCAATATTTCCTCAATGAATGGTGTAGGGAAAGGATCACTCACACATGCAACATTCAACTCCCTGTAGTCCACACAAATCTTGAATCTTCCATCTTTCTTTATGCTAATCACCGTAGGGCTGACCCACCCTGATTCCTCTATGGGCTCAATAATGTCAGATTCCAACATCTTGTTTATTTCTTCTTTAACTTTTACATGCATGTTAGGGTTCATCCTATAAGGTCTCTTCCTAACCAGTAAAGCACCTTCCTTTGTCTTAAATTTCATCTCGCCCAAAGATTCATGCTCCCCTTTCAACTCATGGTAGCCACTAGAAAAAGAAGTCCTGGAAATCGCGTAGTAGTTTAATTATCTTAGCCACTTCAAAGTCAGACCAATAATCTCCAATTATGGCCTCTTTAGGTTTAGTATATGTGCCAATGTTCACTTTCTTCGTCTTCATAGGTTCATGGTAGGCATGCGCTTTCTCATCCGCACTATCTATGACCTTGCGTGTACCCTTTGAATGATCTATGTCCAATTGTTCCACTTCTTCATCATCCACCATATAGACCATCTTTCCTTTATCCTTCTCTAGGAAAGCATGCGCAAGCAATTCTGCATCTGTCTCATCTACTTCGTCAAAACGCACTTCTAGATCTAACTCCCCAAATAACTCCTAAATGATTTCTTCAGCCTTTGCATTATCTCCCATATTCAATCACTTCATAACCTATAATTCCTCTTTCACGGGAGGTTTAGTGGAGAAGTAGTCAAAAGTCTAGATCATCCCTACAGTCAAATCTTGTCAATTTCTAGTCTCCCTAAGCAGCTCCGCATAAACATACCAAGCACGCAAATAGCCTCGCAAGGTGAAATAAAGTTTGTGCACCCACAATAAAGGTGGTAAAGCTTCCTACCCCTATTTCTAGAGTATCTCACACTATTGAACGTGGTGTTGAACAAGATTATTACCATGAAATTCACAAATTCGAGTAGGTTCATTACTCCTGAAAAATCGGGTTGATAGAGAAATTTTAACTTCTCTCCATTCTATGAGATTATCCTTATAAACCGTCCACCAACGCGCTAATGTTCCACGCAAGGTGTACACTAACATATTCCTTCTATCCACTTGATCCTTCCACTATTCTTCCATGGCCCACAGGAATACCTCAGGGTTTCCTTTGCTAGTGTACTGGGGTACAGGGTTATTGCCTAACCTCCTAACACAACACGACTTATTTATGCAAGCAGTTGCGCTTCTTACTTCCCGCCATACCATCTTGTAAGTGCCATATGCCTAATTGTCATAGGAAATACTTGTAGTATCACTAATGGACTATGTATCATCCAACTAGAGGATTCCTTCCTTAGATGGCTCAAGTGCTTCCAGATCTCGAATGGTGCGCACATAAATTTTGTTCAGGTATTCTTTACTTAAGGGCTCAACATAAGGTGCAGATTTCCCATATGTCAAAGGGATGATAACCCATTCTTCCTTGCTATCGAAACTGATATATCCCTTTATTGAACCATAGATCAACATTATTTGCATAGCACCAAGGGCACCCAAGTAGAGATGGGAAGTTGTCTGCTTCTGCAAGCGCTAACACCTCAAAGTCCCCAGTGAACTTGGTCCCTTGTATAGTAATAGATGCATCCTTCAATACTCCGACAGGCATGTCCTTAGTCTGATTTTCCATATACAGTACATTGGAAGATGGTTGCAATGGAGGTCTGCCCATCTGAACCCATGCATCTAAGGTAAGCACATTCACTTTTGCACCTGTTTCAATCAAAATATTGCTCAAAATCTAGCCATCCACAACAACATTTAGAGTGATCTACTTGTCATAATCCAAGCTATGGGGAGGGAGATTAGCATGCAAAATCTGTCATCCGGTCTCAATACCAGCGCATAGAGTGTTTCCTTTCAACCATTTCCCTAGTAACGGAATAATGTTCTCCTGACGCAACATCTTGCAGACTTCCTTCAGATCATCAACATCCGATTGGAAATTCTCAGTTGCCTTCTTATGTTCTAACTTCCGCGGTTGTTCCTTTAAACATTGTATTTCACCCTAGTGATAATAGGCTTTTGTTGTAGCATTTATCTGGCATGTGCAGCCTCAACGAATGTAGTAATCTTCACAGGTGCTACCTCAAGATTCGGTGCTAAGTTCAACATCCATTGGTTTTCCACGACGTGTTGTATCCTAACCATCCATGCGCCCTTGTTCTCATGTTTGTGCTTCTTACTCAAGTGTTCGTATAAGTCTTGGCACTCTTCATAGTTATGATTCTTTTCACAAAAATAACAAGTAATGTTCTGAGGACATTCATGCCTGTAATGGTCAGGGGATCCACACATATAGCATGTTCCACAAGGGAACTCACTTCGTCCACCGCCGCGACCTCGGCCTCTGAATCCACCACGATATCCTTGACCTCTACCACAGTCTCCCTCAAAGCGCCCTTCTTTTGGATCATAGTGCCCTTAAGTGTGATCATGATTATGTTGCTCACCTTTATCCTTAGATTTATTCAAAACCCTTTTCTGTCGTACACCAATATCAATGGTATCATGGATCTGATTAATCAACCTGAAATCTTCTGTATTGTGAGTCATGGACCAGAAAATTTATAGTAGCAAGACACGTTCTTTCTTACCGCGCATTGCAATAATGGACAATGACTTACATCATGGTCCAAATGACATATCTCACATTTTAGTAACAAGGAGCGCACCGATCTACAAGGGTAATTATCCTTTGTATGCCCCTCTACTTCACAATCTATGCACCAAATTCCACTATGTATCATGTGTTGTATTGGCTGATAGTTTCTCCAACTACTTTGCCATTACTACAATCTGAGCTTCTAGAAATGGGCTCACTCCATTTTCTATGCTCATGACTACCCCAGCGTGCAGAGCTGCTTCAAGTCCCTCACACGGGTTTTTATAAGTCTTATATGAGAGCGCCCTCCTAAAAGGCATAATCAGGCCTCCGACGAACCACTATACATGCTGACTTGCATGGATATCATATCATATTTTAGACAAGAGTGTTTTGAAATGAGTATCATATTCCCGGACACTCTCAATAGTGCCCTACTTGATGTCCTGGAGTGCACTTATACTTTTTTGCTCGAACTCAAGTATATAAAAATCCTTAATGAAAGTATCCTGTAACACCGTAGAATCCACACAAGTCTGATCAGGGTCAAACTTTTTGTACCAACTGTGTGCGCGTCCCTACAACATAGTTACAAACTGACTGGCCTTGCATTTTGAAGCTGTAATTCCTTTCATGCACCACAGTATCTCACACATATACACATGCTCAACAATATCTTCTATTCCCCTATACTCTGGGAGACAAAGTGACATCTCCATGTAAATATTATGGGGTTGGTGAGGGCCATGCCCACCAAATCCAGAACCTCTTGTGTTGCCTCCACTCCCAGATCCACCAGATCTCCTAGATCCCAAGCCACCTATTCCTCATGATCCTCCACTTGTGGCAGGAATTAAAGCAGAGGATGCACTACCCTGTGTCCCAACAGTGGTGCTAAACTGAACTCCTATAGTTTGTGAAGTTGTGATGCTCCCCAATATGAGTCCAAAGATCTGCGCACCTGTATTTTGTGCTAATGACATGCCTAAAAAGGTTCCTCCAACCAGTCCTCCAAATAATAGAGAAGATGTATGTCCGGCCATAAATGCACTTGATATATGATTCACCCCTGGACTTATTGTTAAGTCAACTCTACCTCTTGCTACTCTACTGCCCAAACTAGCTTGATGACTACTGGTTGTACTAGAAACTGGAAAACCAAGTGTAAGGGCTAGGTTGCTAGGTAGATTTAGATGTGCGCTCGCAGCCCAAGTTATCTCTACTGGCACACTCTCATAAAAGGCCAATGAGGGTTCCCTGTCATGATTTCCCAAATGGGGGAGTTCTAGATGCTCTGGCTCCACATCCTCTGCATGAGCTCCAAATCCTTCACGAGTCATCTCTCTTCTTAACACCATCCGTTAGGCAATCTCGTTTTGGTTCCTTAAATCCCTCTCACGTACCTCATTATACTTAAGACATCTTTCTTCTCTTTTCCTCTCTGCCACTAGGTCCAACATCCTTCAACACACTTGCTCCTGCCCCCACTGGTGGTGGGGTTAGCTAGCCATTGACTTCTCTTCTAAATTCAAGGTTACCATCAAGATTTTGATCACCAGTGGAATTCCTTGCAGATAGGTTCCCCTGGGATAACATAAAAACTAAAACTTAGCTACCTCTGAGCAAGAATAAGTGGAAATTGAGTACTCCAAAATATCTCTATTCAAAACACCATGGAACCAAGTATCCACAGCATGCGTCTAAATAAGATCTGCATCAAAGAGGGCCTAAAATTCTTCTTGCATCCATACAAGTGTGTGAAACCTTCAATTCCTTTTAAACATGTAAGCAAGTAGTCACTCTTATAGCTCTATTGGGAAGATAACAAAGAAGCTCTCATATAAGTAAACATAAATATTCTACTCCACCCACGTGTGTGTGTCAAACCCAGATCTAGTGTTGAATCTCTGAGCGTACTCTTCTTCCAGATCTATTATCCACTCCTCAACACTTGCCAAGGTCAACTGGTTCGTCTTAATCACATAACATCCTGAAAAACGACTCAAAAAGGGGTCCCAGCAACTGAACCAATGATGTAGCCTAAAATGTAATCTTAATAACCCAGACATGCTGGTACATCACTCAGCTAGAGCTAAGTGCTCACCTGAAGTGCACAAAGGCAATAGGTACTTCTTTAGAGTTGTTTATACAAAATGTTAGCATGATGGTGCATATACATATCCATATTCATTAACAATAGTAAACAACACACGCTGCATAAACAAAATCTAGCTCTTAGAATAGATATAAAATGAACTAAATAACGATTATAACAAGATTTACCACACAAGAACCAAATTCAATCATGTTCAACACCATTGTCTAGCTAATATGAACCATTGTATTGAGTACTGTAAAACACAAAAGCTTCTTACATTATATAATTATCTTCATGAGTCATGTGTGCAATAAAACCAACAACATAACTCTACCATAGTTTTCCACCCTTTAACCCATGTAGATCAATACTTATATATAGGGGTGGGGACTTTCCCTTCACCGCCCATGCATTTCGCAAAATAGGCCACATGCTAATAATAGTCATGCACCTTTACAATAAGATGCACATATGCAAGTGCTCTAATGATAGACTTCCTATAGTTAATTCTGAGTAGAAATCCTATTATTAGCCTAAACTATGCATGGCGCTCAGTTGTCGCTTGTTCCCAAAATATCATTGCATGGACCGCAAGTCTTCAAGTCTTTGTGTGTTCCACATGCTATCTCCAAAAATATCCCTTATCCACAAAACGGCTCAGTCAAGAATTCAAAGTGTTCTGGCGAGCACTCATTTTGTTATTCTTTCATGCCCTCAAATGTGCCTTGTTCCAACATGTGCATCCTTTATGTACCTTCACCTTAGAGCACTATATTATTTGCTCAATAGTGGCACACCATAAAACAACTCCTTATAACCCTCAAGCCAATCATGCTGCAGAGGCCTTTAATAAAATTTAGGGATAGACATTGACAAAAAATTGTGATGTTAGAAGGAAAGACTGGGATGATAAAGTGTCAATTGTACTTTGGGCATACATGACCACTTACAAAAGGTTGAATAAAGTAATGCCTTTTCAAGTGGTGTTTGGAACTAAAGTGGTACTACTAGTTGAATTTATGTTACCATCCCTATGTATTGTGTATATAGGTGGACTTGATGATGAACAAACTATTGAATAGCGCATTGGCAAACTAATTTAGTTAGATGAGTGGTGCACCATTACGCTTTGAAGCCAAAAGACTGAGAAGGCTAGAAAAAAAGCATGGCCTGGTAGGCACATTAGGAATAAGACATTTGAATTTGGAAAGATGGTTCTTTTGTATGAATCCAAGTTTGTGCGCCATCCAGGGAAATTGAAAGTGCATTGGTTGGGATGTTTTATAGTAACCCAGATACTCGAATCAAGCACTTGTTAGCTGCAGTCATTGGATGGCACCATGTTGCTCAGTTATTTCAATGGAAGTAGGTTGAGGTCCTACTATAAATAAGGCTTCTTGGTGTTTATAATAAGGTAATATTACCACTTAGATTAGATTTCCCTTTCATGTGTTTCCTTTCAATAATTGCTATGCTTTTTCATTTTAGTTGTTTGTTTTGTTGTAATAAGTGTGTTTGTGTGTAGGAAGCTGATTACTACTTATGAGTTCATGTGTAGAGGATTGCACATATTTTTAGTGTGGGGTGGATCAGGTACAAGAAAAAGGAAGCTATTGGTATATATATGGGTTGGAATGTAAATGTCCTTTAAAGGGTTGGTGCACATAGAAGAAATATGTTACAAGTGCTCAGGATGAGGGTGTTCTTAAAGAAATTGCTCAAGATGAAGACCACGTGTAAGGAAAAATTACATGGTATAACATAAGGTAGGCAACAGTATGGTGAACTACTTGATATGAGGCATAGAGGATAATGTACTTAGGCATATGGAGGCATGTGTAAGGAGGTCTATGGCCAGGAAGTAGTAAGCACACCAGAAGGTTACAACTGGGGTGTGGAAGAAAGCAATAAAAAGCACGGAATAAGTAGAAAAGTGTCATTAAAGATGAAGTATGGTGGTAGGTGAGGAGTAATTAATGTGGTAAAATTGGAAAAATCTATAAAAGGGATGCATGTGATTTCATTCTCACCTTGTATGTTTGAGTTTTCAAGCCTTGGAAAAGTGAATTGAAGTGCGAACGAGTGCGAAGTGTGATTGCAGATGAGAAAAGCATCGAACCAATTGATCTTTGGTCATGGCCATAGTGAAGGTCCATTGAGAAAGTGTTTTAGCAAGTGGAAGGCATGCGAAGAGTAGGGTTTGAGGAATTAGGGTTTGAGAAAATGAAACTACAACTAGGGCATGCAAGTTCAAGATTGCAGAGGAGGTAGAAGGTAGAAAAAATGTAAGGAAAACTTGTGAACGGTTGAAATGACACCGAAGAGAGCACGTGGAGAAACCACAAGGGGAAGGAAAAGGAATGAACCAAAGGTGGAAGTAGAAGGAGTTCCTGAGGAAATGCTTTTAGATATGTAGCATCTCAAGGGTGTAATCATGGGATAGGATTGGGAGTCCCACATTCGTAGAAGTAAGGCAAGCGACTATAACCACCGCACCAGTGCAAAAAAAGGATTAAATTGAGAACGATCTAGTGAAAAATACTAATTTACACACTAAAGATGAAAACCCATCTAAGATGACGAAGGAAAGATGACTTCGGAGAAATCTGGAGTCTTACAGATTTATGAGTTTCCCTACTTCGGCAAACCAAAAAGGCTCTATTAGTGGTTGATGTCGAGAGTCCATGAACACTTTTTCTACTTTGCAGGGAGGTGAGTGCACATCACCGCACCTTTTATCATGAGGCTTACAGGGTTGAGAAGCTTAGGCACAAATATTTTTAGTGACTTAGATGATGAATTAGGTGTGGAAGCCACTGCCATGGAGATGGCTTATTAGGAAGAAGGGCACACAATGCATATATGTAAGGTAACTGACCTTGTTGTTAATATTGTAGTGTACCTATTAAAAAAGTTTAATGGTCAGGAGTGATGGAGCTAGGTGAATAATAAATAGCTCCGTATTACAAATAATATGGCAGAAGGTATTGTATATAACCTTGTTGCATTTATAGCAGAAAGCATTATTTTGAGGAAGTACACAAAGGAGACAAAATCAACTGGGGCGTTATCATTTTATCAATTTTGTTCATAGAGATTAGAGTCCCATATGGTCCTAAGGACAAGATGTGACAATACCCAATAGGAAATAAGTCTTTGATAGAAATATTTAAGAAATATACTTGTGATGGAGCCACAGGTGACACATACAAGCTAAGGTTTGAGTTATGGTATATGATAATGCATGAGGCCTTTGAACACAAGTGGCGCATACCAAAAGACTTGCCAACAATGATAGAGGGGGAGACATAGTTCATGGTCTACCAACATTAATGCATTGGAAGGTTCTAAATGAAGACTGGTAAGTGGAGCCCCTGGTGTAAGCTCTCATATGCGTTTACAGCGTGCTACTTCCAGGCATTAGTAAATAGATTCTCATACACTTGAAATCTTAGGTTTGATGTAGATAAAGTTGATTGTGACTACCATATGCTCCGCAAGACTTATGTATACCTAGGTAAGTATTATTACATCGAGACCATGATATCAGATGATATCATTATAAATTCTATGACTTTGGCAGTAGGGAAGATTAGTTCGGAAAAGGTATATATCAACCTTAAGCCTAGATTGGTGAATGGAAGGTATATTGAAGATGAGTTCAAGCTCCTGGAGCCACCAAAAGTAAAGTATATAGTCGGCATAAGGCAGGAGCGTGATCCTACTCCAAAAATAGAAGAAGAAGAACTTAAGGACAAGGAGGAAGAGATGGAGGATGTTGGCGCGCTAGATCATGACGCGAGAAGGAAACTGACTGTAGGGAACAAGAGGCCATGTGAGAGTACCCCCCCAGGCAGGAAGAAGAAGTAGTAAGAATTGAGACTGAGGCCAAGGAGACAAAAAAAAGGAAGGCGACGTGGGTGACTAGGGATTCAGGAGAAAGTTGAGGAGAACATCTAGGATGCAGGGAACTAGTACATGACCCTCTGAGATATTGAGGAGGTCACCAAGGATATCATCTTTTAAACCGAGCATGCATAATAAAACAAGGAGAAGCCGCAAATATGTGCCTAGGGATGATATTGGAGAAGAGATGTCAAATGAAGCCACACACAACATAGGGGTGTTACTAGTTGTTGATGTGGAGGGAGAAGAGGAGCATAAAAAGGAAGAAACCCAACATGATACAGAGGCGCGTGATAAACGTGAGCTAGAAGGCCCCAAAGGAGAATGTGGAGAGGAGGAAAAAGAGAAAAGTGTAGGAGAACCAATAGGTGAGCATGGGGGCGCATCGGGCGAGAAGGTAGAAGGATTGATTCTAAGTGTCAAAACACATATCCCCAAGGGAAAGCAAACTGAGTGGACAAGGGGAGAAGAATTTTTGAAGACTCCAGACCTAGGGTATGTTAATGATCCCTCGAAAATCATCCGCACAATGTTTTAGATAACCCTTGCACATGAAGAATTATATGGATGGGAGTTGATAGATCCCAAGGGTACGAATATGCGCACTAGAAAGCAACTTTCCTGGAGTATGCAAATGCACATGGATGAACCTGAGTTCGACATTAAAGGGGAAGCTTGCATCAAGTGCATGATGAAGAAACCACCTCAGACACCCCATGTGACAAGAAAGCCAACCGAGTTTATAGACGAGAAAGTTAGCAACGCCTTGACAAAAGTGACGACAGAGGTGGCTAGAAGAAACTTGGATAAGGAAGCTGCACTCAGGACAATGCTAGAAGATAATAAGAACATGACAAATCAAATTGAGTAGCTAACTAAGGTGCACAGATGGGCGGAGAAACGTAAAAGAAGGAGATTCTGGATTTTACTGCGGAGATTGGGGGTGAAGTTTTAGAGGCTCATCCAGAATTCGATGAGTAGATGTAGAAGACCTATCCATCAACCTTGCATTTTCTACAAGATTGTGTCCACCTATTGCTTAAGGAGTGGCCAACCTTATAAGACAAGACAAAGATAGGTATTGAACCTGAGAAAGAGAAGAATAAAAGGGTGATTGTGTGCTAGATTTTAGAGTATGATGTCATACTAAAAATATTGAAAGATGAACCAAAGAAGGTAGGATGGGCACTGGATAACTGCAAGGACCCAAAGAAGATCCTTAAATCATACACAGTCTAAGAGGAGAATGAGGTCCAGGAAGCCAAAAAGGATGAATCCTTAGGCAGAGAAGAAAAGTTGGCCAATGTTGCGAAGAAGCACAATGCACTTAAGGCCGCTAGGGACCCTCACGAGCTACAGATAAAAGAGCTAGGGGCATTGGTGGCATGAAGAATTAATTTCATGGAGGGCATGGTATCAGGATTGGCTAGAGGGACAAGGGAACTAAAGCATAAGGGCCAAGACATGACTCTGGATGAAATGGAGAAAATACTTGGTGACGTCCTTGATAAATTGAAGAAGGGGCTAGGAGAGTGGAATGAATTGGAGGTTGACATAAGTAAGGAGTATCCTGAACTC
Source organism: Taxus chinensis (assembly GCA_019776745.2). NCBI lineage: Eukaryota > Viridiplantae > Streptophyta > Pinopsida > Cupressales > Taxaceae > Taxus > Taxus chinensis. Next base: position 196,582,345 of record CM034156.1, read on the forward strand.
ATGCAACCAACTGAGGAGTAAGACACGTTGGTAATTCTTCCATTCTTTTCGTTCTTTCATGGACATTCTTTATTCTTTTATTCTATAAAGGGATAAGTTGTGTAACCCCATTGTTGAGGGCGATAATGTAATTGGTGTGGGGTAATGTTGGGTTGAAAAAATTGACTAAGTATTAGAAGAGTGCGTGGAGCAATGAGGCATGTAAGTGGGGTGTAAGAACGTGCGCAAAAACCAGATATATTGTTTAATCCTAGGACTTAGTTGATTTTGCATATACATGCTAGAAATAGGAAAAAGCAAGTTGGAGTGTGGATCATGCCAAAGAGAAAAACATAAAGACTTGAGGATCAATGAACGTCTATTTTTGGAAATAAATCACATACACGTGGAGATCAAAGGTCATGCATTGGATCGAGTTAATGATAGGATTAAAGTAGAGTTTATCTATAGATTAATTTATTATTAGGGTTGTAGAGAAAGCATGCATACTTTTTGACTACTTTTGTATGTATGCGTGGCTATTTTAAGCATGTAGCCTATTTTGAGAATGCATGGGTGGTGAAGGGCAAGTCCCCACCCCTATATATTTGTTGTACTTCATTGTTTAAGAGATCGACCAGATAGTAGAGTTATGTTGCTTGGATGAACTAACACACATGACTCCATGACACCATTTTGATGTATTCAGTTTCTGTTATGTTATGCAATGGATTATTTTGGATGGATTCTATTAATTGATGTATCTTAGTATGGTGGTTTATTGGTGCAATTGGTATTAATTCTGATCTAATATGTTATTTCCTTATTATGTATGTTTCCAATCTAAGATCACGATCTGGTAGATGTGATGTTATATACTTGAATGAATGCTTTAATAATGGTTAATATGAACATGCATGCTAACATCTTGACAAGATTGCACAAAGGAGGGACCTGGTAGGATTCACATGCTTCGGGTGAGCACTCAGATATGTCTGAATGAAGTGCCAATGCACCTAGGTGATTGACTGGAAATAAAAGACTACAAACCCAAAAACACATCAAATCCTAAAAAGAAAAAGATGCAAATAGGGAGTTAGACTGACCTCGTTGGTCACCCGACTAAGTGAACTTATGATCAGGCACTGCACTACATTTTAGACTCTGTGTAGTTCTTGTGTGTGCATGTAAGAATTGTGCCCTAGGAGGCTCTTTTGTAAGATGCACTTGATAGTGAGTGACAACTAGATGTACCAATGTAAATAGATGTGTGGATGGCAAAATGAACTTCCCCTTCTTATGAAGTGTATGCAGAGAATACATTCCCTTGTCCCTTGTATGAGTGTTAGATTGATGCTTTGATGCTCTTATAATGCCTTTGGATGTAACCTTAGGTGATGATAGTAGATGTTTAGAGCTTGGTCCTTTAATTTGATCACATAACATTGTATTTATATGATTCCCTTGTTTGAATTTCATAATTAACCACTAAAAGGACGACCCATAAGAAAACAACATGCCTAAAAGATAAAAGAGGCCCAAAATGGATGAGCAAGATACAAAGAGGTTGGGGGGCAGAGGGGAAAAGGGCGCTTGGGCACTGGTGTCTTGGCTAGGCGCTCGTGTCTAGAGACAAGAAAGATAAAACAATGAAGGTCAGAATGGGCAGTTGGGTGTAGAAGACTAGAAAGAAGACATGAAGTAAAGCAAAAAGGCCAAAGACAGTAGTTAATTACTAGTTTTCTCGCTTAGGAATCATATGAATAGTAGTATGTGATTATGACCTAGAAATATACCCAAGCACGTGATTTAGTGTCTACATTTGCCCCCATTTTATGTTGTTGAGTGAATTCTCGATAATATAAAGTAGATAAGAGATGCGTACATGATAACCATGTAGATTAATGGCCGAAGCGTGCCAAGGAGACAAGTGAAAGTGTGGAGTGAATAAAATGAAGTGTGGAAGCTAAGGAGGAGGAAGTGACCCTAGGGGTGAAGCGTATGCGTTGTGTCATTTTGTACTTGCTATTGTGTTTGATGAAGGGTTGGTTATTGTTGCATATTAAAGACATACCTCCAAAAGAAGAGAAAAAGAGTAGTCAAATATGTGTATATGAAAAATTTCAATCCAAATATGTAAAAGTATGTAAAAAGGAAAATGTGCACCTAATCCGTGACGAGTGAAAAGTGATAGAAAATGTTTAGAGCTGTTGTAGAAGAGTGAGTTTTTGGGTGGTCTCACGTCATGACAAAAGAGTTTTCGGGAGAAAGGTCTAGTTTAATTCTTCATCCCTGACTACTTCCTGAAATTTATACACCACTGCAGATGGTGTGATCTTGTTTTGTTTTGTGTTCGATCTAGTTCAATCCAAGTAGAAAAATAAGATAGAATGCATTCTAATTACTAGAGGATTGTATTTGTACTGTGTAAACTGCTCTGTGAAATGTTGAAAATTGTGCTAATCTAATAAATTAATTGTAACTGCCCCTAGTCATAGGCACCCAGGAAAGGTCAGTAGTACCTAGGCACTCGTGCCTCTATCTGGGCGCTGGTGTTTGTGTTGAATTGAGGACCCAAGTCAGATTTTGGGTCATTTCTGTAACTGTAACTCTGTTTTGTTCTTGTGTTGTGGAGGCTTGTACTGAAGATCTAAGCTGATGTATGAGGTGATTGATTCATCTAATGTATGAACCCCTCATTTTGGGTACATGAAACATCGCTAGGAGTATGCGGCCCAAAAAGAGGACCTGATGCTGATAAAAAATTGTAGCCCTGCATGAGGGAGGGAATTTACATGGTAGAAACCAAGGCACATGCAAACAAAGTGGCTAGGACATGTGTTAGTGCAATCAAGACAAATACACATATAAAATCCAATGTGTAATCTAATAAGTAAAAATACAATGTAGACTACGAAAAGAGGCTTTCAAACGTGGGACATCACTCACAATGTTGTAAGAGAATCAAGGTTGAAGTGGCCAAAAGCATACAAATAATGATCGAACAAGACATAGGGCACAACCCGCAAACAATGACAGACAATGACAAATAATAACAAGCAAAGTATCCAACAACCATGGTGGCAACTAGTTCCTAAAAAGCAAATGTTACACATGAAGCACCTGTTAGCATGTTAGAAAGCTATAAAGTATGTCAAAGCTTGTATAGATTCATGACATATTTAGTGTGCTAGTAAAATTAGAAAGTAACATGTTATAAAATAATAACACCTGTGATGTGTACAAATGTAGATGCCCCCAAGAGCCTCGGTGGGACTGGTAAGAGGTGCAGTGCCAACCATCAATACTACATGTAAAGCTCTGTAGGAAGTATGCATTCACAACTCAAGAACAAGTGAACACACATGTATATATAGAAAATAGAATGACATACAACATATTTGACTAACACAGTAAGCAAAGTGTACATGTAAGCATAAATAAGCAAGAGTAAGTACAACCAAGATATGCAGTATGCAATGGATGAGTGAGGTGGAATGGTATGAAATGTGAATGTGATAGGAGAAATGTGCCCCCCAAGAGGATGTGTATGAGTGACATGAGCTTAATTTATAAAAGACCCCTCGACAATCAAGAATGAACCATAAAACAAGAGTGTGCCATCGGGAAATGGTTTGAAAGACGTGTGCACTAGAAAGATAAATCAATGAAGTGTAAAGTGTAAAGAGTGTGAATGTGGTGAGGTTCATTTCATATTTAGAACCTTAGCAGTCGAGTATGAACCGTGGAACTTAAGTGTGTTATAGGGTAGTGAGTGTGTCGTGTAAATATAAGCAAGACATATGTACCATGAAGCATAGAACCTGAAGTGTAAGTGATGTGAGGCTCATTTCAAATTTAGACCCTCAACAGTTATTCATGAAAAGAGTGCATGTAAAAGGAGGAAGCATCAATGTTAGTTGCTCATGAGAAAATGAGGAAAGTGGAATGACATCCAATGTATGGACAAACCCCTGAAGTACCATAGCATTAGTAGAAGGAGGGAGTGGTAATGATGCAGATGAGACAATATCCAATGAGAAAATAGTTCCTTCAAGTGGAGACAAGTTATCCAGATATTCCATGGGTTGTTGATCATTATAAGTAGTAGAATTTGGAGTAGATAATACAGTGATTGGATCTAGTGATGCAGAGAAAAATAAAATTTCAATCATATGCTCAATTAACAAGAGGGTTCAAACAATTATCTCCACCTGTGCTCTGCAAGAGGATCATAAACAAACCCAAAAAGGCTTAAAATTTGCTAAAATTGAAAACTTCTCACTATTGATAGGATAATCATCACCACAACTAGCTCACATCTTCATTACATTGCTCATACATCAATCAATTCATCAAATTCCATTAAATCTCTCCAAACACTCACCATGCAAATTTTGGCTCAAGTTCTTATTCTCTAGTCATGTTTCTCAAGGATGTCATTTTGGTTGCTTCCTTGTTTGATGCTTCTTATGTCCTTTACACTATTACCACACTCAAATTACATGTTAAACCTATCATGAAATGAATTCAAAGCAATCAAAATGTCCACATTCATCCCTTTGTTCAAAACTGTCAACTATGCCCCTTAAGACAATGTAGCTTGCATCAACCATTGATAGAGTGATCTAAGGCCACCTAGAAGGATTTTAAAACTTAATTATTTCAATTTTGACATCATTTAGATGCTCCCAAAATTTCAGAATCCAACTCTCTCTCTAACTCCTTATATCCCACTTTTTGTATTTCTTGCTCTTGAGAACAGGTAGCTTGCTAGCAATGAGTGTGTCATGCGAACAAAAGTGAGAAAGATGTACAATGAAGCATAAAGCATGAAGTGTAAGTGATGTGAAGTTCATGGATGTAGTATGCCCTGAACAGTCAAGTGTGAAACTTAACACAAGAGTGCGTCATAGGGTAATGATGATATAAGTGGTGTATCAAGTTGTGTATGAATGATGTTAAGAAATATGAATGATGTAGCACAGAGCATGGTAGTAGAAATGAGAGACACCTGAGAGTGTTAGGAGGGGGAGAATAAGTATGATGCCCCTAAGTGTATGATGTAGAAAAATAATCATGTGATATTGTCTAAGAGATCATCATTGTCATGGTCAAAATCAAATGAGGAAGCATCAAAGACTTGATAAGCAATAGTATGAGGTGGATCATGTAAAGAGTCATTGCAGCGTAAGTTGTACATACCCATTGTGTATTCTTCATCAGTGAAAGGTGGCAATGGACAACCACGTGTATACCAACGAGTAAGATTATGTGAATAGCCAAGAAATGAATCATTGCAAATAAAAACATGGGAAAAAGACAAGGGGAATGAGATATTGGTATGAATAGGATCCAAAGTGCCCCTGATGTAGTCAAGCCAAGCCTTTCCAAGTGTGAGTGGAGAAGTGAGAGAAGTACATGCAAGAAAGACTGAAAGATGGAAGACACGAAGACCATAAACAACAGTGATGTGAACATAACCATGATAAAGATGAGAAGAATGAGGCAAAGGGATGATATTATCCAATGTGAATCCTAACCGAGCCAAACCATCATATGTGCAAAAAATATCAGAGCAAATAGGATCAAATGGAACATGTTGCCAATAAGATTTATTCATGAAAAAAGTGCATGTGAAAGGAGGAAGCGTCGATATTGGTTGCTCATGATAAGATGAGGAAGGTGGAATGATGTCCAATGTATGGATATACCCCTGATAAATTACCATAGCATTAGTAGAAGGAGGGGGTGGTAATGATGCATATGAGATGGTGTCTAATGCGCAAATAGTTCCTTCAAGTGGAGGCAAGTTATCTGGATAGTCCATGGGTTGTTGGTCATTAGAAGTATCAAAAGTTGGAGTAGGTAGTGCAGTGATTGGATCCATATTGCAATATTTGAATGGATCACGATCAACGATAAATGTATATTCAAAGCCCTCATGTAAGAATTTAACGCACCAGTGCATTGTAGAAGACACTTCTTACATGGCATGAAGTCATGGCCTACCAATTAAGCAATTGTACTTAGCTAGGATATCGATAACAAAGAAAACCATAGGAACAATTTTTAATAGTAACAATGCCTATGCATGGACGCGTAGAAGAATCATATGGTCGGAGAGAAATTGATGATGGGCTAACATAAGCAGAGGAAAGACCAACATTTTGGATGAATGATAAAGTACAAAGATTGAGCTCAGATCCATTATCGACTATAGTTTGCTTAATACCCATGTTATCGATGCGAGTCAGTTTATGTAGAAGAGGATCATTGTCATAAATAGAAAGAACGACATCAATATTAGATGGACAAGTAAGCTATTGTGAAAATGCATCTACAAACATTTGATATACTATATCCGGATGAGTAGTAGAAAGAATGCGAGTATTATCCAAGCAAGTAATGATTTTAGCTCAACAATTAGGATTGGCTAGCAAGAAATCATGAATGGAGATATCCATGATGAGAGGATCCTAGGAAAATGAAAGAAGTGATGAAATGAAGACCCAAGAGTGTTCGAATGAGACGGGTTCACCAAATGATTTAAATTTTTTTGATATTTTTAAAAACCCTAGTATATTGCAGAGTCACATGTGGTATCTATACACTAAAGCATAAAATTGACACAAGAAATAAGTAAAGTAAATTTGAAACCCTAAGTGCAAGAGAGAGGAAAGGAGACTTAATTGATTTCATAATAAATCCCGAAGTATGCCAGATTGGAAAACCGATGAACAGGAGGAGGAAATTGTTGCAATCATGCTCAGAAAATTACAGAACTGTCAGAATAGGATGGACTAGGGTGCTTGGACTGGTGTTGGGGCACCTAGCGCCAGAGACCCTTGTTGGGCACCTGTAACTGTGTAAAAACTCAAAATCTAGTTTTTACTGTATTGCAAGGTGGTCGCTAACCTTCGCTATTGGTCGCCTGTATGTCACATTATGTCCACAAAATTCACCTGTAACTTGTAAAGAGAGATATCCTGCAAAACCCCAAAACACATCAAATCCTAAAAAAATGCAATTGGGGAGTTGGATTGACCTCGGAGGTCACCCGAACGAGTGAACTTATGACTGAGTGTTGCACTACATTTCAGAATCCATGTAGTCCTTGTGTGTGTGTGTGTGTAAGAATCATTCCCTAGGAGGCTACTGTGCAAGATGCACTTGATGACAAGTGATAACTAGATGTACCAATGTAAATAGATGTGTTGTTGGCAAAATGAACTTCCCCCTCCTATGAAGTGTATGCAAAAAATGTAGTCCCTTGTCCCTTATATGAGTGCTAGATGGATGTTTTGATGCTCTTAGAATGCCTTTGGATGCAAGCTTAGGTGATGATAGTAGATGCTTAGAGCTTGGTCCTTTAATTTGATCACATAACATTGTATTTATATGATTCCCTTGTTTGAATTTTGTAATTAACCACTAAAAGGCCGACCCATAAGAAAACAAGATGCCCAAAAGATAAAAGAGGCCCAAAAGGGGTGAGCAAGATACAAAGAGATCGAGGTTGCCTAGAGGGGATGAGGGCACCTGGGTGCTGGTGTCTAGGGCCAAGAAAGATAAAGCAGTGAAGGTCAGACTGGGCAGTAGGGTGTAGAAGACTAGAAAGAAGACAAGAAGTAAAGCAAAAAGGCTAAAGACAAGAGTAAATTACTAGTTTTTTTGCTTATGAATCATATGAATAGTAGTATGTGATTAAGACCTAGAAATGTACCCAAGTGCGTGATTTAGTGTTTACATCCATATTATTGAGTTACATGGATAAAGAGGAAAAAGAATCGTTCCTCAACCACAATAATGAGAAGTTGGCAATTGTGTTTGGATTGTTAAACATGTTCCTTGGGATAAATATTAGAGTTGTCAAGAACGTTCAAGTATGTGTTGACTGCCACATTACAACCAAGTTTATCTCTAAGATTGATGTAAGACAATTGTTGTGAAATATATAAATCAATTTAATCACTTCGAAAAAGGGCAGTGTTCTTGTAGAGACTATTGGTAATGCTATGTGAATCAATATGTAAACATAGACTAACACTATAATAAGGTGCACCATTACATCTCTTAAAGGTACACTATGTTAGACATGCACTGATAAAGAATGAACCGTGTTTTATTTCCAATTTGTTACAAAAATATAAACATTTGGAGATCTAGACCATGTTGTTGACTTCATTAAATTAGACATATCTAGTGTGCAATGTGCATTGTTGCATATATATCAAGGTTTACACACCAAACTTGCATTTTTCTTGATCTACGTTTCTTCAACCATCTCAATCATAGCATACACACCAAAATTGTATATATTTATATATTACATTGCACAACAACAATTATGTCAATATAAATTTCTAAACTAACTTTAAATTTAAATCTATACTATCGTAACTTACAACTCATATACAATTACTAAGTAGTTGCTATGACATAATCAACTATAGTTGAAAATGAGATAAAACAATGTACTATTCAAATGGACGATGTTATTACTTTGCTTTAACAAAAATAGCTTTCAACCTTAGAAGTCAATCCTATAAAATTAATGCTCTTCATGATGCAAGCTATAATATTTTATCTTCCTGAAAAAAATACAAGGAACTCCTGTGCAGCTGCTTAGATATCAAAAATGCTAAGATGCCACTGCTATAATATCCCATTGCAATATTTAAAAAACAATAGAAATTGTTATCCACATTGAACTCAACCGGAAATGTCTGGTGTCTTTAGGTCACCACTTTCAATAACATTGGACAAATAAAATTGTGTGCACCTTTTAATGGAGATGTAAAAATGAAAAATTCTTAATCAGCTTATGGGTGATGAATGACAAATCGTCATCACTCAAAATCCTTCTAAAAATTGAAAACAAAACCGGCATTTTGGAATCAGACTGTAATTTTGTAGCTTGGGTTGACAAGATTATCAATGCCCGATACAACCTGTGCTGACTCAATCAAATCTCCAACTTTTAGGTCTGCAAGGTAATCCTGGTTCTCAGTCACATATCCAAATACTGTATACCTACCATCTAAGATATTTGCGTCGCTGGGAGTAAGTTCACTTTCTTTAAGAAGCCAAAATATTTGGCTTGAAGCAGAATCGTCATCAAATTCCTGTTCAAGAAAAAATGCAAGTTTTTCTTCTCTGAGTGCAAAAATGAACAATATTTGAAGTGAAATATACCCAAAATATCAAGCATTGGAGTACATCACAAAGCTGTAAAGGATACAATAATCTTTGGACTACAAGCACACAACCTGAGATTGACATAAAGTAACATATACAGTTGAGATAAGCTTACATCTCGGGCCATTGCTATCGTACCAAAAGCATTGAATGGAAGCTTTGTCCGAGCTTTGTACCGGCCAAGCTCCTGCCAAATATGAAAAGGTAATTGTTTTAACTCCATACAACCCTTTTAAAAGCTAACTTGATAATTTAAACCTCCTCAGTTCTACCATGACAATACAATTAATGTTCTCTTCCTTGTAATATTAAACCTCAAGTATAAGAAAAAAGCAATTGCATCTGTCAAGCTAACCAAACCGAAGGGTAATTCAAGAATCAGTAATGGGCGATACTTTAGAGGGATGGCATCAAAGATGGTTTTTAATTAGGAGAGAGGCATATTTTACCTCTAATGTGGCACCATATACAGGTGATTTGTCACCATCCACCATTATTTCTAGGGGGATTTTACGAACTTTTTCTGTACTGGGATCCACAAAACCTTCTGCGGGCCCTTCAGGATCACCAGTCTGGACTACAAATCCATCCGCTGCAAGATCAAACATCATGAATTTATCATCAGACAAAAGAAATTAATATACTTACAGTACACTGTAGGACTATTATTAGACTGCCTACATTTCCTCAGTGCATATGCAAGCACAAGAATTCATTGTTTGAGGGGAATTGGAGGCAGCAGAAACAAATTAGAAAGCAAGATATGTTTGACAAAAATCTGAAACTGGGAGAGAAAACCTCTGTGCAGAGTCATAGAGTATAGAACGAGAGAGATGCTTGAAAATAGACTATTAGCCAAATTTTCTAGAAATACTACAAACCCATGCAGGAATGCCAAGAGAACTTCTGGAAAGCTAAAAAATTAGAGCTCAATTAATGTTCTGAACTAGGGATAGCCAGCAAGCCATGCATTATGTCAAACAAAAAGAGGAGAAGTCAACTTTTAGGTTTTCTTGCACTTCAGAGATTTTTAAATTCCTTAAGATGGTGCTGCAGGCAAAGCCGGGTTCAACTTGAGTTTTGGCTGGATTTTTTTTTTCTGCCAAATCAATCGAGAGAGCAAACCCAACTACTTTGAACTTATGTCCATAACTGCTCAGTATGGGTTATGTGTTGTGAATCAGCCTTATAAAGTTATAAACCATAGTTCAACCTTTCGTTTTAACCATTCTTCTATAAGAAGTCCTTAAGTGTTTTTATTTATGCTGAAAACTTCTAATTGTGATCAGAAATGAAAAAACTAATCTAAGAGGATATATACATCAAAAACTAGTTCCAGTTTAAACTTCAATAGTGATCAAGATAGCAATTCCAGATTCAACCCCCCTTCTCAACCAAGGACAAAACAATTCTGTACCAAACATGTACTTCTTTAACTGATATCACTGTAAAAGGTACAGTGGAAGATCATACAGTTTGTGATGCAGCTGAGGTTAGGGATCTCAATTAAGAGATACCTTTTGCCATGCAGGCCGTAGAATACACGGCGGGATTATGCAATGAATGCACTAAACACAGAATATGCAATTAAACACCAAGATCTTTATTTGATTCAACATGTAATACTAGGCACACATGGGAAGTTCAGATACCCGGAAATGCCAACCAGGACTGAATACCCGTGTGCCAATGCACTGGGTACTGGTACGGGTCTTGGTACACAAATTAAACATTTCAGAAATGCCAAAACAGTTTCGGGTATGGCTCTGCAGTACCCGGGCCGTACCTAGGACATTTCCATGCTGGTTCAGAGGTACTTGTGTTTTTTTAACACAAAATAAAATTAAAAACACTAGATACTTCTGTTTCAGCGGTACTTGAGGAAAATCTAGATGATATATTCTAGAATCTAGATTATAATAATATACATATGAAGATTTAGGCATGTTGAATGTTTTGAAGTTTTGTGGATACAAAGTATTTTAAGCGTTTTATCTTTTATGGACAAAAAATGATTATGCATTTTTTATATATATTTGTATATTTTTAATAATATATTATATGGACGTTTCCGTGCCGTTTCATACCCAAGGGTTTATTGAAAATTGACGTTTCCTCATTTCGAACTTGTACCTGAACCCATACCCATACTTTTTTCTTGGCATCCTAGGATTAGAGGAATAATGCCAAATATGTGTAATAGACCAAATGTCAAGAAAATGTGCAGATAGTGTCATTACCAAGTGCCTCAGACCAAATTTAGGCTACTACTTATACATGTCACATTCACAACAAGATAGGGGCATGTCCCATGCACTCCTTGTGGCATCTTGGCAGCATCTCCTGGCACCATATTATTATGATTATATGGTCACATAAATTAACATGAATAAGTGTTTTATATTTCAGATTTAAGTTTTGATATTTCGGATGCTTTCACATCCGACAATGTTTTTACTCAAGAATCTTTAATTACAAAACAATTTTGTTGTCCAAAATTACACCCTATGTAATTTTGAACAACCCATCTAAAGGGCTTAACCATTTTCACGCTCTAGAAAAGCTGTGGGAGACCAAGTCAACCTACTACGGAATGCAGGAACATAGTGTTCCACGGGTTCTCCTAACCCACGAAACAAAGAAAAGAGCAGCGTAGGGGCTTAGGCGGAAATTGATCAAGTCTAGTGTTGTGTGACATCGTGCAATATTTTGCAACACTAAAGGAGTAGGTCCCTGACAGGTAAGGTTGTACAAGGTACCGCAGAGTTATTTATCCACGGTGGTATCAAGAAATCTGCTAAATTCAAAAGCCGCCGAACACTAGTTTAGTATTCTGCGGGCTCACCTAATTTTAATGTTCCAAGGGTTTGAGAAAACCCGCGGAATAAAAGGAAATAGCCGCGGATCAAGAAGTCAAACCCTCACGGGTGGCGTGGAGGATTTCCATTCTTCAAAGCAGTGGGAAAAGTATGAGTGTTCGTGGAACATCGAAAATGTAAAAGGCCACTGTAAAAGCCGCAAAACACATCATGAGGTACGAAATCCACATTGAATTGGAACCAGAGAGCCAACTACACCAACCACCAAAATTTAATGGACTATGGTGCCGTTCTGATCAATCTGATGGCGTGCGATAAACTCAAACGGGGTTGTGCTATAAACTCAAAGGGGGTCATGCTATAGTTGATTGCATCTGGAGGTGACCATGTTTGTACTACAAACAAATCCGACAAGATCTCATGGCGCCCACACTCATTCAATGCATATTTCAAACGCAATCAACTCCAACTCGGTAGTCCTTTTCCCTCTCTTTTCTCTCTTTCTTCATGCTACGAATTGTATAAATACAAAGCTTATGTTTGAAACGGTCTTCTCCCTCTTTCCTTAGCATATTTTTGAGCTTTTCTCTATGAAGCTCGAAACTTCATGCCGTTGACCTCTGTAAATTGCAACTAGTGTTTTCTTACCTCGTCTTTGTATTTAAGCTCTTGAAGAATGATTATTACAAGTGTGGTTTACTTCTTTCCTTTGAATACCTTGTGTTTGGTGTGAATATTTCACCTTTTTGCATATTTCATATTCTTTTGTTCCTCTATATCTGGACTAAGAGCATTCTTACGACCCTAGCCTCGTATTTCTTGCATATGCGTCATCTGGATTTGGGAAAAGTTCCACCCTCTTTTGGTGCTATCACCACCCCTTAGCCTAGGATTTCCTTTTCTTGCATCTCTCTCCTTGGTCCCTTGGAAGTTTTAGTGTAGGAATTAGCTATAGGAGTAGTTTTAACTTTTCGCGTTAGAAGTAGGCTGTGTTATGCAGGTTTTCTCAAACCCATGTAACGAGGAAGTCGGCCTTCTCCGGAGGTTGATCTCACTTTTGCAATACCCACATTGCAAAGATCATCCCATGTTGCTTCAAAATCCTGAATCTGCGTGATTTGGGGCAGGATGCAATTTTGAGCTCCAACAAATTCTTCTAAAGAACTTGTGTTTTCCACTCGTGAGTCCTATGCGATTCAATTTTTTTTTCCTCACTAAGTAATATTGAATGTTAATGTGCTTGGTTTAGGAGTGATACGGGTTTGCTTTGCGAAAGCAATAGAGCTTTGACCATCACAAAAAATAGCTGCTGGTTCTCGCTGATCACAATAAACACAATTGAACAAGTTACAAAGCCACAATGCTTCCTTTATATATATCATTTTTATGTATAGATTTCGTACTGGACTATAATATAATAGGTTGTGATTTACCATTCCAACATATATGATGCATGAGCATCTTGATTCACGTGTGATCTTGCATCACCAAAACAAAGATGTACAACTATTTAAAGAGCTTGTTCTCCTAAAATTGGTTCTTTTAACAACCTTGTTTTATAGGAGCAGTTGTAGCTTGTTAGCTATATTTAAAATTAGAAAGTCAATTAGGAGTATTTCTTGTTAGTTAGTTAATATAATTGCAAGTTAGTCTAGTTTTAGAGGAGAGATAGAGGAGCTGCAAGGAAGATTCGCGAGTTGCAAAAGAGGGCATAAAAAATAATCAAAATTTCAAAATGCTCTGATTGAAATTCTGAGAGAGGTTTTTGTTCATCTTGGTATTATGATGAAAAACCTTTCCGTTTTTGCACGACAACATTAGTTCAAGATATATATGTTGGAAGGTTTTAGTTGTGTGTGAAGGCGTATAGAAGCAGAGTCTGCATGTGTGTTTGTATTGCCCTTTGAGGCTTAGAGTTGTATGTACGATTATACAGTCCATATGAGACTATGTGGCTGAATGTTCTAACACTTATTGAGGCTCAAATCAATAAATAGAATATTGTTTTGCGTTGGAAACTGTTGTGTTGCTCTATAGCTGCAAGGTTGGGCTCTTATTTAGTTGAGACTCCATACCTTGGCGATGGAATTTGGTATTAGAGTAAGGATTGCCTTGCTGAGTTGGGTGTGAGGCTCTTGTTGAGTTTGTATGCATGTTGTGAAAAGTAGCATGTTTGTTATTTACAGGCTATGAAAAAGAAGTCTGTTTATGAGTTGCAGGTTGTGAAAGAGAAGCCTGCTTATTTGATAAGAAATGATGCATATAGGAATGCCAGTTGGTAGAGGAAGAGCACATGGAGTAGAGGATATGACAAAGACGGATTTTTTTTTGAGATCCATTGAAGCAAAGTTGGAAGTCTTGGAGAGAAAACAAGAAAGTAAAAGAAAGAGACAAGAAAAGGTGTTAATGAAAGAAAAAGGTAAGTGCACTAGCAATGTGTTTTTGTTTTGTGGTAAAGAAACACCTGAAGAGTTCATGAGATGGGTTTTAGATTTAGAGTGTTATTTTGAGGAGAAGAGTATTGAAGACCCCATGAGGGTTGAGGTTGCAAGTGCTAGATTATGTTGAGTTGCAGCTGTGTATTGGAAAGTTCTCCAAAAATGAAGAAAAAAAAGGAAAGAAGGGAGAGAGTTGGGAACATATGGCTGTCAAGATGATGGGTAATGTTGTGCACCTTAGAATGAAAGCAGATTGGTTGATAAAGCTTCAATTCTTGAGGCTTGAGCATGAGGAGAAAAATAAGATTACCTTAAGAGGCAATAAGAAATTGAAGTTGCCATGTGAGCAATTCAAGTCTACATTGAAAAATAACAAGAGAGGAAGAAGTGAAAGAGATCCTTCTCGATGGTGTTGTGAATAGTGAAGGGAAGAAGGTTGCTTGAAAGGTTACAAGAGAGTGAGGTTTTCATGTGGAAAACCCAAGTTTGTTTTGAAGACCGTCAAAGATAAGGAGGGTTATGAGCAACCTGTGGAAGAAGAAATCCTCATGGAGGAGGATGTGGAGGTGATGGTTTGTGAACCTGAAGTAGGAGACCCATTATTGGATGATGGGGAAGAGTGTGTTATATTTCCTGAGTGGTAAGAGGATGAAATTTCATTGGAAAGGAAAAAAAATACTTCTGAATTTTCTCTTTCATAGGGAAGGAGGATTGGGGACAACCAAGGAAAGATGCATGTTTCCATGAAGGAAACAATAGAGGTGAAGAAAGAGGACAACCAAGAAGAAGTTGAGGTGGCTGAAGTGCAAGTTCATGCACATGAGGTGAATATGGTTGAACACCATACATGTGAAGAAGAACTAAACAAAGTGAAGAATGATGAGACAAGGTGTAGCCCAACCGTGGTGGTTGCACAAGAAGATGGAGATGTGGGAGCAGCCCACCTAAGTGTGAATAATGAAGAGGACAACGAAGAAGAGTTGCATGTTTTGATCCGGAGGACATTACGAGGACAGGATTTCCCTAAATTCCCCAGGATCGTCACAGTGTGGAAGCCAACTCCGTAAGCTTTCTGACGACTATTTGAACGCGGAAGACGGAGCCCGTACGTGCAAATTGTGGCTAGTCAAAGTTGAAGTCGACCCTAGACGAGATCGGGTCAACTGGCAAGTCACGACAAAGTGGCAAATTCGAATCAGGCGTAGGTTGAGTTCGGGTGGACCTCCGGTCTTCGACACTCTATCTCGACATGTTCGTCTTTAACCGATTGAAAAAAATATGCCACATGGTGGGTCCTCAGGCCACCATGTGGCTTGCCACCACCTTACTCCATCAGCCAACTCGGTCGATCTATGTGGCGAGTTCGAGCTATTCACCAAGTTATGAGCGAGTTATTGCATTGCACTAGCCAGGTCAAGTCGGTTATTCAGCTCATCGAGCCATGAGCGAGCTGTTTTGGTTATCACTACCGGCAAAATGGGGAAACATGGCCGAAGCCACATATTGGTAATCACCTCCAAAGCCTTTTAAGGCCCTTGCTATCCGCCCCCCGAACCATGTGGGATTCTCCACATTGATATGGGATAAGCCATATCCCCTCGAGCTCGGCACAACGAATATGGAGGCCTCGCGGGTGCAAAACGGTTAGCTCGAATGCAACGGTGGGGTTACGTGGCACAAAGGCAGGGCGATGTGGATGCATTTGGCAGGGTCGTTGCGGACGTGGACGCAGTTGGAGGGCTTGGCACAACGAAGGGGTTGGCGATGTGGCAGATGGGGGCATTGCCATAACGGATCCAACATAGCGGCGATGCAAAATGGTTGACGTGCACAGTGAGAGCAGGATTTGAACCCGCGACCTCCCCCTTGCATGCGGAGTGGCCAAACCAACTTGGCCAACCGAGTTGGTTGGCAGTTAATTGGCGGATATGCTATATAGCATATAGCTCGGGTCACCCTTGGCCTATATAAAGGCCCTCAACACTCCAATCTAAACAAGTTCATTGTTCGAGCTTCAAAGAACAAACTCATTCGAGCTTAAGTGAGCTCCTCCCAAGCTATGAAGAGCCTCTCTTAGGCAAAGGCCGAGGCATAGAATAAAGGGAGATGGTGGAGAATAGAAGGCCTTAGTATTTTTTTAAGGTCATAGTTTGGAGGCCTTAGGAAATAAGAAGGCCCATATTTTGGAGCAAAATTAGAAAGGCCTATTATAGGCATTGTGAAAGTCCTATAGGCGATATTGAAGCTCCAAGCTCTCTCCGAGAAGCGGTATTCAAGCCCGAGCCGAGGAGGACGACAAATGAAGTTCAAAGGCGTGATTGTGGCGATGTAATGGAGATGTAAGTCCTATTTTAATATAGATGTTATGGAGAGAGAAAAACACTTATATCGTATTAATATAAGCATGATGGCCTATATCGTAATAGTATGGGCGTGATGGTGATGGTGACCTATATCGTAATAATATGGGCACGAGTAAGACCTATATCTTACTAATATAAGCATCTTCATAATGGTTCGGGAGTTATTATTTTTAACTCACAGAGAGACTTCTCAAGCTGGAGCTCGGAGACGCCGTGGAGCCGAGGGTTGTGAAGAAGCATAGAGAAGCAGTAGAGCTTAGAACCTCAGTACTTTGGATGAGTCGTCAGACCGTTGGCATCGGAGCAGGGTCGTTATTTAGTATTGAGCTCGTTGGCGACGATTGTTGTCTGCTAACATTTGGAGACTTAGCAACGCATAGCGGGAGTGTGGAGGTTTCTGGAAGAATACTTAGCACCGTGCAACGGAGGTGTTGAGGTATTCATCATTACGGGAGTCGTTATCAACTGCTGGAGAGATTGCGGAGCTTGGACTTGGAGCCATAGGGTATTCTGCAAAAGAAGATCGGATTTGTGACATAAGCCAGGATGTTGTCACTCGGTGGTCGTGGAGGAGGTTCTTATTCTTCAAGCTTATCTAGCCACACAACCATAATGGGAAATGTCTGGAAGACTGACCTGGGGAGCCATAAGGCGTCATAATAGTGTCTAGAAGACCGATCGGGGAGCCATAGGGCATTGTACTATGAAGGTGAATACTAGATCAAATCTGCATCATAAGCCGGGGTAACTATTCGGTGGTCGTGATAAAGATTCTTGTTCTTTGTATTCAATATTATCATGCTTAGATTGTAATTTTGTATTAATTGCAGTCGAAGTGGATAATATATCGGTTCTATTGATGAACCCAGAGGCGTAGGCATTCTGCCAAACTCTGTTATCAACCTGTGTGTAGTGTGTTTTAATTCTTGCATTGCTTTAAGTTGATTTTAATGGGGTAAGTTCGGAAAATAATTTAAAGCCTATAGGGGTCCGTGAGCGAGAAATTTTTTTTTCTGTCAATTTTCGGATCACGTTTGCATAAAGGAAACTATGAAGATGAAGGAACTGCTAGTTGTTGCATTTAAGGAGAGCACATTTGAAGATCCTCTATGTGAAGTAGAGGATGAAAATGAAGGGAAGAATGGTGTTGTGACAGCAATAGAAGTTGCTGAGAATGGACCTTTGATACCCCATCATGTGACTGCGTTTCATGAGAAGAATTTAAGGAATGGTGAAGTGTTGGACAGTCCAGCAATGAAGAAGATGACAAAGGATGAAGAAACAGATATGGAAAAGATGTTTCTACAAGCAATAGATACACATGAAGGAGAGATGAGAGAAGCAGAAGAATGCCACTCATGTGCCATAGATTCAAAGAAGGAGATAGAGATGCTGGATATGTTTCTATCAAGAAGAATGAATACCATGGTGGCACATATGTGGGAGCAACCCACATAGGAGTTGACGAAGAGGCTCTTATGAATCAAGAGCTAAATTATGTTGATATGGACAAGGAGAGTGAATTTTTTTTTTGCGCATGGCATGTTTGTGACGCATAAGAAGATGAAGAAAGAAGGAGAAGGAAAAGAGAATGAGATGGTGGAGCTGATGTTGTTATAATCCAAAGCATGTGTTGAAGAGGATGATGTTGCAGTTGAACAATGTCTTTTGGAAGACTTGAAGGTAGAGAAGAAGGATATGCAAGTGCATGCACATGATACTGATTTGAAGGAAGAATCGAGTAAAGAAGAGGACAATAAAGTTGCATTAGAGATGACTTCAGAGAAGATGCATATGAGAATGCTTAATTCTCATGATACTTTCTATTCTCAGTTTGTTGCTGCTATTGAGGAATGGAGAACAATTGAGAGTGTGCAAACACAAGTTGCAGCTGAAGAGGAGTTGCTGAAGCATGATGGTGCAGATGTGAGAATGTTGAATATGCTAGACCCTATGAGAATTGTCAACTCTCTAAATACTTGGGTTACTAATTTTGTTGCAGGTATGACTGAATGCATTGAAGAAGAGGAGAATGTTTAGAAGAACTCAATTGAGGTGGCCCTTGGAGTCCAAGTATGTAATATGGTTGCATATATGATGAAGAGTGTACATGATGGATTCTTTGACAAGAAATCCATGAGAGAAGTGAAGAAGAGATGATTTGAGATAGAGCTTGAGCTGCATGCTTCTATTGTTGGAAGAGGCAATTGGTTCAAAGCCCATGAAGGCTTTAAAAAGAATGGTGTTGAGTACAATTGGTTGTGGTGGTTAGATAGTGGTGGGTCAAATCCCACAAGTGGATGGAAGATGAGAAACAAAGCATCTTGGAGGAGGTGGATGGATGACTATGCCTAAGAAATGGGTAAGGTAAAGAAAAAGGTGATCAAAGCTATGTTTATGAAGATGATTTATGAACCAGCATGTTGCTGGAAATGGAGAAAGAAACAATAGAACAAACTTTAGTGGTACCTAACAAGTTGGAAGGGAATGCCACGGTCATTACTTTTCATGACCAAAAGATTGGTTCTACCACTTATTCTATTTGAGTAGGAGCTCAAATTCTCTTACCATGGGCACCAAATGCAGGAGCATCTTTGGTTCACTTGTGATCTGGCCTCACCAAAAAAAAGATGTACAGTTGTCAATCCTAACTGCTGAGAGTTTTAAGTAGTGTGTTCTCCTAAAATTGGAACTTTTTGTAAGTGCCCTGACTTATAGGAGCAACTGTAGCTTGTTAGCTATATTTAGAATTAAAAAGTCAAATTAGGAGTCTTTCTTGTTAGTTGGTTAATATAATTGCACGTTAACTTTAGATGAGAGATAGAGGAGCTGCAAGAAGATTTGTGAGTTGCAAAAGAGGGCCTAAGAAATAATTTAAATTTCAAAATACTCCGATTGAAATTCTGAGAGAGCTTTTTGTTCATCTTGGTCTTATGTTGAAAAACCTCTTTGTTTTTACAAATCAACATTAATTCAAGAGATATGTGGGTTTGAAGGTTTTAGTTGTGTGTGAAGGCATATAGAAGCAGATGATGCACATGTTTGAAAGTCTAGCTTTAGAGGAGAGATAGAGGAGCTGCTAGAAGATTCACGAGTTGCAGAAGAGGGCCTAAAAAATAACCAAAATTTCAAGTAGTCCGATTGAAATTCTGAGAGAGGTTTTTGTTCATCTGGGTCTTATGATGAAAACCCTCTCTCTGTGTTTGCACAACAACATTGGTTTAAGAGATATGTGTGTTTGAAGGTTTTAGTTGTGTGTAAAGGCATTTAGAAGCAGAGTCTACCCACGTGTTTGTATCGCCCTTTGAGGCTCAGAGTTGTATGTGGGATTATATAGTCGGGTCCATTAAAACTGTGTGGTAGAATGTTGTAATGCCCATTAAAGCTTGAATCAATGAAAAGAATATTGTTTTGCACTAGAAACTATTGTGTTACTCTATACTTGCAAGTTTGGGCACTTATTAAGATGAGACCCCAAATCTTGGCTGTGTCAATATAGCTCATACAAACAATGAAAATGTTACTTCTTGTTGTCTGGGACTGTCCAATGTCATTATCACCACCCCAATCTATATCACTGTGGCCAATGAAGCTGTTTTGATTTGAGCTATGCCCATCATAGCAAATGATCCGCTGCTGCTTTCAAGTATTCAAGAACCCTTTTGATTGTCACCTAATGTTGTGGTCTAAGATAAGTCATGTATGGGGAGATTGCTCCTCCAGAAAAAGCAATAACAAGTCAATTATATATCATTGCATAGATTGGAGGTCTCATACACCGAATTGGTGTCTTGCTTGGTGCTGACCTAAAAAACAACATTTACCTTTACCAATGTATGTTTATTTGGAATGGGCTCTATACTTCTCATTAGTTCTCCAAGGCCATATATTTATAAATACTTCTCATTAGTTCTTCAAGGCCATATATTTACAATATTTAGTTGATATCTCTATGAGTTATAAGGGTTACATTTCTCCATTGAAGATCTCTTCAAGAAATTCTGCAAGTATTTCTATTAAGTCGAACAAATCTTCTCCTCATTGTATGGGATTGTCTAATACAAGTGGATTTCTTCAAGGTTTTGCATTTCAAATTGAAATCAATGTTTGCTTTCAACTGAAATTGCTTGTTATTTCTATAAATAAAATTCGCTCATCAACATAAAACATGATGACGACAAATGTCTTTTGAACAAACTCGACATATATGTTGTAGTATACAATATCTTTATACAACTGTGATAAATAAAGTACCTACCTAGCGTATGATACCATGCTCAAAGGTGACTTCTGAGCACAGATCTCTCAGTCTACATCCCAATTATTCTTTCCATTTTCTTTGCATAGCATTTGTAATCCCCAAGATCTGAAAAGGTATAATGTTAAAGAGGTTAGGTTGGAAAGCAAGCAAAAAAGACCAAGACAAACATTTACTAATGCGATAAAGTCTTTTTCATGAAGGATGGGCCTTAAGTCAAACTCAATCAACCTAGGGTTAATAGAATAATAAAATATAAACAAACTAGGGGTTTAGTTCCAGAAGATGGGGTTTCAAGGGTTTTCGTGAATGAGGGTCCTTGTCCTCATGAAGCTGGTGAGTCCCAATTGCAAAGATCTTTTGATAATTCTATTTGCAAAGAAAGATGCAATTGAGAATGCAATGCAAATTAGCCCTTTTTCTTTCATTTATGATTTTATAAAAGAACGAGCGAGAGTTAGAGAATCAAGTGATCCCATTCCCAAATACCAAATGATAACACTATGCCCATGCAATATTAAGAAATATAACAACTTCTTGACAACTCCTACCCCATGTAGCCGACTGAACAGCCCTAGAGCAGCGAAAAGATGGCAAAGGAGGAAGACACAACTACCAAGCTAACCCTGATAGAGTAAGAGAGAAGACTTACAAGGCTTCCCTAGTATCTTTGGCGTAGGAGTAGAATTGCAACACCTAAATGGCAGAATGCAAATGTTGGAGAAAGAGCTTGTGAATGTGGACCTTGACAGTGAAAATCAGCCTTGTTTTTTCTGTTTTCGGAACTGAGAGGTCTAATGGTGGCTGGAGACTCCAACCATTTGCAAGTTGTGACATGTGTGTAAAAATATAAAGGTAAGCATAAAGGTTTAGCCCTTAGACTTAAATAGGTGGTCTTTGGACAAGGTATAGGAGAAGATGACATCGCTATCTCAAAAAGGAGTGGGAAAGTGCTGAAAATGAAGGAACTAGCATTTGGGATGAAAAAACATCTCAAATACTCATTTCAGTGAAACGCGAGGTGCAACCGCATATGTTTTGACAACATATGTGCTGTGGAAAACTGCAACAACATAGATGCTGCACCGTGTTTTAACTTTTCACTATAACCCCTGCATGGTAGACAAACAAAATCTGGTGACACATGATTTCAGCCAAAGTGCTAGGGTACACATACAGATTTTAGTTTTGCAGTTGGGGATAATTTTTTGTGCTAATCAATCCCTTCACATAGCCTTGGGTAACAAGTTGTACTTTTCACCTTTCTACTAATCCATCAATTTACTCAACTAGAAAACCCAAGCATCTTCCAGCTTGGAAAAAGATTTTCCAATGAAAAAGTTTTTTTGATTATTGTAGAACCATATTATTCATCAAGGGCTTCTCTCCACCTTCAATGATAACTCTCTTTGCCTCGAGTCATGTTTGAACTCTAGAATGAGTGCTCTATGATAAAGAGAGAGAAATTGTGATGCAAGAGAAGTTGATTAAATTATGAGGAATGGGGCACACATTTTCAAGAATTATTTGGAAACTTGTGCTTGATTTGTGGCACGAGTCAACTATTTGAAGAAAATTTCAATTGCATGTTGGCCTGGATGGTCCGATTATGGCACTAATAAAGGACAATCATGCTCTGTGTTACAAGTTATTTTGCTCCGTTGGCTTTTGCGTTGTACTTTTGGGTTGAAGTTGGCTTATTCTTGTATTTCCTACAGCTTGTTTTCTGGGGTTAAGCTGGCCTCCTTAGAATCTGAGTGATTAAAGTGATTTCAACAAGTCTAGATTATAAATCCTTCATAATTGGAAAATGAATGGGATGAGATGTTTTTCTTATTCCAATAGACTTGTCTATTCCAAGGATTTAAGTGATGTTTTATGAGTTCGCTTACAAAGCAACACATTTTCAAGAATTATTTAGAAACTTGTGCTCAATTTGTGGCACGAGTCAAATATTTGAAGAAAATTCCAATTTCACGTTGGCCTAGATGGTCCTAATTTGGTACTAATAATGGACAATCATGCTTTGTGTTACAAATTATCTTGCTTCCTTAGCTTTTCCATTGTAATTTTGGGTTGAAGATGGCTCATTCTTGCATTTCTTACAGCTAGTTTTCTGGGTTTAAGCTGGCCTCCTTAGAATCTGAGTGATTGAAGTGATAACAACTAAGTGAAGATTATAAATCCTTAGTAACTGGAAAATGAATGGGATGAGATGCTTTTCTTATTACACTATACTTGTCTATTTCAAGGATTTAAGTTATGTTTTACAAATTCGATTACAAAAGTGTCTAATTCTTTGTCCAATTGTGGTCTTTAAGGTGGCATCATAATAAAATCTATGAAGATTGAGTTTGATAAGTGTCTTGCAAGTTTTTGGTCCCAAAACTGTGTTTAATATGTTTCTTTTCACTACAAAGCATACATAGTCCTATTTTTTGTAGAGAAGAGAGACTTGTCCCAACAACTATTCTCTGAACTTTGAAGCTGTATGAGTTTTACATCCTTAGTCTTCTATCTCATGTCAAGTTTATGACTCCAACTGGTTTTAAGCCTTATCCATTTATTCATGCTACGGTTGTCATAATGATTTATGAATTTACTAGTAAGTCATTTCCGATCTCTCTAGATTGACTCTCCATTACCAAGCGTTTCTTTGAATCAATGCTAGTGGCAAGTCCAAATAAGTTGATTGATGTTTTTCATGAACATTCTAGTCATCTTTATTTGTATCTCACAAATCATGCCGACAGATCTGACATATTTTTGTATAAATGCTTCTTATCCATTCTAGGATTGATTCAGTAGAGCCCTTAGATGTTATTAAGCGCCAAATATTACTATTCCCTATATTTCACCCCCAACTGAAGCGTTGACAGCCTGAAGCTTTGGAAGCCTGAAGCCGTTGCAGGCCGTGGCAGCTGTGATCACTGCTTCACCTCACCACTTCTCCTCACACCAGGATCCATCAGGTATGTTCTTTTGGCTGGGATCTCACAATAATTACTCTTTAGTGTAAATAAGACCCGGCAAGCTGTAAACACTTTACTGTCCCTGTAAGCAGATCTAGACAGTTTGACAAATTTACTGCAAATCGAACAATTTAAAGTAGGGTCTCAGGTCTCTTTCAGAGCAGGTCCCAAAGTGTTTGAAGTGCATCAGCATGTCTGGGTCTAACTAGGGTAGGGTTTGAGGGTGTCTGTACATGTCAAATAGATAGCAAACCAGAAAAGGAAGGGTTCCAAGAAAGTTTGGAAGGAAACCAAAAAGAAAAGCTATTAGAACAGAACAGAGGGGTGTCAGGGCTTGAATTGGTTGTCATCCAATGGGTGAAGTGCTCCCATTGGAGAAATACACGCCAGAGGTGGGGAAATTGCTACAGCAGGTTCCACTTTTTAGAAGTATGACGCAGTTAGATATAGCCATACCCTCAGAGAAAGCTATAAACACTTCACTGTCCCTCTAAGTGGATCTAGACGGTTTGCCAAATTTACCATAAATAGAACATTTAAGAGTAGGGTCTCAGTAGGGCCTCAAGGACTCTTTCAGAGCAGCTTCCAAGATGTTTGAATTACGTTTCGGTATAGCGTGTCTGAGTTAACTTAGAGCATGGTTTCATTGTGTCTGTTCTGGTCAGAGATAAAACAAAGGAGAAGGGAAGGGTTCCATGAAATTACGGGAGGAAAGCAGAAGGGAAAGGTTTTAGAGCAACACAGAGGGGTATCAGTGCTTAAATTGGTTCAGGTTGTCTCCCAATGGGGGAAGAACTCGCATCAGAGTAATACATGCCAGAGGTGGGGTAGTTCCTATGGTAGGAGCTCAGAGAACCATAGGTTCCACTTTTTAGAAGTATGGTTCAGTCAGAAATATCCATAACCTCAGAGGCTATGGCAGAACGCTGACAGGTCCCCACATATGCGTACATGAACTCATACATTGGAGTGAATATTGGAACTTACAAGGCTTGTGAGCATATACATATCTTTATCTGGATAATATCATCTCATCATCCCAGCCAGGTGTAACTCTCTTGGTAGCAGTTACAAGACCAATCCACATTAATGCAAAGGAATATTGGGTTAATATTAGACACTGTTAAGCTTGGATGAGGGCAGACGCTATGAAGAAGCATAGGTAGTGATTGAAAACCAAGGAGGTTCACAAGGACAAGCTTATGACAAAAAAGAACCAATGGTATTGCCTGATTCGAAACAAATAGATAAGCCAAAGCCACACGTGCGGCAGGGAAACGAGGAAAAGGAAGGTCAGGTCAGATTGGTAACAGCAAAGAAAACAAGAACCACACCATGCAATGTTAACAAAAACCATGAAAGGCAGCAAGGAGATGCAAAAATATGGTGGTAAAGGTCATCTAGAGGAGATCCAAGGTCATGAGGAAACATACAGCCCCAGAACAACTCAGCTTATTTGGTCATTGAAGCTATATGTGCAAGAGCTAATGAGTTGTAAAGAGAAACAAGAAAACGTGGAAGCAAGGGAGAAAGTAAAAGATGTTAGAATTAGAGGAAGTGGTAAAACCCAAGCAAAGATTGGAAGAAGACAATTGCGTTCTCAAAGCACAAGTGGCAAAACTGCAAAGGCTCATGGATGTTGGACAACATGAATGGTATGCCCTAAAACAAGCCATCCATTCCCCAACAAAAGCCTAGGTAGGGTATGAAGAGGTGAAGGCAAACACAAATGAAAAAAGTACAAAATGCATTTCAAAGCATGGAAGCCAGAGAACATGATCTAAGAAACCAATTGGAAGAGGCTAAAACATGGGCACAAGTAGTAAAAGAACCACAGGGTAAACATGAGGAGTGTATAAAGAGGCAATTCAAGATTCAAATGATAGAAGAAAAGGAACGGTATGATAAAATATCCTACATAATCGTCAAAGGGCTGAAAATTTTTGAAGGGGAGGACATAGGCAAATCTAGAAAGGGATTTTCTCAAATACCGGCCACAATGGAAAGTTCAGATCAAACAAGCAAGTAGAATTGGGCAGGTGAGCGAAGGGGGGAAGGATAGACATATTCGAGCCACAATGGTGAACTTCAAGGATAAGACAAGGGTGCTTAGAAATAAAGGCATGTTAAGAGGCTCAAACTATTACATAGACAAGGACTTAACCTTTGTGTATCTAGAAGAGAGAGAGAGATAAGGAATGGGAAAAAGTGAAGGCAGCAAGGAATGAAGGTTGATGTGCCTACTTTAAGAATGGAAAAGCTTATATAACAGGTTGACAAACCTGAAACAAACTAGAAGTATGGCCCACCCAGGAGGACTTAGGTTAGGGCCCATAGACAGAGATAGAGACATAATTATTCTAAAAGAAACACATGCACACAATGTTTGCAAGACACCATACCTTGAAGGATATAAGAAGGCAGTAGTATGGAATATAGCAGCAGAGAATGGTAAGGGACATGGGGGATAATGTTGTTAATTAAAGCAATCTTTAAGCCAGAAATATCATAATAGAAAAGCAAGATGAAAGCAAACAATACATTTGGATTAGAATCATAGAAAATGACTTGAGTAATAACATAATTACATGCTATTTTGCACCCCAGAGTTCCAAATGTTATAAGAAGCATGATTTAGACCACCACAAAGGTTCATATCCGTTCTTAAAGAGGGACATATCAGCTGTAGTAAGCTTAGGCTGATGATGTTAGCAGGGGACTTCAATGCATGCACATCAAACAAGTAGACCAACATTCTAGGAAACAACGAGGCACTAAATATGAATCCTTTATGGTTGGCAGAAGAAGAAAATCAGCAATGGACTAAAGTTTCAGAAGATGAGCACAAGGCTATCATGCTCTTTGGAGAAGAGTTTTTAGGTTTATGCAGCATATACTACTTGATCATATGCAATAATATGAGTAAGTGGGAAAAATCAGGGAATTATACTTGCAGAACTTATAATGGGAAGAGTGTAATTGACTACGTTATATTTTCACAAAATTGCATATCTAGAATAGTGGAGCTAGAAGATGAGGACGCTCTCGTAGGTATTAAGTTAGACCACAAGCCAATATGAAAGTTCAATTACAAGGTGTCAAGCATAAAATGAGCACACTTAGGTCAATCAAAGTAAACCACCAACTAAAGGAAACATCCTCTTGACAAAGGAAAATCAGCAAGCCTTCAGGGTGACATTGAATCACAAATTAGAAAGCAAGTGAGCCTCTGACATATGTATGAATTAGATTATGTATTTTTGCAGGATTTTTACTCATGCGTGTTTAAGTCATCTCAAAATTATCACCACAAGTAGTCATTAACATAATGACATTATTCCTCATGTATTTTTGGTAATAATCACAAGGGGGGACCCACTTAGCACACAAACCCTGTAGAATTTGTTAGTAGGGGGAGGAATGGTGAATCCAAACCCATTGCTTTAGCATACTCAGAACTGTATTACACCAAGTGGTGCATTAAAGAAGGCTAGAGAGTGAGAAGCCCAAATACAGCTGGATTACATTCATTGCGTCCTTGCCCCTACTAACAAATGCTTATGATGCTTGTGTGCTAAGTGGGTCCCCTTGCCTTGTGATTATTGCCAAAAATACATGAGGAATAACATCATTATGTTAATGACTATTCATGGTGGTCATCTTGAGATGACTTTAATATACGATTTATATTTAATGCTCACAAAAATACATAGGGTGATGATTCTTTTTGTTTGTTGAAAGCCTTACCACTCTCACAGAACATAATGTACAAATTCGGCAATGTAGATTGAGAAGCTTATCTGTGGAATCCAAGATTTTTGCCTCTTAAACACATGCAAGAATGTTACATCTTACTATTTGATAAGCAATTGAAACTTCAGTGGCAAACTTACCTGTATGATAAATCCTAATGAAAGCCTAGAATGAAATGCCAAATTATGAACCAATAGGTAGAACTAAGGAAAACGAAAAAATCTGTGAGCAAATGGTGCGTATAAAAATACAAGAGTATACAAGAATTAGAAGGAGCGAGTTGATTTACTTAGGGAAACATGAGCCAAAAATATTTTAGAGGGCGGTCCACAAGGAAAACAATGCAAATAGAGAACAATATTATAGATGCCAAAGGATCCATCTCAAGTATTCGAATTCTTTATGCAACTAGCATAGGAGATCACACCCCACCATGTGATGCTAATGGCTGTCCTCTAACAAAAGCCTTGTAAATATTGATATTGAGGATCTTCCCTCCCCATTAACGTAGGCAATCAGATGTTCCAAAAATGTATTTGAAAGAGAGAGAAACAAGTGTAAGAGAAATGAGATGCAAATAGAGCAATACCTTACGATCCAAGTTAGTGGATGGAGAAATCAACTTCAGTTCTGTCAAAGCTTTAACTTTGAAAACAATACACCTCCTACAATCAATATCAAAGAAGAGCTTTTCACAATTGAGGACATCATACAAGGTATTAAAAAGCTAGCAACAAGTAAAGCCAGAGACATCGACAACTTATAGGTGGAGCATCTAAAATGGGGAGCAAATATTTTAGCACCTTGCATCAACGAAATTTTCAATGAAGTCATCCAAAATGACTTCCCAACAAAGTGGACAACCAGCCTAACCACACCTTTGTTGCAAAGTGGAGATGTAAATAATCTTTCAAACTATTGAACTATCATGGTCAACCATCTCTTTGCAAATCTTTTTGGGAATGCGATAGAATTTACCATTATCAGTTGGCCATGAGGAAAACGCTACTACATTATTTTTTTCTATTTATTTTTCACCACTAGCCCAAGCCATTGAGAACACATATTGTGATTTTTTTGTTTTCACACTCCTACATTTGGTGTGAAGATGTTTGGAATTTAATATCAATAGGACATATATTGTTTTCAAGGTCATTTGGGGTAAGACTTCAATTTTAATAGCATATTGATATTAAATTCAAATCTTACACCAAATGACCTTGAAAACAATGGAGGAGCCACAGGATCCCAATTCATTTACTTTTGTTTCAGCATATTCATAGCTTTGAAGTCATGAACACTAGACATCATGGAAAATCAAGGCCAAAATTTAAACACAAGAAGGGTTGTCTGAATATTTTTGGAGCGAGATAGGTGTCAAACAAGGTTGTTCTCAATCCCTGACTTTGCTTGGGCTATATGTTGACAAACTAGAAGAATGGAAAGACATTTTGGAGGGGGAGGGGTCCACTAAGCCAAATATGTGCTGAAACTCTTGCTATATGTTGATGGCCTAATTCTAATGGCAGAGACAACTCAAGATTTATGAAATCTTTTCTGTGTTGTACAACTACTTTGTAAAGAGGTAGGAATACATAGTGAACCAAATCAGCCATAACAAATAACTACTCTGATTGTATTTCGTTTGTTCTCTTAAAGTATTTGTCAACTGTTTTCATTTTGGAAGGAGAGTCTCTTGACCTGGTAATCAGATTATACAACATTGAGGATATAATGGAAAAGTACATTCACATTAAACTTAGCAAGTAAAAAACCCATAGAGATTGCTCATCCACACAAGAAGAATTCAGTGATTGCTTTATGCGATTTAGATTATATTATTTACATCGTGTATGCCATTAATTGAACTACGGGATTGTACAAATACCTAGGGTACTATTTGATTTTTACCTATACCACATTGTTAATAGATTGTATTCAGTTACTAGGGAAAAGTAAAGATGCTACACTGGGGTTTTTATATGGGTATGAGCTATGTGATATTGGGACATTGAGTTTGAAATGGAGACAAGTAGAAAGGATCCAAGAGAGTTTGATCGCATACAACTTCGGTTAAGGCTTCACTACCTTACAAAATAATCTTGGTAAAGCCAAACACTTTTGTATTCTAGAAGCAATCGCTATGATCAGGTTACTATGTTACTTGAAATAGACAAAAAGCATGAAGGTCGGTAGACAACCTAGGGCTTCAAGAGAAGAAGAGTTACACAGTTAATTGTTTATCACATGGGCATTGCAATCCCACAACACCCATCCCCTAGCTGCCATGAGTAGGGACGACCTATTGGCATAATTAGGGTGCCCAAAACTTAA
This sequence comes from Taxus chinensis, assembly GCA_019776745.2. NCBI lineage: Eukaryota > Viridiplantae > Streptophyta > Pinopsida > Cupressales > Taxaceae > Taxus > Taxus chinensis. The sequence goes on from CM034156.1 coordinate 196,612,462, forward strand.
CAAATATACTATAAAGTTATGTAGGATGAAACATTTAGCATACTCATTGAAGGAAGTAAACAAACAAGCAAAGCATTTGCGCCAACATTTTATTGTGTTCAGGGAATGTCCAACTTATGAGCATTGCAAAAAAGTATACACAGGGGCTGAAATGTAATGGAGGGAAAAAGTTCTCATACTTTGGCCAACCTTCTAGAGCTAGCTCGAGATAAGTTTACAGAAATAAAGAAAAAATATATATTAATATCCATGCATGACCAAAAGTAGGTTAATGGGACTGGAGAATGTATGCGTTTTTTACATCATAGGGGCAGTAGAAACACATAAGCATTTCATCCTTGAATGTCCAAGGTACACGGATAATTGAGTCAAGTATAAGCCAATCAAATTATCAATCAAGACTCCATGACGTAGCTGTTTTAAGAGGCTAGAATTAAAGGGTCAGGGGAGATGTTAAACCAAATTAGTAAGAGGAGCACCTTCTTAAAGATCTAGCTTATGCTTGTGAAGAGCATTGTAGTAGGGTGAAGCAGCTCTATTAATGTTCGAAATAGTGGTGCAATCAGACCCTATCATGGTCACCTAGACATACTTAAAACCATTTCATTGTTTTCAAACCTTGAAATTTCAAAAATAGGTAATTGGAAAATATTTGTCATGCTCACCTTTGGATTCCTTATAGTGCCACGACTCCATGAATATCAAAGTCAAATGAATAACAAAGCATATCAAGTACATGAGGAGTTGATGAGGGAAAGCACAAGAGGGTTGCACGAGAAGCCTCTCAAGGTGCCCCTAAGCACCGTGGGTTATGTTGCAAGTCCTATAAAATCACAGAATGGAGGGGAGCTGACACAGAAGCTTAAAGGGACATAAATACGAATGTTTCTGGAAGTGGCATTCAAATGGACTGGAGACAAGAAGTACTCAAGCGTTTCACATGAGCAGAGCATGGAGTACGTAATGCATCCTATAAGCTAATATTAAGCTACATACGATGAGGATTTTGATAGTCAAACAAAATCATCAGAGGCATCGCAGATAAAAGAACATCTTGAAGGAGATATGGCAAGTTAAGGATAGGCAACCATTGAAATGAGTGAAAAAAGCACCCAATTGTCCCCAAGACATAAAGCTCTATCTATGACCTATTTGATCAAATAGTGGAGCACGTCAACGTACAAGTTTCATGTCTAGATGGGATCATTAGGATAAGGATAGACGAACAAGGCTCATTTTTGCAACAAGAAACAAGTTTGGCAAATGTCAATAACTACATAGTCAATACTGGGTTTTTGGTAAACCTGCGAGCTATTAACCTGACTTTTGAACTTATCAATATTGCCATTGGCCTTATACTTGATTATGTAAAGCCACCTAGAGCCAACAATACTACATTTTTCTAGAGGAGGGACAAGATCCCAATGGTTTCATTTTTAACATGACCTAAAATAATCAACTTCCACAGAAACTAGATAAGCTTTCGCCAAGAATGAGATTGCTCGTAAAAAGATCAGGATGCAACGACTGATAGCACTGAGGACACTTTTGACATGTCTTAATGCATATGGTGGCTTCTGGTCCATCTGGCTAAGGTTATCATGATTAGACTCCCAAATGCAGAGAAGGGAAAGAACCACATGCAGGTCGATTAGTCCCATAGACCATCACCAATTTTGTAGGTAAACTACATGTTCAATTACAACATGATAATGGCTCCAGATTTATTGAACATTGCCTGATTACGTTAAACAACATCCTCCTAGTTCTAACTCATTCCATTTTTCATGAAATATGAAGAAACAAAAAATGAACTACAAAAAGGTGAGCATTTTCATGAGGACTGTACAGAGATTCCTGTTCTTAATAACTCTGAAGTTTTGTAGGAGGATGGCACCCTTAGACCTTTTGTTGCAATCCTTCATAGCCTACAAAGATGCCCAATGATAGGAGGTTGATCTAACTTCTTCCTTTTAGCTTTAAGAGAATGAAGATAAGGCAAGGATTCCATGGAAGATTTGGTCAGATGAGATACACTAGGTTTCTTATATACTCCATCTTTTATAAAGGAGTAGAATGAAATAGGACTTTTAGTAGGGACTCTGTTCAAAATATGAACAATTGTATTCATGCTTCAGACCCATAGAAATTTAGGGACTTGGGTTGAGTGCAACATGGTTCTGGCCATTTCAAGAATGGTGTTTCCTTTCCGCTATACCAATCTGTTGAGGAGAGTAGCGAGTTCTCTTTGTATTCCACATTCGATACAAAACAAATCAAATGCTTTACTAATATATTCTCCTCCGTTATCTGTTCTAAGTCATTTGATTTACGACTAGAACTGTCCTCAACTAGAGCTTTAAACTCTTTAAATTTAGATAGAACATCTGATTTATTTTTAATAAAGAATGACCAAATCATGCGAGAATAATCATCAATGAAGGTAACAACATACAATGAACCATTTAGGGAAGGAACTTCTAAAGGTCCTCTAACATCACTATGGACAAGTTCCAAAGGTTCCAAGGAGTTCGCTTCATGATGGCTATAGAAGGGATTTGTAGATTGCTTACCACGTAAGCACCCTTCACAAGTTTCACGAGTATGAGAGATAGGTAGTAAACCAATAATAAGGTTAAGACGAGACATGTCATACATGCTCCTAAAGTTAACATGACCTAATATTTCATGCCACAACTGTAAATCATTCCTATTTTGAGTAGAAAGACATGAAGCATATGCAAAACTTTTAAATACATATAAAACATTCTTTTGTATGCCTTCAACAATAGTGACATCTAACTCATTTTTGATAAACCATTTATCTTTTAGAATTACACTATAGTTGTTTTGAGTTAATTGTGAACATGAAAGTAAATTCATTTTCAATTTAGGAACACACAAAACATCATTTATAAAACCATTGAAAACTTAAGCTCTTCCTTGACTTTGAACATCAAGAATGGAATGATCACCAAGATAAATTCAATCATTATATTCTTTGATATCAGATCAATAAGTCATATGCCTAGATGCACCACTATCTAATATCTATTCGTTTTCTTTGACAAAAACTAATGCATCTTATAAAACAACTACATTTGGTTTTTGATTGTTCTTTTGATTTTTGTTCTGAGTTTGATTTGGTTTGTTTCCTTTCTAATTTTTGAAATTTGGTTTATTTTTGTTTACAATTATGACATTTCCTATCGAAGCTTGCTTTTAAGTGATTATTCCCTATTTTCTTATCTTTACTAGGGGGTTTAAAGTTTGATTTGAAATTTTGATTCTTGTTAAACCTAAAAGAGTTATTCTTAGGATTTTGTGCGAGAAGTGCTTGAGTGGCATTCTCCTTCGAATCAAAGTTCGACATGACTTGCTCTTCCTGAATTAGGAGAGCACTTAGAGTAGATAAGTCTAAAATATCTTGTTCACTTTGATATTTTGAGTTTAAAATGGAAATGAAGTTCCTAAACCTTTCATGGATGTTCATTTGAATAATAAAGTAAAATAGTTTGTTATGAATCAAATCACAATTACATCCATCTAGTTGAGATTTAATGTTTTTAATTTTTGCTAGAAAATTAACTACTTTGTTCGTTTTCCTTCACGAGAGTTGTTATAAGGTCAAGAATTGATTTTAGAATTTTTTAAAGGTGTGTACCTTTGTGCATTGATTCTAACAATTTCCAAGCTTTGTTCGAACTTTCCTGGTTTCCAATGTGCAACAAAAAGTCGTCTTGCACGCTTCGCAGTATAATTGACATCACTTCTTGCTCTTTTTGTTGAATGCAGAAACGTTGTCTACTGTCGCTTGCCTACTGGTCGACGTCTTCTTCGTACCGTTCACAAAAGTCCAAAGCTTACGTGCCATGAATTCCGCCTTCAATCGTATATTCCAGATGTTGTAGTTAGTGCCATTTAACATCTGTGTCTTGTTAACGCTGAAATGATTAGAACCCATTTTAAATGAAGCTTTCAAACTCAAATCAAGAGAAAAAAAGATTATAACGAAACAATTGAATATTCAAATCCTTATTTTGCACTTTTCGATAAAAAATCGGTTTTAAGGAGGCAAAAACTGCAAAAGTTTTAGTTAAATCCCCTTGTGCCGAATTTTGGAGTTTTGGTCCTCTTCCCGCAATTAATCCTCTCCCTGTTTCTTATGACAAAAATGACAACTTGTCAATTAATTTCACAATTTTCAAAGATAATTTGAACAATAAAATTTTCTAATTTTGAATAAAAGGAAAAAATAATAAAGATCTCTTGAATAATCTAAGGAGATAGTATAAAATTATCGATTTAAATCCTAAATTGAAATTTCAATGTTATAAAGTTCATAAATTTATCAAATTTCAAAAAAATACTTGATAAAAAAATCCCTTATAAAAAATGAGGAGGGTCTGACCTCGAAACCTATGGTTTATATAAAACATATATTACCAATTGCCCTATTAACCTTCACACTTATATAACACAATATTATTTTAAAGTTTACCAAATTAAATAATAAATAAAAAAATTACCACTATTCCCACATTTATTTAACAGAGGGGGGATTAATTAAAAGTTTATTAAACAAATCCCATAAAAACATTAAAAAAATATTACCTTACCTTACTAACCAAATATATACGGCCTAGAAAACACACCAACCAACTCAAGTTCAACCCATTAGAACCTCAAAAACCAAACAACCCACAAGCAACACGGTCAAACCAATAAGGACAACCATTCAACATCCTAACTGTTTGAATCGTTACAATGAAAACTGAGTAAATGGTGGACAAATCAGCAATAATAAGCATGGACCATGTGGTATGTTTGTGTCAATGGACCACCTGATGCGCTTGGGGAGTAGCTTTTAATATAGTTTGATACAAGTCAAGCACCTTATATGGGGCGGTTAAGGTTTGTATTTATTTAAAATATGCTTAAGCAGCCAATACATTAAAACAATGCCATGTTAACAGCTGCCTAACCGACCATCATTCATCCCTAGTGCCAAATCACAACCGAGTTGGGAGGAGTATATGTAGTCAAGTCACAAACCAAGTGCCAACACATATTAACCATGCCTCGCATTGTCCAAACAAAGCATATATTGCAAGTGGTCCTTTGACCAAATGACATGTGGATTGGTCAATGTTTTAAATACCTTATAAGCCATGCACATGGGGGGGATGGGGTTTTAGTTTTAGGTTTGATTAATATATGCGGGGGACATAAAAAAAGGAATATTTGTTTGTAGATAATATATAAGCTAAGTGCTTATATAAAGATCCTTGACTGAGTCACCAACCACATTCTCTAAACATGCCAATACAAAAGCAAGGGGATGTTATAGAGGGGGTAAGATTTATTAAAAAAAAAATACTATGCAAAGTGGTCCCAGCCAATGACAAATTTTAAAGATCCTAAAATCTTGGAGGTTGTCTTCAACTTAGGAACCATCCGAATAAACTTGGTAAATTATTTTCCTGCACACTTGAAAACGTAGGAAGGAAATTAAACCTCGCAAAATATTTAAACAGATGCTTACCTGCATATGAATGAAGAGTGGGCCTGTTGGAACCTTTCTAATACACCAAAATTTTGAAGGGGTTAAAATATTTTGCAAGAGAAATATGTGTGAGTCAAATTAAATTGAATGGGGTTCATATTATATAGCCCGTGGGTTGTAACCACCTACTAACCAACATGGTTACAAAAATTAAAAGCAACCTTAATCAATTTAAATTATCTAAACACCGTACTTTGATACCATGTAGAGGTCCGAGCAAATAACCAAACATTACAAAGTTACTTAAATATTATGAAATAAACTATAATACAAAACATAGTAAATAAATATAACACAGTGAACACCAATTTCATGTGGAAAACCTTGTGAGAGGTAAAATACCACTATAAAAACTTAGATTTCCATTAATCGAGAAACTTTTACATTGCAATCCAGTAACCATAATTACCATATTTGTATGGATATGGTCCAAATTCGGTTCAGATTGAATTTTTAGGGAAAACCGAACTTGTTTGGTATATTCGTTTTAGCTTTATCTTAAAAAATATTTGAAAAAAAAACCTCGGCTAAAGTGTTGAAAAGTAAAAAACATTGAAAAAAACTAAAAAACCCTAATCGCAACATGATTTGAGAGGCAAAAAGAGTTTTAAATACAACATAGTGAGTGGTGGAAGGAAGAGAAACCCCACACGAATAAAAGAAAACACATAAGGTGAAGGGAAAGTGAAAATCCAGACACCAGTGGCCAAACACGACCTGCATGTTAATTGCCACCAAACATGACCTCATCCATTGAAATTTTCCCGTGCTTGGCTGTGCACAATCAAAGTGGGTATGTAAACGTATTTGCATTGTTTGGTTGGGAGGAGATATATCATATTCTATATTAATCATAAAATATTTATATCAAATATACAATATGGTAATACTTAGGTTTACCGTTAAATAGTTACATAAATTTAATTATTTTAGGTTTAACATTTAGTATTTTACTTTTATTATTTTAGGTTTAATGTTTAGTATTTTACTTTTATTATTTTAGGTTTAATGTTTAGTATTTTAATTTATTTGTCAATGATTAGTTAAACTTAGTTTTATTTTATTTTAGGTTTAACTGTGTTTTACTTTTACTTTTAATTTAATAATTAAATTTTCCACAAATTGTCAAATTCGACTTAAGTTATTTAACAAAATTACAAATTACTTTGTATTTATTTTAAGATCATTTACTAATTAGTTTTTTATTATTTTAATTTTAATTTTAAAATGAAAAAATTAAGTTGTATTTAGTATTCACTATATTTCATATAATATGTTTTTTATTAGATATGGTAAAAACAGGGATCGGCTCCCAGGGGCCATTACAAAAGGAGAATCAAAAAACAACCAGCAAAAAAGAAACAAGAAAGTCCCGGAAGGGAGTTAAACATGCTTAACTCATGTAGAGAAGGACCACACTTTCTATCATGGTGGGTAAACCCGTGAGAAGGAGAAACAGTCTCAAAAACGGCAAAACAACAGAAGTTCGCCAAAATTCTGTCAACAGACCGGGAACAAACGTTAATTATTTTGGGATCCCCCACTATTACCATCGTGGCTATCTTTGTTCCCGCCACTCTCAGCACCTTTATCATTAATATCATCCTCCATATCATCCTCGGAGTTGCTGATGCGCAAGTTGAAAATCCTTCTTTTGGTGCCCTCCATCCTTTCCATCTTATCGGTGAGCTTTTTGACCTGGTCCTCTAGCTCAAGAAGTTTCTGCCTGGACTTCACCTGTGCAGTGACAATTTGCTTGGAAGCATTGATGACATCCATCATTGAATCCCTTTGGCCCGCATTGGTTTCTTCCATCGCATGGAGAACCCCTTCTAAGTACTGGACCTTATTGCTCAACTCAAAACCCTTTAAATTACCATCCCTGTCCCGTTTTCTCGAAGTGCTCATCTAATATGTTTTATATTAAAAAAAATTAAATTTTGTGAACGAAACCAAACCAAACTGAATCTTTTGCAAAATCCCTAACTTCCAAACTTTTTTGCCCGTCTGAACAATCCGAACTTTTCGAACATGGTAACTATGCTAGTAACCCTTCTTCACCCACTTCTCTCCCATTTCAATATTCCCATTGAATTAAAATTATTGGGCCCCGAGAGCCCTATTTAAGTGGGTTTACGGGCGTGTCTTCCCGTGAAGCACCCCTCCACTTAATAAATTGATATTAATTAATCAATTTAAACTATAACCTAAAGTTTATGTTAACTAAATAAAAATATTACATATATATATTTATTTAATTATAAACTGAAGTTTATAACAATATACAAACACTTAAGAGGGGATATAAACCCTACTTAAGATTAATGTTCTAACATGATTGTAAAAATTGATAGGTTGTAGAGCCCAAAGGGCGGTTTGTAAGGTAAGGACCAATAAATAATAATGCAATAGATTAAGAATATCCTATTCTACTTTAATATATGCATGACCAATCAAACAATCAACCAAATTTGACATAACATAAAAGAAATGAGAGGCTGGAGATACATTTGTGCAGACACTATTGATGCAATATCTTCCCCTAGAGTTATCAATACCTTATGAGAGAGTTGATGTGGCGGACCACAAACGAATATAATAAAACCTAGAAAAAAGGCTTGTTGAAGACTCCAAAGACTCCAAATACTAGGCAAATCATGATAACTACAGCTCTTATCCTTGAGAATCCTAAGGACCCAGTGCTCTATGAGTAGACGACAAAAGATAAGCAAGGCTGACTTCAAGACCTTTAAGACCTTAAGAGCAGATTTGTGAGCGCAAGTAGACCAAAAGACTGATGATGATGTGATGAGAAATGTGCTCAAAAGCCGTGTACAATAGGGAACATGATTATACCTTACAATTTCTTATAGCCGACAACATCGACTATGGTCGATGTAGTTGACTGTTAGAAATAAAAGCCAAACATTATCGACCATGGTTGATATTGTGAGCTTGGGATAAAGCCTCATCATGGGGTCCTTGAAGGAAGTATTGGAGAATGGGGAAGACTTTGGAGCTTCTGAAAGGTGATATGATGAAGGTATAAGTATGTTGTAAGTAGATGTGGAGGCGATTGTAAGAGGATAACAAGGTGATGTCGTAGGGAGATTGTAAAAGGGATGACTGTAAGGGTATAAAAGCCAACTAAGGTGTCATAACATCAACTACACATTGAAGCTCTCTCACAACTAAAAACCACTAACCAACCCATATAGCCATTTCCTGTTATCCCCGCTCCCGGCAATATCGTGAGGACATCGCTCCAGGGAAGCCAATGTGCCATTAGTGCTTGCGAAGAGAAAAAGTCAGTAGAAGTGAAAAATAACGTGTTTATATATGCTGCAACTGAATAACAATGTATGTCACAAAAAAGTGTACATGCAATGTCCTTTAGGAAAAGAAAATGCAACACCGAAATAAAATGACTGAAATGAAATAGTTGTATAAATGACAATAATATGAATTCAACCCAAATGAAATATACCTACCTCATATTTACCTTTCCACAACCAGGAAGCACATGTTACCTCTTATCTCGATTGTGGCGGGTGTAAATCTGTTAAGGAACCCTAAAGATACAAGACTAAAAAGGAGAGGAAAATAATGCAAGTGTACAAGTGTAGATGAGAAACAAGTATACAAAAAGTAGAGGAAGAAAGCTCATAGGGGATAATAAAATGCTAGTAGGGACACTAATCAATCAATCTAGCAAGCCTAGACGTAATATAGGATGGAAAGGGGTAGCTGAAAAATGTGTACTAATTGGCTTGTAAATAAATACGATGTAAGGGGTAGCTGAGAAACTCGCACTAACCGGCCTATATATAAATAGGATTTAAGGTGTTAGCCAGGAAAATGAATCAACCGAACTAACAGGATTGAGGATCGTAAATAGGTAGTATAAAATGTAAAGGGGTGGTTGAGAACGTCAGACCAACTGACTTGTAATTATGCAGGATATAAGGTGTTAGTGGGAAAAAGGAATCAACTAAATCAATTGAATCAACTCAATTGAACTAAAACTCAGTGGGGCAGCTTGGAGGAAACAATTGGAACCCAAAATCAACAAGATGATAACAATCAAGAATAGATGAGTGTAAGTATTGGTATGCATTGTTTACATCTTATGTTGGAATTCAAGAAGAAGACAATACTTCAAGGTAGAGTGGATGGAGTTCCAAGCATGGCTACTATGAAGAAGGAAGAGGCATATTTTCAGAGAACTCAATGCATAGAGACAAGCAAGGGTCTACTTTTAGGTAAGGTTCTCCATGGCGAAATTTTTTTTGTTAGTTCCAGGCATACACGATATTACTTGTGGGGGACACTTGAAGAATTATGTGCAAAATGGAGCTTTCTTGTTAAAAGCCATCTTCTACACTAAGTTGGGGTAAGTGTGAGCGGTAAGAGCCTTGAACTAAGGGCCAATATGTCTATTGATTTCAATTATAGACTTGCTGTTCTTAATTTTTTTGCTTATGTAAGACAATTTTCAGTCCCTAAATTACTCATGAATTTGTCTTTCTCCATAAGATTTCAGTTTGGTAGTTGTTATGCTAGTGTCATATGGCTGAACATGCGAAAATCAGATTTGGGACTGCCATTAGCATTCATGAACAACTGTGAACTTACAATTTCAAAGGGAATTTCATCATGGGTTGATGTGGGAAGAAGGTTACAGCTGAAAGAAAGAAACAAATCATATTTGATAGCCCTGATTTGGATAAGATTCCATGTGATTTATGGTTGTGGTGAATTGTTTTCAGCCCATTCACAGTTTGATTTGCATCTGGCAATAAGAGGGATAGCTGGTCAAGTTGATTATTCATCCATTTCTTGCCCTATGGTAGAATCTACAACAATTTGGAAAGATTTTGTTACAGTTGAGTATGCAAAGGAATTGTCACTGCTGTTTTTGAAGTGGAGGATGAAGAGGACTTCAATGAAGAGAGGGGCAGCAGAGGTATGAGTTTGTTTGGGTTGAAGCTCCTTCATTTGACAGGTTCGGGATCCAGATTATGGGAGCACTACAACATGTTCGTTCACCTTGATATGATGATACATGCGCATATGAGTTTGCATTTGCTTGAGGGCAAGTAAATTTGGGAAGGGAGGATTGTAATGTCCCCTTTTCCAAGCTAGTTACTATGAAGGCCTTGGGCCCATTCCACCTTCCGTGGGCCTTAGGGAAGGGTAGCAAGGGAGGTGAACATTGCCATAATTGTAAGCAATTGTATTTTCCTTATTTATTTGATTATTATGGCTTGGAGTGATTCGACTAGGTGATGGGTGAATGACAAAGCAAAAAGGAATTTCTATGTTCTCCACATGAGGTTGGTCTTCTTGGAGGACCAAGTGAAGATTAAAAAGTACACTTCCCCTTCATTAAGAGGTCGGCCATGAGAGTTGATCTTCTAATTCATCCTTGGTGCCAAAGAGGGGTACTTAAGGAGGTTCAAATGGAGTAAGATATGATTATTATTCATCATTTGACATTTACTTAGGATTTGGAGCTAGTGTAGCTTCTCTTCTTGCGATTGAAGGATGAAACCACTTCCTTGTTCTCCTATTGAGGACGAAAAACTTCAATAGGATCACACTTGGAGAAGAAAACAATCATGTGCATTACTTGCTTCTCCCGGAAGTCACAAGTGAGCTTTAAAGAGGGTTTCATGTTTGTTTCTTCCCTTCTAACCGTAGGTGACTTGCTTGGGTGAACGGTTTGGTACCATCTAGGGCACTCTTGAACATTTTGAGGTCATAAACCTGTTCCTCATAATTTATGAGGATGAATTCTCATTGTTGGTGATTTTTGGAGTGATTTATGAGCTATTTCCAACCCTTGGCTATTTCCAACCCTTGGTTTTGGGTGTACTGTTGCTATCAGCCGTGTTTAAAGGTTGATTTCTTGGTTGATAATTGTTCTAAAATCTTTCTAGAGTGCCTCTACATACTTTGAATGATGTGAATGGTGATGATTTGATGAATTAATGCTTTTTCCTTATTGTTGTTCTAAAAATCAGACTGCTGTTCACTGCTGTCATAATTTTTAGTTGGCTGATATAAAAATCAAAATATTTTTAGGTTGGGTTTGTGCTATTTCTTCGTATGGATTTAGAAGGTTGATCAAATGGGTGTGAAAGATGACCAACACAACAGAACTATCACCTAAGCACTACAAAGGAGAACCTACAAAGCATGTTGCGTATATACTCCCAATATGGCACCTTAGAAAAGAGTGGTATCTTGAAAATGACCTTGGTGGGCCCGATAGGAAGTGTCATAAAAAATGTAGATTGTGGGCTATGATTGGGTTGCCCCAAGCATGATGTAAAAGGGTGATGATAATGCAACATAAATGTTTGGTACTTTCTTCCTAAGAGTGGGTAGAATGTGGATGAGAGGCAAGTAGGAAGATAGATTACAAAAGTTGAGCTATAAGAAGCACAAGTGACTGAAGGAGACAAAATGACACTCTTGACCATTGTTATTCCTATCTAAGAGGATGGCTGGCTAAGATAGGGAGCCAAACGTAACAAATAGGTGATCATAGTGGATGGGCACTTGTGAGGAGGGCTCGAAGGTCTTACCATGCAAACTCATAAACTTAAAATCATAAGGTATAACGATTTGAATCACGTGGTAGGTAGTAATATCTAATGGGTAAAAATGCAAGATAACATCAAAAAAGCGGAAGGTAGGTAAAAGTAGGGTATAAATCTATGAACCCCAGGTAGACAGTACTAGTCAGAAAAAAGTATCGACCAAACCAATAGTCCTATGGGCAAGATAATATAGGATGTAAGGTATTAGCCAAGAAAAAGAATCAACCGAACTAACAAGCCTATAAATATAGGATGTAAAGGGGTAGTTGAGAACGTAAGATTAATCATCGTGTAAATAAGATAATATCTATGGGATCAAATAGGATGTAAGGTGCTAGCTTGGATACTATGGCTCAACCAAACTAGCAGGCTTGTAAATGTAGGATGTAAAGGGGTAGTTGAGGACGTTAGACTAATTGGCTTGTAATAATAATTTAGGATGTAAGGTGTTAGAAGGGATATTAGGGCTTAACCAATCTAACAAGCCTGTACATATGAGCCTAAGGATATACATATATAAGATACTATAAGAGGAAACATAAGATGTTAGTACATAAAATTGTTAAAAACATGCTAAATGAAAAATACAATAAACATATCTAAGTACAACATATGAAGAAAATAAAGTTATGTACCTAAAAGGACTTATGAATTGGAAGGTCAAGCATGGTACTTCTTTGGGAATTGAGTATTTGTCGTTTCCTTGAAAGTATGGCCTTCGTTTGTTTGTAATCGACAAGTGCTTGGTCTTAAGATATCTTTAACTAGGTATTGATCCCACCATTTTTGGGCTTATTTTCCCTCCTTATTGTGGGTGTAGTCCAACTATAGGACTAGTACTCCGATTTCAAAGTTTAGATGTTGGACAAGTTTGCTGTGTTTGTTTTGCAATTTGAGCTTTATATTGACGATTATGTTGGAGAGATTTAGCTGGTTTTTAATCCAACAAATTGAGGGAGAAAAGACGGGCTTCGCTAAGTTTCTCATCAAGGATGATCCGTTGAAGATAAATGCGAAGGGAGGGCAATTAAACCTCTAGTTGTAGTATGACCTTGGAGCTGTAGACTAAAGAGAAGAGAGTTGCCCCATTAATGGTATGGATACTATTGCGGTGTGCCCAAAGCACAAGATACACCTTAAGGTACCAATTAGTATGGGATTCCTGAATGGTCTTGTAAAGGATTCTTGTAATATCCCCTTTTGGGATATTAATTAAAATTTGAAAATTACTACTTGCAAAGTAAACTTAGAAGAGAAAACCCTTCTAGGTTCACTTCAACTAACCTAATTTCGACTTCAATACAACCAAAATGGGGTTGGAGTGAGCCAAGGTAGCGGGTTTAGATGAGTTAACTAGTTGGAGATGACACTTCATAAACTATAATAAATTGCAGCAGTAGAATATTAATAAAAAAAACTCCGAAAAAAACCAAAAAACTTCAATAATTTATAACATGAATCAATAATGCCCAAACAACCTCTTTAAATAGCCACAAGGAGTACTTTACAACATAAACATGAAGGCTGACCCCTTAAGGTAAGTGCTTTTAAATATTCAAATGGTATTTGGAGCCTACATGCTCATAATACCTTTATTACCTAACTACTTAAGTTCCTTTATTGGAGCGTTAGGCTTCTCAATAGGATACATGATAATAAATGAAAAGAACTACCTAAACAACAATAAAAACATAATTCAGATCTTCCCCTTGCTTTTCTCCTTAGACCTACGAAGAGAGAATGGGTTAAGGTCTTCATAAATCAACTTCCAAAAAGGGACATGATAAAACTGGTGATAGTAGTCCTTGAGGGTGATTACTTGGTCCATGACGTCAATGACTAGAACATCTTCGTCAGGTAGGATGTTCAGGATATAATGATTGGTTGGGATGGGAGTTGAGGCAAGTTGATCAACTATGACTAGTCCCTTGATCTCTTTTTGCATGATGATACACAAGTCAAACTCTATGAAAAGGGTCATCCATTTTCCTATCTGGTCTGTAGGGAGGACAGTTGTGAAAAAGCAATGGCGAAGAAGATTGGTTTGCGCAATTACATAAGTTGTTTGATATGAATTGTAATGTCGAAGCCTAGTAATGGTGAAATATATAGCCAAGCATGTGTGCTTCATGCTAGTGTAGCGTATCTCATAATCGAGTGCTCGGCTAATATAATAGATGGTGTGTTCTTTTCCCTTTTCATCTTATTGTACCAACATTGCTCCAACAGACGTGGGGGTAGATGATGTCTAAAGGATGACGGGGTGGTTAGAAGCTGGACGTTGTAATGTAAAAACGATGAGTAGTGATTTCTTCATGGAATCAAAGGCTTGTGGTTTGTCCTTATTCCATTCTAACTTGGGACTTTATTGAGGAGATTGTTGATGTCATGAGTATGATAGGTGTTTTCAGGAACAAATTGTCAGATTGTCTCAAGCTTTTCTATGAATGTGTGGATGGAAGGACAAGGCATTTTAAGGATGGGTTGGTTTTTTGCAAGATCTACTAAGAATGTGTGGATGTTGAGAATGGAAGTAGGACAAGGTATTTGAAGGGTGGCTTGGTATTTTGTAGGATCTACATTAATTGCTTGTTTGGATATGAGGAACCCCAGGAGCTTGCCTTGGGTGATGCAAAAGATGCACTTCCCTGGATTAAAGCGGACCTTGTATTTTCGGAGGCATTCAAAGGCTTCATCAAAGTCACAAGTGGTAACTTTTGCGTGTCGAGATTTGACTAGAAGATCATCCACATAGACTTCAACATTTTATGGATGAGGTCATGGCAGATGTGGGTCATTGCACGTTGATAGGTTACCTCGATGTTTCTAAGGCCGAAGGGCATCCTTATAACAATATGTGCCCCATTCAGTTGTAAATGTAGCTTTATGATGATTTTCGTACGTGATGTGTATATGGTTATAGCCTGAGAACCCATCCATAATGGATAACATTTCATGGCCAGTCGTTGCATCTACTATGGGGTCAATGGATGGTAGATGTAAGTTATTCTTAGGAAAAGCTAGGAGTTGACACAAATGTGGATGGCTAGGGTAACCTTCTTACAAATGGGTACAATGTTGGAGACCCACTTAGAATAGTCAACCGGTTGGATGAACTTAGCCTCTAAAGAGTTTGACTAGCTCCTTATGGCAAAGTTTGAAAATTTCAAAAGGAAAATTTTGAATCTTTTGTCGTATAGGAGTGGCGTGAGGATAAGTGATGAAGCTATGTAAAACGAACTCAAATTCGATTTTGGGCATGCCAGAATAAGCCCAAATGAAGATCTCCTTGTTTTTAAAGAGGAACCTTGCGGTGTTGCACGTGAAGATGGGGGAAGCAATCACATATTATGACAATGTGAGAGTCATCATTATTGTTAGGTTGGATGTTAATGGTGTCTTCTATGAGCATAGAATTGCTAGTTTGGAAATGCTAGGATTCTTCTAGGAGTTCAGAGATTTCATCGTTGATGTCAATAAAGTTACCAAGTTTATGATGCTACAAGGTGATTGGTCTCCTCGAACATGGAGTAGCTCAAAGATGGCCTCATCATTTTCAAATACAGGTAAGGGACCATTGTAATCGACAACGATTTCAAGGTCATGTACCTTTTATCATTATGCCGTTGTTGTGATTGAATTTTTATGACATCTATGACATGAGCATCGAGATTGATTTCTGCTCGCTTGGAAGAAGAGGCAAGGGCATTTCAAATGACATTGGCCGTGTTGGGAGCAGATTGGCTGATGCAATTGGTGATGATGGGATTTGTCAAAGTGCCATCAAATTTCTCAAGTGGAGGGCCGATGCAATTTGTGAGGATAGATTTTCTGGAATATCAGGCTTTCTAGGAGCAGGGCCAATGTCATCTAGATGATTAGAATTTTTTAGGTTTTTACTTAGAAATGAAGCTTGAAATTTGTTCAATAATCCAACTGGTGTTTTCCAAAGGTGGATCAATTGGAGGACAATAAGGTAAGGTTTCCTGTCTCCTCATTGGCAATGTCATATTGGGGTGGATTGAAATCACAATGAGTGTTGATCATGTTAGCTCCACAGTTGAAAGCATGCATTTGAGGAAAACTCTTTTTTCGTAATGAATTACAATGAAATGTCTTGCCTTAGCATGGGACATGATGTAATTCTGATCATAAGAGGGTGAGATAGTGCAGGCTTTGTTGTCACCATGGTCAAAAGAGGTAGATGTTTCCTTAGTGGCTATGTCAAGGTTATTAAAGAATCTAGTAGAGAGGCATATACACTTGGAACATTTTGGCTATTCCAAACTCATTGCATTCTTGAAGATCATCCTCAATTTTATGAGAGGCATTAGTAGCATTACAAGGAGGGCTTTCTGTATCTTAGGTTCAAGAATAGGAGGGAATTGATCGTGGGGAAAGAGAGATAGTGGTTGAGGTAACATGTTCTTGTTACATGTATTTTGGAATTCATTAGGCCCATCATCATCAGACTCTATAAAAGTGATGTTAAGGTCAGAGTTATAGCCGTAGAATTTAGGATGAGGGACACTATGAACAATTGTTGTGGTAGATATCCAAAAAAGTTTGTTAGTATTAGGGATGGGGATGTCCCATTTGTTGGGATCAACCTCATGCTTGTATTTTTGATTATCATGGATGAACTTAAGGCATTTGCTTGCACACGAGGCAACAACTCTCATGTGATGTGTCCATGGCCAGCCTAGGACAAGATTATAAGATAGAGTTCGATTGGGGACCATGATCTTAGTGCACATGGTTTTAGCTCACCATGATGGGATCAGCTTCATGTTTGTATTTTTGATTATCATGGATGAATATGAGGCATTGGCTTGCGCATAAGGCAATAGCTCTCATATGATGTGTCCATGCCTAGCCTAGGAGAAGATTCTAAGGTAGAGGTTGATTGAGGACCATGAGCTTTGCGTACATGGTTTTTGATCCCACAATGATGGGGAGCCAAAGGCAACCAAGGGGATTTTGATGAGTTTTGTCAAAGCCATGACAAACAAGTTGTCTTTGTAAGATCGTGTTCACTAAATCCTATGGTCTTGATTAACCGAAAAGATGCGACATTGATTCCCAAGCCTTATTTCACAACGACCTTCTGTATTAGTTCATCCTGGATGAGGACACTAATAAGGAGGGAAGGCTCGTCAACTTGTAATAGGATTTCATCATTGACCATGTCCATCCTCAGTAAAATCTAAGGAGTGTACCTTGTTAGGCCAAGGGGTCATGGTGTCAATAGTGTTGATTGCTGAAATATGAGGTTGGAGAGAAGGGCATTCTTTGGTGGTATCCTAAGAATTCTCGAAGGCTCGAAGTTGTTGAATAACAAATCTATGATGTTGAGGAGAAGTACGCATAATTTCCATTAGAGGAATCTTGCAAGGCATGGCATTGAGTTCGTCAAGGAAGTTCCATTGTGCCTTTTAATAAGATCCGCAACGGTACTTAGGTTGAGTGGAGTTATAGGTAGTTGGATGTTTGATAGTAAGCATTTGATTATAAGAGAGGGGGACCTTTTCCTTAGTTTGAGGGTTAGGTTCCTTACATTGAGGCTTTGTTGATGGAGCTGGCTTGTCATTAATGGGTTGGTCGTTAGAAGTATCCTTAAGGGACATCCCAACTTCAGATGACTTGCTAGGCTTTTGGACTGTTTCTTTATGTGTGGGCTTTCGTTGATAGTCTACTTTAGCTGCATTCATATATTGGGAATTGACAAGACTATGGTCTTAGTATCTTTTAGTGGTGCTCTTATAGTTGTTCATGGGTGCCTGGTCAATGTTATGGATTGTTTTGTTTCATTGTTGATGATTGCTACGAGCTTGAAGAAGAGAGTGGTATTTATCATGACATTCTTGAATGATATATGTAAGATTAAAGTTAGAACTTGAGAAGAAATCAACGGTGGATTTATGAAGATCACTATAGTTTCCGTGAGAATGCCCCATGTTAGCTTGCCACTAACATAAAAAGGTTGGGACATATGAAGTGGGTGGGGGTTTTACAAGAATCATTTTGAGTGATCTTAGGAATAGGCACAATTTGTTGTAATTCTTGATAACTCGAGGGCGGGTTGTGAAAGTTTGATTGAGTGGTTGAAGAAATCGGATTAGAATTGGAAGAAGTGAATGTGATGGATTTTCCCTTAGGAAGAGCTTGATTTTGAGAAGAATTAACAACATTAGTGGTTAATTTGAGAGGATCTTTAAGTGCGTTATGAGGTGGCTCGAATGCCTTCATAAGGTATTCTTGCCTCTTAGCTTGTTCGAAGGTGTCCTCTAATGTGTCGGGGAAAAAGATTGGATTTTTATTGGAGAGTGGGATTCAAGGTTTGAAGGAAGAGTCGAGAGAGATGTTGATCATCAAGAGTGTGATTAGATTTGTTTCCCATCCTTGCTGAAGATATTTCATCTGAAAAAGGTGTTCTGATAACAACCCACCCTCTTGCATCCTTGTTGAAAACATCAAATTTTACAGGTATAACACCCAACTCTTCTTTGAAGTCATATATTTGTCCTTCAGACGAGTCCATAGCTCTCTAGCCACAGTGATATTTTGGACCTCTGTTATCAAATCACCGGATTCCGACAACTTAAGCAACAAGGCCTCCTTATGATGTTTGTCATAATCTGCAAAATTTGCAGCCATTCTTCCTTGCCAAGTATGATTTTAGTACAATCTCAAAATTTAGCAATAGTCAGAATCTTATGACTGCAGACATTATCGTTTTGACCTGTCAACTTCTGCAGCAAAATGAAAATGACAGTCTATATTTTGAATTGCTGACTTCAGGCACAAAAATAATGCAACAAAAAATATACAGTTTTGTATTTTCATTTTTACTTGGAAATCAATGCAAGGAATTATATACTATCTTTTTTTTGTTAAAAGTCAAAAGTTTCTAAAAAAATCTAACCTCGAAATGGGAAGATGCCTTCACTTTTTGACTGACATTCCCTCGAAGTCGTCTTTGAAGTTGCAGATTTTCGTTCCCTAGCAATGCAGCCGTACCCTAAATTGCATTTCCCCCAAAATAAAGGAATCACGACCTTCAAAAAATCGCGAATTTGGAATCGTGTGACTGTATTTTCTGTGTTTGCACTAGATACCTATGGAAATCATGTTTTTCCCCTTCCTCGTGATTCTGGAGCGTGTTTTCTGCAAAAACATGCCCTAACAGCCTCACAAACTCTGCAAAAAAGTTCCCTAATGGAAAAATGCAATTGTAAACTTGCAATTTTCTTCGAAATCAACTGTAAACTCCCATTTGGTTTTCTTGGTGCAACTTTCAGACACTATAGCTTTTGTTTCACAAGTTTTCAGCTGTAAACTCATGACTAGAACCTTGTCTGTTATGCCCTCATGTTTTTCTTCCAAAAATGTGACTGTAAACTTTAAAAATTGTATCTTCTTCCTTGAGAAATGACTTTTACTGTGCCCTCGAATCCTTCTCTTCAATCTGCAACTCTACACGACCCTACATGACCACTCTGTTTGTTTGACTTGCACGTAGTAGCAACAATGTTTTCACATGCAACATCGATGCCGAGTTTGACCTTTGTGCTTTCCTTCACGGTCCTGCATGAACTCAAGTTTGCTTCGATCTTTTATCTTTTCCTTGTTTGTATCTTTGTAGAGACTTCCTCTAACAGTACTCTCCTGCACCCGTCTAGGGCTTCCTCGGACAATTGGCTCTGATACCAATGTTAGAAGATGTGAAAAGAGAGAATGAAGAGAAACTAAAATGCACATGTAGTAGATTGTGTGTCTGTCATTTTATTGCACAAGAGATAGTTACAAAATAGTTGAGGAGGTTACAACTGAACATTAGTTAATACATAACTAAGAGTTCGTTATGAGATTAAAATATATTGTAATATTTTTGAGTTGTTTTTGGAGTCAATTTTTTGCATTGATTTAGGCTTCAAATATTGTGTGAATTATGGCCAACATTCAAACTTTAGTTTTGCCGGGAGCATCAAAGTTAATTTATTAAAATTACAATGTTTGAAGTTGTAAAATTTAAACAATTTGTAGAGGATCGTGATTGTGATATAATTATTCTTGACAAGGAATCAAGACCTGCTACAAATTTTGCGGATTATGACTAATGTCATAAGGAAGCCTTTATGTTAAAATTATCTGTTAGATGATTTGATTCCTAAGGTTCATAATGCCACTGAGGCAAGTGTGCTTTGTGTATGTGGGCTAAGAAGGTCTATAGATAATCCTCTATCTCCTCGAAAACATAGTTTAGGAAATGAAGGGTACCATTCTAAGGCCTAGACAAATACGATTTAATCAAGGGGCGCAAGAACCATGGATCTAGAAGATGGTAATCCACTCTTTATCAAAGGTGTAGGGTTCCAAAGCCTAGGTTTAGGATAGGGGATGGAGTCTTTCTATTATCTTGATTGTCATGAAAATCAAATAGATTGTAAACTACATATAGATACCTACGCTAGGGTTGTAAACATAACTTATAGAGATCAATAGGCTGTAATGCCCAAAAGGAGGATGTAAGGCAAGGGCCAATACATAATAATGCAAAAGATAGGAATATGCTTTACTCTATTCTAATCTATAAACATGACACATCAATAAATCAATCAATCAAATTAGATAAAACTAACATAAAAAATAAGGTTAGAGATACTCACCTTTATGAAGGCATCATTGGTTCATTAAACTCCCTAGAGTTAGTAGCACCTTATAAGAGTTGATGTGGGGGCCACAAGACAGATTGGATGAAGACCTAAGTAAACCACAATTGGGGACTCCAAAGGCTTGGTAGACCTTGCTGGCGCAACACCTATTCTTGAGTGCCCTTGACCTAATATTTAAGACCTTAAGAGCAGTTTAGTGAGCGCATGTAGACTGATAGATGATGATGATGATGATGATTATGTATAGTAAATACTCTTACATGGTGTCTATATATAGGGATCATGATTAGTCATTACAGTTCCCTATAGCCAACACCATCAACCATGGGCAAAGCAGTTGACGATGAGGAAATACAACTAGACAATATCTATGATGGTCGATGCTGTTGGCTATAGACATGATAAATCATGGGGTCCTAGGGGAAGGCTTAAGAGGTGGAGGAACTCAGGAGCTGATAATAAGTGATTTGACGAAGGTATGAAGGTGTTGTAGGTGGATATGCAGGTGATCATAAGAGGATGATAAGGTAATTCAAAGGAGGCTATAATATGATGACTAGCAGATGCAAAGGATAGGGTATCTAATGCATCATAGATTGCACATCAAGGCTCTCTCATAGGTACTGCCAACCAGCCCAACTGTTTCCAATCTTCTTCGCTCCTAGTAATGCCTTGTAAGACATCATTCTAGGGGTTAATTCGCTAATGGCGCATGCAAAGAGAGAAAGTTAGTGGGAGTGGAAAATAAGGTGTGTACATATGCCCTAATTGAAGATCATCATGTGTCACAATAGTGCAACACTGAAATCAAAATGACCGAAATGAAGCAACATAAGTGATAAAATCATGAACTTAACCCAAATGAAATATACTTACCTCATACCTACCTTTTAACAACCAAGGGGCTCATGTCATCTCTTTTCTTGACCATGGTGGGTGCAAATCTATTGATGAGCCCTGATAATACAAGACTAACAAGGAGAGGATGACAATGCAAGCCTGTGCAGGTAGTTTATAAATAGGTATGCAAAAAATAGTGGAAGAAAGCTCGTAGGAGAATGCTAGGATAGGGCCAAATAGTATATAGGAGATAGTAAGATACTAGTAGGGAAAGTAATCAACCAATCTAGTAGGCCTAGAAGTAACAAGATATGTAGGATGGTATAAGGGGTCTACGTGAAGTATGAACAAACCTAGAAAGGAAGGCTATAGTAGATTTGGGGGAACCTAAAAGGATGGTAAAAGGGTGATAGTCAAGAAACAAATCAACCGATCTAACGGGCTTGTCATGATAGTATATGATGTAAGGTGATAACCGAGAAAGGAATTAACTGAACTAATAGATCTGTAAATAATATAAGGATGTAATGTGTTAGTTGGGGAAGGAATCAATCGAACTAATAGGCCTGTAAATAATATAGAATGTAAGGTGTTAGCTGGGAAAGGAATCAATTAAACTAACAGGCCTGCAAATAATGAGTCACTAGGATGTAATTCTCAGAATCCCTAAGGTAGCTAGGATAAATTTGAGAGAGAAGATAAGAATGATCAAGAGAACATTCTGAAAGCTAAGAGATGAAGAAGATATTCAAGGAAGGATAGTATATAGGAATGTTCTTAAACCCTAATGCTTGTCACACTGCTAACGTATGAAAAGAGATGCAAAAGATGCCCGACAAGGTGATATAATGATAAAGGGACACAAGATGGGCGCCACCAAGGCGAAAACATGTTCGTTATCAGAATCAAGACGCGTTTATCAGATTGGCATTACAAGGAGTTTTTGACATCAAGGATTGAAGGAATCCTAGTATAGAGGTTTTAATGAAGGAAAACTCGTGAAGTATAAGGCTATCCCATGTTATCTATGCGATGCTATGATAGTAAAGGATGTACCGTACCTCCCCATGACATTTTTCTCATTCTTCAAGACCACCTAAGGAGGTATAGGCATACTATGAGGATTAGGTACTGGCATGAAAAGGTAGGGGCATTGAATGATAGATATGTAATCTCCCATACCAATTGGAAAAACCTACCACACCCCAAATGGCCCGAAGCTTTGCAACAAGGCCAACCGTAGAGTTTGAGACTTCAACTAGGATAGGGATGTGCCAAATGATATCATGTTTTTTTTGTGTTTGATTGATTTTTTGATTATAATAATTTCCTTTTTTGGTTGCCTTGTGCTTGCTTTTTCTTTGATAATATGGATTTTAACTTTTCTCTTGGCATTTTTTGCCTCTTTCTTGTACAAATTTAGAACGTTGATCAATGGGTATGATAGATGACTCATACTAAACGCGTTACATGTAGCTGCTATAAAGGAGAACCTACAAACCATGATGCTTAGATACTCCTAGAATTGCACCTTCGAAAAGAGTGCCATCTCGAAAACAACTTTGGTGGGCCCGATTAGAGGCGGGTAGTAGATAATGAACTCTGCTTATATTTCCCCAAGCATGATGTGAAAAGGAATGATACAATTACAAACATACTTGATACTTTTGTCACAAGAGAGGGTAAAATTAGATGGAATGCAAGAGTTGAGCTACATGAAGCATACTCTTGACCCTTGCTATTCCTTTCTAGGAGGACGCCTAGCTAAGGTAGTGAGCTGAAGACAACCAAATAAGTTATCATAGTGGATGAGCATTTGTAAGGAAGGTCTAAAGATCTTACCATGTTAACTCACAAACTGATAGCTAAGGCAGATAATAACTTGGATTTGTAAAGTAGGTAGCAATATTCAAAGGGTAGAAACACAAGGTAGGGTCAAAAAACCAAAAGGTAGGCAAAAGTAGGATATAAAGCTATGAAATGAGGCAATAAGGTGCTAGCTAGGAAAAGATATCGACTGAACTAATAGTTTTGTAGAGGGTCATGAGGTGCAAGGTGCTAGCTAGGAAAAGATATCGACTGAACTAACAGTTTTGTAGAGGGTCATGAGGTGCTAGCTAGGAAATGGCTCAACCAAACTTATTCATCGGAGGTGTTCTCTATGAAGAGAGCCCTGCTGGAAAACGTCAAATTCCGGCAGGCTCTTTTCCGGTAGCGTAATTCCGGCAACAATGCGACAATATTCCCCTGTTTGTCAAAGTTCCTCAGCCCTTGCAACATTAGAGATAATTTTTTGGCCGCTTACTCCCACGATGAAAATTTATCCTCTGATGCATCCACGTCATCAATTAAGCTGCCTACGGACATCACTAATTTTTCCGATCATGGTCAGAAGGCATCGCTTGTACCAAAACTTATGCTGGAGCTGTACTGCGGCAGCCATTGACAACACCAGGAGACTCCCAAGTTGTTTGGAGTAGCTTTGAAAAGGTCCAGTACAGATTGTTGTTTGTCTTCTTTATATGGCCTACCATTGAAAGGCACGAAAACGCATGACTGAATTATGCACATTGTTAAGTTTGACACGCAATGTACAGAGCTGCATTTTGAAAATGTAGATTACATCTTTAGATATTATTTTTTAATGTTTTAAAATTTTGTTATTACTGTAAAATAAAATATATTTTATCCAAAGCTTTTGCAACTTGCGTGAGGGTTTGCAAACCAAAGCTTTTAAACTTGGGAGAGCATGAGAAAACCAAAGCCGTATATTTCATTTTTCTTTTCCTAAAAAAATAATAAATGGAGTGAGTGTTTTTATTGAAGTTATACGTGGTGATTGAAGATTTTAGTATGCTTTTGATTTCACACCTATTTTATTATGGCCACATTCATTAGTTTAACAAAGGAGTGTTGACATTGGATCTGTATCAGTGAAGAGAACTCCACAATCCCTGTGTAGAAATCAGAAGATCTATCTCCCATACGAAGGTCCTTTTTTCCCTTTCAACAGAAAAATGTCTTGGACTCCACATATTTCATTGTTTGTTGGAGCTACGTATTTCCATTTGGCTCAGATTTCACGGAACCCAAGACTTGTGTCGTAAGATCCACATGCCCCACCACTAGGCTACTCACTGGTTTTATTACAAATTTGCTCAGATATTATGATTCTGTTGACTTACAAACATATGTGATTCATCACCGAAATTGCATTTATTCGACTCCAAAATTGCATTTATTGAAAAAAATCTTCCTTCACTTTTACATTAGACACCTCCCACATTAATTTCGGTGTTGCAGCAAATATTGCATCAAGATTTCTTTCCACAGACCACGGATTTCTATTAAAATATGTTTGCATTAAGTTCTTCCAAAAATACAAACAGAACTCGAGCCTTTACTTCCTACTCTCGGTGGCACATCGTCATACATTTCTCATTGCAATATCTAATCCATAACTCTTTATGGTAAGAAAAAGGTTTACCATATATTTCTTAAAGAAGATCCAAATCTAAGCCAACGTGGAGTCATGGGAAAACATGGACACTTAACCTTCGAATCCATGAGAACCACTTAACCTTCGAATCCATGAGAACCTTCAAGGTGGAATGTGAATGACCAGTTGTTTTTGTTTAATGTAAATGTCTTTCCTAAGTCCCCTATACTACCTTCCCACCTATACAAAATTCTTATTTTAATGTGGCACCTTCACAGGATTTCACCTTTTATCCAGTGAATCCGATGAATCACCTGCAATTCATAACTCCAATGAACAATATGAATCCTTCCACAGAATTGATCCCACAATGATATGTTTGTATCCCCGCCGCTACTCTGACTTATGTTTCATCTGGATCATCTACAACCAATTGCGAATCAAGATGCCGTTAGACATTTTTCGAAGCATTATGGACAAGGAAATCTTGTTATATGTTGTAGTGGCAGGTGCCTTGTGAACTATGCTTAGAGGACTACATCTAAGAGGAAAAATCCTAAAGCTTTCCTTCACATAGGGTTCCCACACCTGCTATGTTTCGTAATCTTTCAAGAATTACTAATTCTCTTGTTCTCACTTTTAATGTGCAGAAGAGTTTCTAAAAATGTGTAAATGCATTACTAGAATTCACAATGGTGTTACTTTTACCCAAATTGTTCCAATTTGTAATTGCATTAGCTTCGTATTATTCATGTACGTTTCTCGGTGATCAATCTGCATGTTTTCCCAATTATTTATTCGATCAATGGTAATTTTTGGAAGTGAAGTGGTTCTATTTTCCTTCAAACGACTATGTTTTTGAAACTATTGACCATACATGCTACCATCTGTGTGCATATGAACTATTAGACAAAATGTCATAGTATGCACAAAACAGGTTGACATTTTTAATTGCTTATTCTTTAAGGTGAGGGAATTTTTTTTGTCATAAATCCAACCCATGTTTAACATTGTCAACCGTTTACATGTGTTTGTGTTTTTAACTGGTAAATAATTACTATTTTGATAACTTTAATATTTGTAAGCTTCTTGTTACTCAGTGACAAATGGTGTCAAGAATATTTAGACATGGTCATCCTCAAGAGCCATTGACACTATTTCACCAAATGCAACAAACATATATTTAACTCGGTTGCTCATGTATGCCACCTTACTCGCAAGGCATGGAAAAATAAGAGCTTTGTAGTAGGGTATGGACATTCATCATGAAAAAATATGGACAACATCAAGGCATAACATGAAGTATTTTTTGTTGGATTTTATAGTTGTACTACAATGCTTGCTCCTCCTTATCACACAAACTAAAACCAATTTAAGATAGCATACATTTCATGAAAAATTACAAATCCAACAAACTTTACATTTTCATTCTCTCCGGTGTAATTTGCAACTCTTGTGCAATTGCTAGTATAATATAAGACGTAAGGTGTTAGTTGGGAAAGGAATAAACCGAACTAACATGCATGTAAAGATATACAATAGGTAGTTACTACAAAGCACAAGGATAAAGCATAGGATACAAAAGAGAAACTATAAGATGTTAGTACCATGTTAGAACATAAAATCATAATAAAAAACGTGATAATTGAAAAATTATGATAAACATATTGAAGTATGACAAGAAAAGAAAGGGAAGTTATGTACAAGAAAGGTGAAAAAAGTGGAGTAAGATAAGATAATAGAGAGAGACATGTGATAAGAGGATAGTGCAAGTAGCTATGACATGCAAGACACCATTCATATCTAAACGCACAAGGAGAACATACCCTTGGTGAGGTATGTTCTCAAAGAGAAGGTTTTGTTCTTTGAAGATTTCTTGGAGTTGGATTTGTTTGGATTCGATGGTTATAAGGTTTTTGGTTGAAATGTTAGATGTAGGGAGTTGAGGCATCATAAGATGCCCCCCAAGCTAGCAGATGAGTGAGAATATGTTCATAAGATGCCCTAAAGGTAAGAAGATGATAAAAGTAGGAAGTTATTAATATTAGGAGAAAGCGAATGTAAGCATCAAAATATGCCCCAAAGTGTGAAATGAAGGATAGGCATTAGTAGATGCCCCACAACGTGAAATGAGCGAAGGATAGGCATCAGTAAATGCTTCACAACATGAAATGAGGGAAGAATAGGCAGCAGTAGATGCCCTAAAATGTGTGGAATGGAGTGATGGACATCAAAAGACGCCCCCAAGTATGAACTATGAGAAGGAAGGGTATTAAAAGATGGCCCGAAGTATGATGAAAGAGGAGGATAGGCATTGGGAGATGCCCCAACATGTGATGAATGAGGATGGGCATCATGAGATGCCTCAAAATGTGATAAAATGTGAGGTAATGGACCATGATTATGCTTGCGATCCATGCATGTTAGATTAATATTTTGATTTAATGAGTGAATCCTGTAGAAATAAGAGATTGAAGAATCAAGGATGATGTACGATGACATAGAGTTAGAAACAAAGGCTTTTGTATGACATTGGCCATGATGTAAAAATTAGAGTGGATGATGCATTTATTTGTAGAAGGATGAAATAAAACTACATCGGGTTTTTTGGGAACTTGGTTGATGCAGTATGCAAGATTAGGGTTTTTATGAACTGCATTGGGTTTTATGGGAAACTAGCTAATGCAATCATGAATGCCCGATTTTATAGATTGAGAAGAAATTTGAAAGTTGTTGAAGCACCCGATTGGGGTTTTCCAATAAAGGGCAGGCAGGAGGGTAAAAAGATCGTTGCTAACATCAAGGTGAAAGTTTGTATGCTCAGAGTGGAATGGATCATAGATGGGAACATTGTCATTTGGATCTTTGACCATAGGGAAGTGAGAAGAGATAGGAAGATCCTCCTGTGGATCTTCGTCCATGATAGTGGGTTAAAGAAAGAGAAGATCATTTTGTGGATTGTTGTCTGAAAATATGACGAATATGGAAGATCCTCCTACAAATATTTGTCTGGATATATGACAAAAATGGAAAGATCCTTGCTTAGATATATGTCGAATATGGGAAGATCCTCTTGTGGATCTTCGACCAAGTTACGTTGGATGGTTGGTTGAAATTGAGATTTTGAGAAAGTACACAATGAATGATTGCCTTCAATGGTGGACAAAGGAGGGAGAAAGGAACAACCCATATAGAATCTACTTGGGTCAAGGCTCGGTAGAAGAATCTTAAGAGGTGAAGACATGATCATAAGAGATTATAGTAGTTAAGTAGATTGTGATAGAAAAAATGAAGGTGAATATGAATCTCACTCAAATGGAGTAAGATTCACGTCGGGTTCACCAGAATGTAGTGAAGCCGATGTAAAGAAAAGAAGATATAATAGGAAAAAGTAAACGTGAATATGACTCACTTAGTGGTGGAATAAGATTTATGTTGGTTTAACATAATGTAGTGAAGCTAATGTGAAGATAACAAGGTCATATAATAGGAAAAAGTAAACGTGAATATGACTCACTCTGTGGCGGAGTAAGATCCATGTTGGGTTCATTAGGATATATGTGGGCTAAGGTCTATAAATAATCCTCTTTATCTTCTCAATTATATAGATTACGATATAAAGGGGACCATTTTAGGGCCCACACAAGAAGATTTAACTAAGTGGTGCAAGAGCTACGGATCTAGAAGATGGTAATCCACTCTATCAAAGGGATAGGTTTCCAAGACTAGGTCTAGGATAGGGGATGGACTCTTGCTAGTATCTTGATTGTATGAAGATCAAATAGATTGTAAAGTACATATTTATAGCTAAGCAACGGTTGTAAATATGAATTGTACATATCGATAGGTTGTAATGCCCAAAGGGCGGACGTAAAGTAAAGGGTGATATAGAATAATGCAATAGATAAAAATATGCTACTCTATTCTAATCAATGTACATGATGCATCAATCAAATAAGATCATAAATAACATAAAAGAAAAGGAGGTTAGAGATGCTTACCTTTATGAAGATGTCGTTGGCGCATTGACCCCTCCGAGCGCTAGTATCACCATATGAGAGTTGATGTGGGGGACCATGAGATGGATAGGAAGAACACCTAAGTAAACCACAACCAGGGACTTCAAAGACTTGGTATACCTTTCTAGCGCAGCTCCTATTCTTGAGTGTCTCAGATCCAATGCTCCAAATATAGGCCTTCAAAGATAAACAAGACTAATTTCTAATCCTTTAAGACTTGAAGAGCAACTTGGTGAGTGCAAGTAGACCGATAGATGATGACGATTATGTATATAGAGGGATCATGATTAGTCATTATAGCTCCCTATAACCAATGTCATCAATCATGGCACCGAGGAAATATAACCATACAATATTCACCATGGTTGATGCCATCAACTCTAGGTAATGATAAATCTTTGGGTCTTGGGGGAAGACTTAAGGGGTGAAGGAGGTACTCAAGAGCTGATAAAAAGTGATCCAATGAAGGTATGAAGGTGTTGTAATTGGATATGTTAGTGATCAAAATAGGATAGTAAGATGACGTTGAAGGAGGTTGTAAAAGGATGACTAGGATATGTAAAGGGTAAGGTATATAAGGTATCATAGACTGCACATCAAAGCTCTCTCACAGGTACCACCAACCAGCACGACCGTTTCCTATCTTCCCTACTACCAGTAACGCCTCGTTAGACATCACTCTAGAGGGGTTAATGCGCCAATAGTGCATGCGAAAGGAAAAAGTCAATAAGAATGAAAAATCAGGTGCATACACTTTGGACCATTATAAAGAACATGTATCAACTTTGGTGAAAAGTTGGGTATTGTACCTGAAGAATTTGCTATCTTCAACAAAGATGCATGAGGGCGAGTCCCTGTCAGAACATCTTCTATAGATGAAAGATCTTGAAACGAGCTCGCTTCCATAGAGAAAATGGTGGATGAAGACCTGGCTGCGCTTGTTCTGAACAATTTACCACCCTCCTATGAAACATTTTTGGAGTCCATACATCTGATTGCGGAAAGCTAGATCTTGACTTTTGATCAAGTTAGTACCTATTTGTTGTAGAAGGAACATGTAGACTAAGGCAAGTGAGTTTACTTTTGAATAGACAAAGTGTATCTTTTGTTTAGTCGGAGGGGAATTGAAAAACAATTCCCGGTGAATCATCTTCCAAATACCATGTGGAAGGTCATTATTGTCATAAGACTGGGCATATGAAAAAGGATTGCTAGAAGTGACAATATGATCTCTCTTCCCCCCAAAAAGGTGAGAGGTTAGGAAAATGTGGCTATAATTGAAGATTGAGATTCTGAGGAAGAGCATGCTCTCATAGTATCATGGTCGAATGACGGTGCTGCTAGTTGTTGGCTCATTGATTCCGGTGCACCCAGACATTTTGTGTTGAAGGGACTGGTATGTAACATTTACCATAAACACAAATTGCTCTGATTTAGTTATGTTAGATGATGGAAAGTCATTTGTAGTAGAAGGTATAACAGATACACACATTGTTTTGAATAATGTGCAAAAACTCGTAGTAAGGAATGTTAGGTATATTCCTAGCATGCACATTGAAATCTCATTTGTTCGTCAATTAACAAAATATCCCAATATTGCTATAAATTTCTCTGGGAAAAAGTATATAGTGTCTGATGTGCCACAGGACAGGGTAGTTTCCCAAGGCATTGGGCAAGGTGGTGTTTATAGGATTGTTAACTCTGCCATAGTTAACTTAAAGCATGTGTGGAGTGAAACTCCACCATATAAGATGTGCTAGAGGATAAAATTACTCATAGGCTGTTGACCCTACCCTAGTCAACTTACATGCACTACTTTTGGAGTGAATATCCATTATATAGGATGGGGATGTGCGGGAGGCATAAATGCCTCATGTGTGGGTGGATGAATGCCTCAATTATAGAATGCGTAGGAGGTGCATGGTGACATGGTAGGAAAAGCCACTCAGAGTTTTGTGGAGGGCGACTCCATTATCCGGGATGCGTAGGAGGTGCATGGTGAGATGGCAGTAAAACCACTTATGGTGAGATAACAGGATTGCCACTTAAAGAAAGGCATCGGGTTGGAGGATTGGTGAGAAGGTTGTTAATTCAACAAAACTTGTTCATGTTGCTCTCATTGCTCTCACATCAGACCTTTTTATGGTATCTGTATTGTAGCGATATTTTGAAGTGGAAGGCATAATAGAGTAGCGGACTTCCATGTAGGGAAAATATGATGCGTTGTTAGAAAACCATGGTTGGGAGACAAAAAAATTACCACCAGTTGTGTTGGTGGAATTACCCACAGGAAACAAATGAGTGGATATAGTCAAAAGCAAAGTTGATGGTACTTTGAACAAGTACAAGGCTTATCTTATTTTGAAAGGCATTTCACAATAAGTGGGAAAAGACTATGAGAATTTTTATGCTCCTATTGCGAATACTACGTATGTGGTCACATTTCAGGTTGCTCCTCTTCAAAGATTTGGATGAGGAGGTTTACTTGGTATAGCATTAAGGTTTTTAGGTACTTGGTTGTGATCATCTGGTTTGAGATTGATTGATTCCCTTTATGGACTTAGACAGGGTCTATGAGCCTGGTATTTTCATAGTGTTCATCTCCAAGATCTTGGATTCAGAACTATGGAGGTTGGGCTGAAGTTATTCGTCAATGATAATTCATTATTGGTCTATGAATCACCCTACAGACAATTGATGGGTAGCTTGATATATCTTTTTCCTACACAATCGGATCAATGTGGTGCTGTTAGCGATCTTTCTTGGCTTGGACAACAACAAAGTGTTAGAGGACTGCATATTTTAAAGAGCAGCCTGCTGTTTTAATGACGAAATCCTTTGGTCCCATTGTGTTTGAAAAATTTGCCGGACAAACTTGGAGTAGTTTCTGGATTAGTAATTAAGGGGGGTATTAAAGTTATTAAGTTTAATTGTCACATGCATAAGTCTCCGTGTATCTTGATAATGTGCAGTTGTAAAAGGGGAAAGGTATCATTGAAGCATCCTCCAACCTCAGATCACAAAGGACCCCCCATCACCTCCCTAATTGGGTGGTATCCCTGCCCTTCAACGAGGGAAGTAGACAGAGGCATTCTGCCTCCACCAGAGAATTAATAATAATAATACAGAAGAACCATGTGTGTCTACTCCAACTATATGTTAGTCAAATCACAAGAATCCAACAGTAGTAACCCCACCTTCGAACGATTTTCTGACTACACAGATCTAGGTATACAGACAATGCATCCAACAATTCATTACTTTGATAAAAGCATTCTAAGTTGCAAAAAACTCAATACCTCTTAGTCCTCAGATCATGCACACAAATATCTCAGGACACGACTTTGGTATCAAATGAAAATTAAACAAACATAAAGAAAACAAATCAATCTTGACAAGCAAGAATAATCCCTTATCGGTTGAAACAGTGGCAACCAAACTCAAATATCTGTTGGCATCTATTTTGCCCAAACAAGAGCTAAAATAAAGCCACACAATCAGTTTCAGATAATTAAATGCTGAACTGTATTATTGTTTTCTACTATTCATGTTTTCATTCACAAATTTTGTTTCACGTTCTAGGAGTTTTCGCAGACATGTTAGTTAGCAGATCCATGAGGTCTAGTGCTGCAACTTGGCTCTGATACCATTATGTAGCGACCCCTATTCCGATATCCGGACATACGTCTGATTTTTTAATTTTTTTTCCTTTATGTTTTCTGTATGTCATCCATAGAAAGAGAAGCGCCACTTTGTTACTTAACTAACTTGTAGTTGACTTCACCTAGTAACTTCGTTATAGGCATGTGTTGCTCAAGTCTCAAACTGCTTATGCACTAATTCTTGACTACCAGTCATTTAGTCTTAACTTCGTTTGGTGTCTTGTGGGTTGGTTCCACTCACACTGCTATGCAGTTGTTCAAATGTATAACAGCCTTGCACTTCACAAAGGATTCATCTCAACAATCTTTTCTTTAAGACTCAAGAGGAGGCATGGTTTGCTCTATTCAACCCAACCTCAATATGGGAATGGCGAGAAAACTATGCCACATCAACTAGGATACATGCCTTGTAATTAAGGTGATAGTTTCAGATTTAATTCATTATAAAAGGGGTGACAGATGCATTAATTAGCATATAATTGAGATCTACTTGACAATTTACTCGTAACAATAACCCTGTCCAATTACCATTATATAACATGATTCATTTAGTCGGAATTTTGAGAAGGTTGATGTCTAATGAAATAGTGATGAGACTCGTGAGTATTAAGAACTCGTAGAGATCTACTAGGTATAAGCCCTTTACCATCACTTAACATAATCTCTGCAATCAACCATTATTACCTGATCCCCGAGTATAAAAGTCTCATTACAATTTACAGGCTGTATCAATGTCGGCTATAGATTTCCCTCTCGTTGCTCCAAATTCATCTCAGAGCGACCCATAGTTAACTATTTTTTCATTCAAGTTCTGTCTAATCAGTCTACTTTATTTTGTCAAGTTATAGTGTCTGGACAAATGAATCAGAGAGCAAGGACTCTCATATCAAACATGCTAAGCTCCAAATTTCATATATTAGTGTTTATTCTAGGCTAGGCCAAGAGGGAAGCATTCCCTAATTAACAAAGCTCTTTACATTTGAATATTGATATATCCTCTTGGACAGATGCTTTTTTCAATGCATGCTCTATTTGTTCCTCATAAGACTCTCCACTCTACTATTTTAATTTCCACTATCGAAGCATATTCTCTACTATGATAGACCTACAATGTTCAAGGTTACAAGTATTCCATCTAATAGGTTCGATTCTCATTTACTAAAGATCATGGTTTTTCATGATGTGATAACATCAATTATACCGCTCATGCTCGTCAACATGAACACTTGGGTAATTACTTGTTAAACATGTCATACAAGAACTCAGTATTACCATCTACTTGCAAATGAAACTCAATATGGTTGAAGAGTAGATGCCACAAATTTGGATGAATGCTAAAGGGTTCTAAATCCAACTCATATTATGATATAGTGATTGTATACTAATCTGCTCTCTTATGAGAGATTTTCGGATTTCCCAACTCCAATAAACTTTTACATCCAAACAAGATCATAAGAAGAAGATAGATCTCTAGTACAGATCTCCAATCCATGGTCATACTTTAAGGAGCATATAAATGGTGAGAGGGTTTGATATTTTTCTACCCTATATGTTTGTATCAACAAACATTTTAATGTGCAAACAATCGGACTGGGTAGAGTCGTTTTCAAACATAAACCTGAGGAGCATTGTCAATATGTTCCTAACAATGTGCAATTCATTTGCAAATATCAGGTTACACCCGAAGGAGAGGAAACAATATACTGTCATTTGTTAAACCAAGGCAACAAAAGGATTCTTCCTAGTATGCAAACAAGGAGTATATCTTCAAACATTAAACAATAAGTTGGATGTAATTTGCGACAACTACCTTAAGAGGTAAACTTCCAACTTCTTTCTAATCTTTCATTACCTCAAGGGGTTACAAATAGTTCAGAATCATTTACAAACAGCAGGACATGAGAGAGAGAACAAGCACTTATTCCATTATTTCTATTCACCTCCTACGAACATTTGGATGCTAAAACTAATATCCTTAATCAGATTTAAACGTGCACACTGCATATAATCAAATCAACAGAGCAGCTCTTTATTCTTCAGTATCCATTGAGTCTAAATCACGAGAGCAATTTTCTTACATTTCACATTTCAAAATAACTTCATAATGAATGGAAAATCACCAATTTTCTTCTAAATTTCGTGCAAACACCTGAAAAGTGTCATGAGTCAGATCAACAATGAACTGGCATGGAGATCATTTCTATAGAAAAACTCTTACCACCAAGTCTGAAGTCTTCTGATTCTCTACGGAGAATGGAACAGAGATGAGCTGTATGTATAAACCAGATTTAACCATGATGTAAATTCTATTAATCTAGTTTTAAAATCTACGTGCTGGGCTTGGATGTAACATAACCATTTATTTTAAAGCCCCTTTACAAGTTTCACACTCACAGAGATGGAAAATTCATATTACTTATGCTCAAATAAGGATTTACAAATGTCAAAGAACACTACAACCGCCATATCACAATTCCCTTGCTGCTATGCACCTTAAACAAAATAACTTCATAATCATGAACACTATTTCATTTCCCTATCTCTCTACAGAGTGAGAACAACAAAAAATGCACAAATCCTTAGCAGCGTGCATCAAGTATCCTTCACTACTTTTTCAAAACAGCAAAGGATTAACTGACATTCCTTTAAACAGAAAAACATATGTACAGCAAGCAAGATAATTCTGCAAGCCACCCTCTTCTATCTCGCAAAACAGCATGTCAACAGCAGGTCAGCAAAATGCTGGCATGTTACCTCTTCCTACGCTCATTCTAAACTGTTAGGGCTGGCATGTTACCTCTTCCTTCGCTCCTTCTAAACTGTTAGGACAAAGTTAGCAATGTTGCAACATATCATCCATAATACATACCAGTTTGTACAGAATCTAACTTCTTATGTTCTTTTGTTTGCAAAATTAGCAAAGCAATATTGCTCAAAATTATGCAATAAGGATGAAAGAGCATTCTCAATTTAATCATTCAAAGTAGCATAAATAATCAGTAACAAATGTAATGGAATTCAATGAAAAGCAACAATTCCAACACACTTCTTCTTTATACAAGTTTATCATCCAATGTGGCCTCAAGCTGGCCCATGCCAAGCATAGGAAAAAGACAATACTAAGTCCCAAATTATAAAACCAAACAACCATGCAATCAACCATAAAAGGTATGCCGATGCATGTAAGGGTGCATATGTCCATATGATTGCGAACCCATATGAGCATATGCCCTCCTACAGTAGTAAGCTTAAACCCATTGCAAACAAACAATAATTATGGACCCAATCCAAGAGACCAGATGGAAGGGGAAAGAGGTAACATGCCTGTAAGTAAATGAAGACAATTTCCTGCATAGTGATGAGGGACATGCCCTACCAGCTGCGAACTCGCTTCCTTTCTCCTTACCACTTTGTTGCCAAAGCTCCCTCCATTTTGCATTCACATAACGACTTTGAGACCATGAGCTGGCTTGGGCCGTCAATGGAGAGACAACTATCCCGTAAGCAGCTGAACTAAAAGTTGCACTACATGCAACCTTCTCATTACTGCACTCTTGCCCTTGATTTGGAGCTGTTGATAATATTGCAAATTCTATTGCTGATTGTAGACACCCTAAAAATACATACATATTTCTATCCTGCTTCCATCCAATTAGAATTAATCAAATTAATTCTATCCTATTGTAATATACCCCTTCGGAATTAATTAAATTAATTCCATCATTCAAATATCCCCTTTTAGAATTAATTTCAAATACCCCCTTTTAGAATTAATTTCAAATACCCCCTTTTAGAATTAATTAAATTAATTCTCTCTCGCCGCAGTACACCCCTTTGGAATAAATTAAATAAATTCGGCCATTTAAATACACCCTTTTATAATTAATTAAATTAATTCTATTACCTAAGCTATATTCTTACCCTTTGGAATTAAATAATTTAATTCTAATATGCCTTTGGAATTAGTTAAATTAATTCCTACACCCTCCTAGCTAATATAATTAAACAATTATTTATTTAAATGGTTAATTATCTCCTCACAATTAAATACTAATTAAATTTACTTATTTAATTCCACCTATTCTAGTCAACTACACTTCCCTATCCCACTTGGAATCCACTTCTAGATTCCTAAAAATGAGGGTGCTATAGAATTGTACGCACAATTCAATTGCCAGATGTAACTTCTGCTATTCCAAATGTCCATTGCCCCGGCAAATCTGCAACTACCAATTGCCAAGTCTACTTTCTAACCCGAGTGATTCAACCATTAACTTGGAGCTTAGTCAATGTCAAATTCACCTTTCATGGCTCTACCCTTAGCTATAAAAGCAAACCATTTCCTTTACAAGTCCATCCCTGGAGATTTATCCAAATTGTAGCCAACTTCTTCTGAATTTGTTTCCCGCATCCTTGTGTATCCAAGCTCGTAGCATCTGCACTCTTCATTTGGAGAATTGATCAAGAGTATGCACAATCAAACCAATATAAATATTTCACAAGCTTAAAGGCTTCATAAATCTACTTTAGGTTTGCAGAGAAAAATTCCAAGAGGTATAATTATTGTGTTTTTATTTATCTTCTATTGTCTGCGATTTTCATTGTTTACACATACAAGTAAGCCAACTAACAATATCACTCAAGATACAAAATCACTCATGCAAGTCTCTTCTAATGGTGTGCTGCCAAGTAACTAACAAAGACTAGTGTTTTCGAAAACAAAATAATTTGTAGAAAAAGGTCAACCGTGTCTTTTAAGCAGATCTCAGACCAATGAAAATTCCTTTGCAAATGTATTTTGGGTCCGTGACCCTCAAGTTATTATTGGAGTCGTTTTTCATAGTTTATTAATGAAGTCGAGATAAAATATGCTTTGCAAGTTACACTTTCCAAATGTAACGTCCCAAACACCTCACAATCCCATGACAAAGTCAGATTGTAACCAATGACAAAGTTAGGATCGTATCCAATGACAAAGTCAGAAATGTTATTTTGTATAATAATTGCAAAGGCCCTCAAGACAAACACTACACATGTAATACCAATATCATAGTTTCAAGCAAAACAAATCATCACATGATAACTAGAATTACTAACAAGGCCAAGACCATCTTTTCCATTATATCAATGGCGATTCAAAAGATCACTCATGCCTATTAAAGCCCACGAGGGGTTAAAAGACATGTATGTTAACAAAATAAGTCCATTGAATATTGAGAGCCACCCATACTCTTTAAAAATCAGGGTCTTATTGAAATGTAAAGCTTTGACAAATCAAATCAAGAATTCCCCAAGTAATATAACTCACCAATTTCTTGCCATATACTCATAATAATTCTTTATCAAAGTTCCATTTTGAAATCAAGTGAGCCACTTAGATTCTATAATTGCATAAGAGAATTTATTACTTTGGACTTTGGTGAGACCTCAATAATAATAATGCACGTGTTTAAGCTCTTCCAAAAGGTGGGATCTTGATACTTGGTTGGCGCGAGCTAAGACTCCCAATGATAAATTGAACAACAGACACAGCGCCTACGCCTTTAATCAGTGTTTATATAGATTAACATGCAATTAACGGTTAATACAACCTACTGACGGCCTCATAGACGTCAAATTCGGGGAACCCAAACATGGGATGTGACATTAATATGCATCCTATAACTAATTTAAATATAAGCTCATAGAGGAAGTTACAAATTTAAATGAAAAATTTAAGTAATCTCCCGTAACACCTTTTTTTCCTATCTTAAATAAAAATTGGCATTAAAATTAATTATGAAAAATCTCTAAGAAATTTAAATTTAATCCAAGTTTTAAAAATACTGCCTTGCCGACCTTGTTTTACATTTCACTCTTAACTATTTTTATTCTAAACAAATTGTCAGCAATCTATATCATTCTTTTTCCTTTCCTTCTTGAAGATGGGTCCAGTTGTGTGACCTGAAACGTTGGACTTCTATAAACTTCAACACATTTATCCAAATATATTGTACCATGTTAAACTGTGGAAATCTCAGAAAATTAATTTAGTAGTAGTTAATGTACTATACAACGTGTAGCTACCTCACATGATGTAACTTATTTTATGTTTTAATAAATGATGGATACACACATGATGTAAGATTGCCGTGTTCCATAGGCCTCATTTCTATAAACTTCAACACATTTCTCCAAATATATTTGTACCATGTTAAACTGTGGAAATCTCAGAAAATTAATTTAATAGTAGTTAATGTACTTTAGCTATACAGTGTGTAGCTACCTCACCTGATGTAACTTATTTTATGTTTTTATAAATTATGGATACACAGATGATATAAGTTTGCTGTGTTCTGTATGCCTCATTTCTCTTCATTCTCTCACTCATATTTATTAAAACTTTTCCTCCCCAATGTGGTATGCCTGCGCATATGCTTTGTCAAGATCTTGTGGCTCACTATATATGAGTTGCTTCTTAATACATGGATGGACAGTTAAGATTTTGTCTTCTTCCAAGTTTTCCTTGTCAATGTGGTATGCTTGCACATATGCTTCATTAAGATTTTGTGGCTCACTATATATGACTCGCCTCTTAATGCATGGATGGAGATTGCCCGTGTACTTAGTTAAGATTTAACCTTTTTCCGAATTCAAGCCCATCAACATAGCTTGTCTACAGACTTCTGTGGTATGACTTGCACACTGTGACCATAACCATTTAAAATATTGCCACCTAATCTTTTGATCAGTCGTAGGCCAATTAGATAAATTGTTTCTTTAACATTTGTTCAAATTCATCCCAACTAGCAACCACTGTCCTCTTGTTTATTTTTCAAGAAATCTTTCTCACCAAATCAGAGCACGGTCCTCCATTTTGAGGCATGCAAATCAAATCTTCTGCACCTCACTAATTTCATGCACAATAGAGTAAACTTCCATTTGCTTCAACCATTCATCTACTATTTCAACATCTATTTGCCCTTCGCAACACGATTTCAATATTTGTTTCAACATTGAAAGGGTGACGGTTGGAGTCTTTTACCTTAGCTTTTCCTTTGACTTTCTTAGGACACTTCTTTTCATCCATGAAATTTTCTGTCTTTGTCTTCTTCATGGGGTTGCTCGTCTTCCACTCCAAGTTTCTTGGCAAGAGCATGTACCACCATATCCATGGATGCTTGTTTCTTGGCATTGAGGTCTTGTTGCTTCATCATGTATTACTTGTTTCCATGAGTGAGATTCTCTCTTCAATGCTTTCACGCGAGGTTTCACCTTCCGCAGCCATCTTTCTCACTTCTTGATTCCACTTATTTTTAGAAATCTCTGCTTGGCAAGGTTGTGTTTCTTCTTTCTTGGACCTTGTTCCTGTCATTTAATCAATACATCCGCTTTGAAAATCTCAAAGATTAAATTGCTTTGATTCAAATATGATATGTATTTTCTGGAGTTTCTACTTGCTAAGAGTTAATGCAGATTTAAAACTTTTCCTATTTGAATTAAACTTCAATTGATAGTGCTAGAAAGTAGATCATGCTAAGGTGTGAATTTGTTGTGTGAAATGAAGCATGAACAAGAAACAAATTTCTTATTGCAAACATCATCACAGACAAAGGTTTTTATCTTGGAAACCTTGGTGTGGGAAAACCAGCTTCGTGGATATATGCCTAATTAATCTTGGTTATTTATCAATTGTTGCTACCAAGAGATGTTGACTATCATTTGATTAGACACATACTTTTGCACATGGCCCTTGTTCTGCAAGTAAATGAACTATCACCATGTTAATTCATACTCAACTATCAGATTGTACATTTTGTTTTACATTCCAATATGTAAATATTGTATATTTAACTTATGTATCTTGCAGATATGGAACATTGGTCGTGTCAACTGATCACTACCCCTCCTCTCTACTTGGGAAATTATAAAGATCACAATTCGGAGTGTGCTTACAGCAATCCACTACTTCAACACTTCTCTCAACTCCTCACATACTTCCTCAAATTACAAACAATTGAACTCATTTGCTATTCAATTCCTACATTCATGTCTTTACAATTGGTCTGTGCCTCTTATTTATACCAGTGTTGGAGGTGTCCTTTTGTGCATCAAAGGATCCCCAACTGTCGGGGATTGAAAGAGACAGTTTCTCGGCTGTCTTTGAACTTGGTGTCACTTGCAGGAAGGACTGCTGGTTTGTGGCAGGACCGTTGATGACACAAGTGCAAATGTCAGTGGCACAAGTGCAACTGTTAGGCATTTACATTAACTGCCACTAGCTGCATGACCAGTATTGACAAAAACGTAACTGTTTATGACATAAACGGAATTGCCAATATGCAGAGTCAAGACCAATGTAACTGTCTTGTCACTTTACAGATAGTATCTTGTTTTTCTACAAATTTTGTAGGATTCTCAGTGGTTTGCTGAGGGTAACGCTTTCCAATTCTTAATGGATCATCCTCATGTTCGAATAAATTTGGGAGATTGTGTTAATGAAGAATCAAAGGCCTATAGATCTTAGTGGTCTACTAAAATGGGTCAAGAAGAATAGTAAGGCCCTGGTGATGCTCTGTCCCTCTATTGATGATAAAGATTAGATGCATGTTCCCAACATTGACGATTCTCATGAAGCTTCAAAGAAGTTGAAGTCAACCTTTGAGGTAACCAACAAATCTAGAGTGTTGTACCCCATTGAGAAGTTGCTAACCTTGAATATGCAGGAATATGAGAAGGTTGAAAAATTTCTGATGCGTTTAAATGATGTCAAGAATCGGATCACGGTGATCGAGAAAAAAGTTGAAGACGATATATTGGTGATGATTACTGTTGGAGCTCACTGCATTATATAAGACCTTTGTCATATTTCAGAACATCTCAAATTGTGATGTCAGCTATGGGTGTATTGGCCGGTTTACTCCAATAATACGAAACAAAAGATGAGGAAGATACAAATGGAAAAGAGTGGGCTTTATCTTTAAAACAATCAGGGAAGGTCTTTCAAATGAAGCATAAGCAATCATCTGACATAGATTTTTGAGAAAGGCCAAGATCCACAAAAGAAATAGAAATGTCACCTCTGGGGCAACCTCAATAGTACCCATGAGTATGACCACTAGTACAATAGGCTGACACTGAAGAACAAAGGAGATCAAGAAGGTTGAAGATTCCATATTTAACACCAGAGTAATGTTGTTGAAACTGAAGAAGAAAGTGACATACATACCAAGGATGAGAAGGATTTTGGTACATTGACAAAGGAGCATCAAAGTGCATGTCCAAGAGAAAAGAAAGATCTCGAAGTTGAATGGTCATAGTCGGACAACCCATCTTGGAAGCAAATCCTCTTTGCAAATTAGTGATAAGGGCGTTGTCCCACTACATCACATTATGAAGGATGGGGAAGTATGGAATATTCTTTTTGTACCCGAAGTAATAAATAATTTTCTTTTATGAAAATAATTTGAAAGTTGAATTTGATATGAAAGATGGTAGAAAATGTTGTCTTGTGAAAGATAAAAACAAGAAGTACACGCCTATGGCACAATGGTTTACAAAGCATAAGTGTTCATCTTTGATGCCTAACCAGCACCTAGCCGCTAGCCCTCCATTTCACTACGAAGTAGTTTATGTTCATTGTAGAACCAATGGTTGGTCGTATTTGAACCTTCCTGAGCAGATAGCGTTGAGCAAAGCAAAAGATTTTCCTGAGTTACTAGCAATAAAGAAGATGGATTTTTTTGACTTCAGTTGTGTCACTGGCAAGCAACACAAATTAAAGTTCAAAAGTAGAAAATCGAATTGAGCCAAGAGAGTTCTTTACTTGGTCCAAAATGATTTACGTGAACCCTCTGAAGATTTTTTTTGGTGGCATCCAGTTTCTTTTTCTTTTTTTTCATGGATGTTTTTGTCTTCTTGAAGAGGAAATTGAGACTTTTAACACGTCAAGACTTTCAAGGCCACAGTAGAGAATGAGTCTGACCCATGCATCAAATTACTCCACACAAATGAAGGGGGAAGTGCATGTCAAAAAGGTTTCTGAATTTTTGTTCCAAACATGGAACAAATCAGTAACTAACACTATTGCATCAAAATGATTTCGCAAAAACAGAAGAATAGAACCATTTATGAGATGACATGTTGAATATTGAAAGGCACGAACATAGACATGATGCTGGGTTGAAGTAGTCAATAATGTCATGTATTTTCTCAATCTAGCTCCAAAAAAAGCTTTGGATGGTGTGACACTTGAAGAAGTTTAGTCTGGAAAGAAGCACACAATGCAACATGTGAGAATTTTCGGAAGCACAACCTATATACATATTACAAAACAAAATCAGAAGAAGCATGATGATAAGAGTGTGGAGTGTATCTTTTTGGGGTACCTCAGTGAGCCTAAGACCTATTGGTTGATTGATCCTACAACCCAAAAGATGTACATAAACAAATATGTGATCTTTGAGGAATGTTTGACGACGGAAACCAGTGACAATTCTTCTTGAGGAAGATGTTGAAAAAGTTGACAAGGAAGACATAAAAAATGAAGGTGAATATATCAAAGATAAGTTGCTTGAAAGGAAACTATTGGAGTCAAAACAATGGACATTGTCGAAGAATCTGCCTAAGTGGTACATCACTACCAAGAAGGGTTCGAAGTTGGAGAAGTTAGTGTCCCTTTCTGGGCTCTAACTGAAAATAAAGGGAAATTGCACAAACCCCAATAGATAGTAAACTGAAAATTATGACACCAAGGTATAACAGTCTGATTTTTTATTACAACAGTAAGGAAAATGCAATATCTCTTCAAAAATGCATCATTCACACCATCCAAAACATGTAGGGCAACTTAGAAATATTTTAGAACAATTATTAACCAAGAAATATGCCTTCAAACCCCAACTAGAATTTATTTAATTAAATAAAATGACAACAGTGAACACCCTTACAAAACTGGCTGGAAATGAAGGATTCCAAGCCCAAAAGTTAAGTCTAAATGTACATTTTGGCTGCTAAAAATGTGAGAAACACAATGATGGCTGAGTTGGATGTTGTCATGCCTTAGAAACCCCTAAACACCTCCACAAAGTGGCCCTCTCCCTTAGGAGAGGGCATGAAAACCGCTGTAAAACCAAACCCTAGCTGAAAATCTGCAAAATGAATCTTCTTGAAGCTCTTTGGAAACTCCAGGATGGAGAATCCTCAATGAATTGAAGAGTTTTCGTTCTTCAATCAAACAAGGAAGGTTTTTGTCCTACTTGTTGGCCACACAAAAGGGTTTTCGTCCTCAAGTGGAAGTAATTGAGAAACCGACCCAAAAATGCACAAATGAGCCAAATGACCCCTTCTTATACTTTGTTGTGGTGCCAAAACCAACTAAAATGCCCTCAAAATAGGACCAACCTCATAAGGGATCCTTCCCTTCTATTTTTCATTTGGCTTTCATCTTCTTAACCCAGTTGACCTGACTTTATATAGAAAACTACTAAAGAAAAATGAAATGCTCATGAAAATAACTGAAAAACATGACAATTACTCCCCTTTCTCATTTCCTTCTTGCCCACGGGAAGTGGAATGGGCTCAAAGTCTTCAAATTGAACCAAGTTGGAAAAGGGGACATTACAAGAAGCCACCTAATATCACCAGTAAAATAAGGACAAGAAGGGTTTCTCGAGAAGAGGCGATCTTGAAAGCGATGAGTATGGTGGTTCAATTTTTAGAACCTATCACTGTCAATGGAACATTGCAATCAAGGAGTGGATTGGGGTAATGAAGGTGGAGTGTGATGCTCTCGTGATGAATCATACTTGTGCTTGTCAATCTCTAGTAGGGAAGAAACCCATTGGCTGCATGTGGGTAATTGGAAGGAAGTGTAAGGCAAATGGCACTATCGACTA
The DNA here is from genome assembly GCA_019776745.2 of Taxus chinensis. NCBI lineage: Eukaryota > Viridiplantae > Streptophyta > Pinopsida > Cupressales > Taxaceae > Taxus > Taxus chinensis. The sequence goes on from CM034156.1 coordinate 196,657,147, forward strand.
ATACGAATTGAGATTGGTTGCAAAAGGTTATGCATAGAAGAAAGTATCGACCGACAACTTTGTTCTGTGACAATTAGAGTGTCTAGAAGCTGCTGAAGAATCCGGATATGCATGAGAGATTTAAACACAAATGTTCATTGTCACTTCATCAAAGAAATGTAGAATAGTGGGATAGAGCTCCATCGTTGTCCCACTCATTATCAACTTGTCAGTTGTATCAAATCTGAGAAACTCAGAGATGGACTATATATAATAAACAATGTACAGAACTGGATATTTAGGGAAAGTGTTACGAATAATGACAGAATATCCAATTTATTGAACATTCTCATATTTTTGGTTTCAGGTAGTTCTGATTGGTTTTGGTAGTTGTCAAATGGGTCTACAGATCCCAACTTAATTTTGCATTGTATTTAAAAGATTCGGAGTTAATGGAATATCATCATTGCATTAGAGTTTGTTTTCTATCTATGAGCATTGTTTTTAAATGCTCTTGATGATTTAGTGCTTTTTGTTGACTATCACTTTCAGACAGACATTTTTAAGATTGCGATTCAATATTATTTTGAAGTTTAAAGTCTTGTTTAATTTATGATGGTTTACATGTTTTGACGTGTTCCTTTTCCAGATTTTAAAGTTTTCTAGAAATGTACGTTTATTTGGAGGTGTTTTGAGTTTTAACGTTCTTATATATATGTGAATTTCTAGAAAACTCAAAATATGTGCTGTTTTTAGAAATTTGAAATAGTAAAATATGCCTACTTTTTCTGAACTTAATTTGAATTTTAAGCCTAATCATCCACTTAGCTTTCCATTATGCAAGCTCCTAATTTATTTTTTGTACTTGCTAAGTCGATGGCCTCTCAAAATTTTCTGTCACTTCTCTCCCAATACAAATTAAGATAGAGGAATGTTATTATACTTGAGCTCGATTCATACACTTCGAGGCAAGTGACTCACTTGATTGTCATAATGAACATATTTGCACTTACATAGACAGAAAGTATTACTTGCCTATGCTGGAACCATCTATTGGTGCTGTAGGTGGTTCTATTCCAGCATATGTTTACCAGAAACATGAGAGGAATGTACTCTCAATGATTTCTATTATGATCATATTTAAAACAGGTTAGTTATCAATATCTGCCTTGCTGGGTAGGGGTTTTTCGTATGCATATTCCAATTTCAGACTTTTTCTGTAAACTTTTGTCTGATTTGTACTAAGCTCAAATACATTCTGATTTTGTAGCCTTATGCATTCTTAATTAGATTACTTGAATCAAATTCAATGAGAAAACCACCAATGTGGCTCAGCTGTACCTCTCAACCATAGGCTAATCTGTCCACGAGATTCGGACCCTTAAGAAGGGCACCATTTGGGGTAGCTATGCATATAAAATGAATCATCAGAAATATTGTTAGTCTTTTGTCAAAAACATCAACAATGATTAATGATGTTCAGGATTACCCAATATTTGTTATGATTCTTCTTGCATTTGCATGCAAAAAGTTGAGTGATTTCAAGTTTTGGATGTGGGGATTAATTATATTTTTTATTTTATAAATAAGTCTTGGAAATGTAAATAAAAAATCTTAAACTGTTTCTTACCCGTGAAATACTTGCCCCCCTGCTTCCCGGATTGATCTCATTTCCTGTTTTGTTTTTTTTTCTTATATTTGGTAACATAGATTCCAGCAAGTACTTGATCCATTCTTGAGATAATCACTGATCACTCACCAATGGTGCATGCTTGTGATACTTGTGAGCCTGAGGTGTCATACTTGTGAATATGGTGACTAGGGTTCAGAAGCTTGGAATGTCCTCTGTTACTGAAATTCTTTCTTTCTTGAATATTCATTTCAGAAATAAGGGGACTGCATATGGAAGTCAAAGCGCATATATAGCTACCTGTTCTGTATAATACCGTGTCCATCTGAAATAACATAATCTCCCTTTGGTTCCTAGAACTTGTAATTTTTCATGCCCTCTTTAAGAAATAATGTGTAAAATGGATGGGTCATATATTTTCATTCCCTAGACTTCTCAGACCTTACGTGGGTGGTGAAATCATGTGCTATAGTTAGAAACAATTTCATACTAGCTGATTGTGAAATATCCTGCAAATAAAGGAAGTTGGTGGCATGAATTTTTATGATCCGACTTCATATTCCTATTCTCTAGTGTGTGGACCTTCTATCATTACTACATATTTTCGAACTTCAACTTAGTTGATGATTCCTTATGTCTTACCATTGACATTTGTCATGACTTCTTTTAATGATTTGTCAGCTTTACCTTTTCTGTTTCTTTGCCAATGAAAAGGTTTCAGTTCCATCAAAATTTTCTCATCAATCCATCCTCTTCTGATGTTTTCATACTGGTTTTATCAACATTCCAATAACCGGTTGACCTGGTGCATATGCTTAGTCAGGTTTTTGGTTAATATTGTTTATTGAACAAATTCAAACTCTATGCTAATAGTTAATGGCATCCAATTTGTACATCGATCCCTTGGTAGATGTGTGACTCAAAAAAAAGAAAACTCACCAAACAATTTAATCCAATGGATACAAAATTCACTCACCTTAAAGGACCAGGTTCTACTTTACCAGAGCCCACATTACATATACAGGAAATTGTTTGACACTGGTTTTAATGCAGGAAATAAGTTTTACCACAGGCACTAATAGAAGTTTTCTTTTAATGTCATGAAAGGTTTTTTGGGTGATCATCACTACTAACATTCATTATGGTATCCACCATTGTAATGAGACTTGGAGGGCATATCGAGTGCTGAGCCAAGCTAGTCTTGGCAAGTCTGTGGTCTCAGCTTGCTGTCCTGGTCGAGTCTTGTGAGTGCTAAAAAACAGAAAAACAATTCGAAAAAAAATTAAAAAATTTGTATATTATTCTTTAAAATATGGTGGAGCTTTGGTGTACTCATCAAGTCCGAGTCTTGTGACCATGATATCCACTCATGATAATTTTTCTTCCTCAAGCCATACAGTTAGTTGCTATAGGCATGTCCTGACAAGGAGAGGGGAGAGTTGTGACAGTAATGATTTTGATTTTTTCCTCTTTTTATCGTTTGAGCCAGAATGCATCAAGTCAATAACATCATTCTTTTTCTAAAGTTAGTTTTGTTTTCTTGCATGTAATTGAAACTAAATATGATGTGCATTCCAGCACTGTCAATTGAGTATTTCTAAATCACTACATGATTTAAATATCAGGCGTAATGTACCATTGTTGATTGGTTTTTCTAATTCTATACTTTTGATGGAATTGGTACATAGTTTGTACTTCCTGTGTAACTGAATCTAAATGTTTACATCAATTTGGTACTTTTTGGCAGCATCTGCACTGTTACTTGAATCATATGGATAGTCAGGGTTTAAATGGACCTCAACCATGCGTTAAAGTTTCCATCTCACTTGGCTCTGAACAATATGATTTCAGTGTTTCTCACCATGATAGAGTCCTTTCAGATGCGCTGGTTGAAATTAAAGAGCAATGCATGAGTACATTTAAGGATTACCTAGTTCGTCATAATGCACCAGTAGATGTGCCTGACGAAGTCCAAGAGAGCTCATCTGAAGAAGACAACCCAAAGCCCAGCAAGCTTCTTGAAAGAGAAAAGAAGCGCAAATAGGACCTTTTCATTCAGTCACTGGATTATTGGAGTTTCCCTCTGTATTCTACATTTGACAGCTGTCGTAAATTCACAGAAATAGATTGGGTAGATTTGCATTGTTGCAACTGCCATCAATTCTTATTCAAAGAATGCTTTGTAAAATGGTTCTGTTGTTGATTACTCTCTCTGCACCTTTAGCATAATGATCTTTATCATGCATTCATGAGAATCTTTATCTTTTTTCCAAAAGCCATGTCAAGCTATAAATTTATACTATAAATCAAACAACATAGGTGGTGGATGAGTTGTGTTAATGTTACTCTTGCCAATATGAATGAAAGTAAATGCAATAGATTGAGGGGGGAAGATCCAGTCATCGATATTGTTAGAGGGTTTGTACAAAGTTCAGGTTAATTATCGTAATTCTCACAAATCCTGAAATTATACTGTTGTTCTAAATTTGTCAATATATGAATTATCGTCTAATATTTGAGAGTATGTGGTCACCTCATCAAATATCTCCTTAGTTCCATTTCACAAGAAGCCCTTGACAAATGCACAGATTAAATTACATGGATAGCAGCATGGGAGTGTGGCATGTTAAAGGCTGAGAGGTAACAGCAGCACCAGACATATCTAAGCATATATTTATGAATACGATGAAAAACATCTTGCTGCATTACACAGATATTTTCAAATACTTTCAAAAGGTTATCATCTATTTTTTAATAGTTTGCTTCATTCACTGATTTTTAAAATAATTGAGTCATGTTACCATGCTTTTGCTCCATGATTTTGGCATGCTCAAGGCTGAGAGGTAACAATAGCACTAAGCATATTCATAAAAATATGATTAAAAACATCATGCTGCATTACATAGATATTTTCTTATATTTTAAAACGTTTATCATCATTTAGTTAATAGATCGTGATAAAACATTTTATCATCATATTTTAAAATGTTTATCTGCATCACCTTGCAATTCTGTTAATAGATCATGTCAATATCGATCCATAGTGCCTTCACAAATTTTGTTTATCCCAAAATTTGTCAGGGTTGTGCCAATCTTCATTGAGGCTGATACTGATAGTATCACTTGTTACTCGGGCATAAATATTTTGTAACATTATGGTATTAGTGGTGACATGTTACTAGTATTTTTGGCCTTCCATACTTCTCGAGAGTATTAATTGATAATGAGAGAATTTAACAATGTCAATCTTTTTCTTCTCCAATCCTTTAGTCCTTTCTAAATCTGTATGCATGGAGTCGTTGATGTCAAGCCATTAGTTTAAGATAGTAAAAAAGAGAGATAAAATATGAACTCCACTATCACCCTCTAATGTTTTGTTGCTTTCCATTCCCTTGTTTGGTTCCTTGCTTCGCATTTCACAATTTCCCTCTTGCTATATATCTTTTATCACTACACCTTTTTGAAAATTCTCACCAACAATTCTGTTGGTGGGGAGGCCTTGGCCTCCTTAACACAATGTTGCCCATCCGTTAGTGATGCAGTTTCACATAATCCCATCCAACTCTACCATGCCAATCTTTTGAAGTTTCTCCATTAGCATACTTACGAATCTACAGTGAAGCCTATCAATGAGGCCATGAAGGTGATTGTCTGGCTCCTCAAGATGGACACATCCTAGATCCAATTCCCAATTGAAGAAATTGAGCGAAGACATCAATAGCCCCATTTACATGTTCACAAAGACCTTCCTTGGGCCTAAGAGTTTGAAAGCTATTGTTAATTACTGCTAGAAGTACCTAGGGTCCATATGCATCCCGATGATGGTGAAGGTTATATTGTGGGTGTCTTTACTTCAAATGCTTAAAGAGGTGCCAATTTTCAAGCAATCTCATGTGTTATATCCACTTACACCCAGACTTTGAAGAAGTTAAAAAAGACCATTTTAATTTACGATTAGTTGATTAAATTGTGTAAATTCGAACTATACTTAGCATATGAATACTGTAATTTCTTATGTTATAATTAAAAGATTGCATTGCAAGATTTGTTAGAAAACAATTCAATTAGTTTGGTTATTAAGGATTTTCTTATAATGGATTAATTGAGATTTGGAAATATCACTTATGAATGTTATTTAAATGTTATGTTTCTGTTTGGATTAATTGGGATTGTGAAATATGACATGGATGTTAATTAAAATGAATGTTATAATATTTCATGGACCAATGAAGAGTCAAATATAGGACCTCTCTTGTGCATGCTTGGGTGCTTACCACTAAGCTCACGACCCTTATGTCATTTTCTATGGCCCTGGCCTCCTAAACACAATGTCGTACATCCTTTTAGAGATGCAACATTCCACAATCCCATTCAAGTCTCTTGTGACAGTCTTTTGAAGGTTCTCCATTAGCACACATACAATTCTATGGCGAGCCCATCAACTAGGCCATGAAAGAGAATTGATGGTACCTCAAGATGGATACCTAGATACAATTCCCAATTAAAGAAATCACATAAAACCATAAACACCCTCATCTATAGTCTCACAAGGGCCTTCCTTCAGCCTAAGACTATGAAAGCTTTGGTTTTATTACCACTAGAAGTACTTAGGGTCCATACGAATCATGATGATGGCAAATGGTTAATCTCAGTATTTACTTCAAATATTGCGAAGGGTGCCAATTGTCTAGTAATGACATGGTGTCATATTATTCATGGTGATGCACCCTTACACTTCTACTTTGATAGAAGTTTAAAAAGGTAGTTTTTATATATATGTGGTTGATTAAACTATGAAAATTTGGACTGTGTTGAGTATATGATGTCAGGATTGTTATGATATAATTGATGGCATTGCATGATTTGTTGGAAAACATTATAATTGATTTAGTTATTAAGTCTTTCTTACAGTGGATTAATTGAGAGTCCAAAATATTGCTTAGTGAATGCTATCTAAATACAATGTTCCAATTGTTTGGATTAACTGGGATTATGAAATACAACATATATATGCTAATAAAAGTGTAGTTATTTTCCATGGACCAATGAAGACTCAAACCCAATACCTCCATTGTTTATGCTTGGGTGCTTTACAACAGAGCTATTGACCCTTTTGTTATTCTCTATGGCCCTGGCCTCCTCAACACAATGTCGCATATCCTTTAGAGACGCCGTTTCCTATAATCCCATCCAAATCTCACATGACAATATTTTGAATTTTCTCTACTAGCATGCATATAAATCTACGGTGAAACATATCAACAAGACCATCAAGACGAATGAGTGGTACCTCAAGATGGACACCTAGATAAAATTCCCAATTGAAGAAATTGAGCACATGCATTAGTACCTTCATCTATAGATTCATAAGGGCCATATTGGGCCTAAGACTTTCAAAGCTTGGGTTTATGACAACTAGAAAGTTATTAGGGTCCACACATACCTTGTTGATGGAAAAATGTTTATCTAATGGGACCTTTACTTCAAAAGTTGAGAGAGGTGCCAATTTTCAAGCAATGCCATCGTGTGATATCTCCGTATGCCTAGATTTTGATGGAAGTAAAAAAAGAGAATTTTGATTTATGGTTTGATGATTAAAATATGAATATTTGAACTATGGTTAGTAAATGATGTTGGGATTTCTTATGTTATGATTAGAAGATGGTGTTGCATGATTTGTTAGAAAATAATTTAATTGTTCTAGTTATAAAGGTTTTATGTAGTACCCTAAATTTGGTCCAAGCACTTTACAATTTCACTTTTGTTCTTATTTTAATATATAGTTCATTTACTCATATTTGACCATCTTCAGTCATTTTTTCGTTCTCCTCACACCTTATAAACCACTAGTCGATAATTTGTCTCCAATTCATCTCATCATAAATCACTTGATTTTCTATTGAATACATGTACAAACTCCATGTCACAGTCTTGATTTATGTCACTCCTATGACATGTTCGTAGGTCATGGAAAATTTCTATCCCAGTACTATCCACTTTCTATGAACTTGTCTTCATGATCTCTAGCAATCATAATTTCAAAAAGGTGACTTTTAATCGGCCTAGACAATATTTTTAGGGCCACTTGAGTGGGAAAATTAATGAACATCATTTATAAATATACACCCTTACCTATTAGAGGACCTAACACTCACCTTGGAATATCTAGGACACTCTTACTCTCCTCGGAGAACATCATGTATACATTTGAAGATAGCTAAGCACAACAAAACTCACACATACTGAGTTAAATTTTGAAGTACCCAGTCCAAAGTGCACATTGTCAAGTGCTAGGGATAAATCAAGAGCTCATTCTTTATGTTACATTATCTTGCATCTCACCATAGGATTGAGAGAAATGCACGTGGCTTGATCCCTCTTTGGAGTAGTGGTATGTGGGCAACACTAATCACATCAATTGAGGTGTGGTGAGGCTGTCCAGACCAATCATGTTATTTCTCCTTTTAGGTCAAGGCACAAAAATTAGGGTTGGATAAAAGGAAAAATAAAATTTGATTTTGTTAGAGACATCGATGGGTTCTAAACCTAGAAAGTAGATATAAAATCAAGTGAATTTGCACAAAGAAGATTGAACAAGTACAAAGGCACATAAGACAAGTTTGTAGCCCTAAGGATTGCTTTGGCCAATGTATTGTCCAAGATCTCACGAACCTGTCCAGTGCTATGTTTTAGACCTAGATTTTTTAAAGTACCTTAACGATGACATTTCATGCTTCTACGCATCATTTGAGCACACGACCTTATCTTTTTCCCACATATACTGGTGATTCCATCCCATTCCTTAACCTCAATTGCACTTTGTCAAATTGTAAATAGTGTAACTATCGAAAATTCAATCTTAACATAATTGAGGACTTGATTACCTTTATTAGTCTCAAATTATTCATTTCCATAATAGTTAGATTATGAATAAAACCTCATTTACCTAATTACAATTTGGGGAACCCAATCCATTATCAAATTGCACAATCTAATGTTTCATTCTTCACCCTTGTGGTTTCAGATCTCAGGTGTATTTTATCTAATTTTAAGTTTTTTACCAAATCCTTCCTTTCTCATGCATGATTTCATCCTCTTCTTTAATGCTACCCAGGAAAGCTAGGACCTGTGAGAGGGGTGTAGAATTCATCATCATAATAGTTACATCATCATAATAGTTTTCAAGCATTCCTCTAAAACTTGAAGATACATATTCTACACTCAACCAAACACAAAATTGATTTTGGCAGAATATCAACACTTATCTTATAAACAACTCTCCATCAATATTTTACATAAAATCTCCCATGAATGAGATGAGAGATACACGTGGTTTAACCACCTTAATGAATGCATTGGTTTCCTAAATCAAATATGGTCAAACAACCTATGTGGGGTGGGTGTTCAACTTGGAATTTTAAGTTGCATGTTCCATATAATTTATATTCTACGATAGAAAATAGAAAACATATAGAATATCATTAGCATCTTAAGGTGTGATTTGTGTATTACTCCAATTCCTCACCTTAAATGCAAATTAGAGATGCTATAAAAAGCTAGATGCTTAACCTGTGATAAGGGTCTCCACAACAAATATCGATGAGCTACACATTTATGATATGGTCACGAAGGAGGAGTCAAACTACCTTACCTCCCGCATCCTGCTCTGCTTCCCCTCCCCAAGACAACTTCCTTTAGCCCTAGTAGTCTCGCAAAAGAACATAATTAAACACAATGAGCAGTTTAGTGAAGATGTTTTCCACTTGCAACTTTGTGGGACAAAACTAGAGATCAATGATGTGCTTGTAAATTAGTTACTGAATGTAGTGCATGGGAACCTTAATCTGTTTGGTGTAGAGATGCTCCGTAAGATTCTTGAAAATTTGGATAGCACTCTAGTTGGCACACCAAATGATAGTATGTTGATGCCACTAAATGATGAACTCTAGCAAGATTTGACTGATCCAAATAGTCTATGTGGCAACATTGACGACTCTTTGATACTTTACCCACAAAGAAGAAAGTGCAATGGGATGTTGTTTCTTGTTGGACCAGACAACAAGATCCGAGCCAATATGGAAAACATAACTAGATGTGGATTCGTGATCATCAATATCACATGTCGAATACGGTACGAAATATATCGAAGAACTTATGCATAATGAATGCCATGTGTATGAGTGCCCCTCATATAGTGGAGACTCCACTTAGCAATTTTCTAATGAAGCTTATGAGGTTCTTGCATGAAGAAATAAACCATGCCAACAAAAAAGGGAGATCAAAGTAGATGTGAGTCAAGTAAATGAGGCTGCCAACTGGCTGGTAATACAAAGTAGCATTAACCAAGTGTGTCAATCACGTGGTTGTGAACTTGACTCCAAAAAAGAATGACATATGCACATTTACAATCATACATGTGAAAGTGTTCTAAGAGATCTAAGGCATACTTGTGATATGAAAGAAAGACCCTTGATGCAAAGTGAATGATCTACAAACCAAGGAATTACTGTAGAATGCCCATGTATTGGATCCCAAACTACTAATGTAGAGAATATTTCACATGTATGAAGAAGTGAAGATGAGCTATCGACGAGGATGAGATCATCCACATATAAAACAATAAGGATAAGTTCATCATGATGCCATAGAATGTAGACGATGGGGTCGAGAGAATCTTGATGAGAGGAAGGATTCCATCTTATCATATTTTGCTCATGGGACATGCTTAAGGACATTAAGGGGTCTCTTTAATCGAAATACAAGTGAGTAGTCTTAGAAAAATCCAAAAGGGTGCTCCATATAGACCTCTATAATTTGCTCGAGTGCATCGATTATCGACGAGATCAGCACAAGAGCTAGCTCCAGATTGTGTCTTCTAAACCCATTGAGGAAGAGATGGAGGTGCAAGAGAAAGTGGCAAAGGAGGAGGAACCTCATCAGAGGTGTATCATCCTAATAAGAATTTCTTGATGAAGATACCATATCAAGAATGGAAGAAGAGGTGGGTGATGATGTGACATGTGGAGGATGCTCATCAAAGCATACACTCCTAGTAATGATCAAATATTATGTCAGGGTGAAAACATTTATAGCCTTGACATCATTAGTATGACTTGCTATAGATACCCCAAAATTACATACATGTTCTCAGTTCACATCCTAGTTCATACCCCCTTTACAATTGATTAATCAAATTAATTAATCATGCACATTACACCCCTTGGATTAATTAAATTAGTCCACAACACACTTTAGCTAAGTTAATTTTCATTTATTAAATAAAGGGTTAATTAATTATTTTGCACATTATAGCTAATTAAATTAGTTACTTAATTAGGAAAATACATCTATTTTCCTAGTCAACTGGCACTTCACTATCCTAGTTAACTGCACTTGGCTTCCACTTCCTCATTCCAGTTAACTGCACTTGAACTCCATTTACCTATTCCACTTGGAATCCACTTTTAGATTCCTAGAAAGGTGAGGGAAATTGGGTTGCACGTACAATTAAATTTCCGGATGTAACTTCTGCCATTCCAAATGTCTATTGCCCCTTCAAATTTGTAACTCCTAGACTCATTCTACTTTCTGTTCTCAGATAGTTACCATAATTAACCTTAAGCTTAGTCAAACTTGCATCCACCTTTCATGGTCTTACCCTTAGCTATAAAAGGAGACCATTTCCTTTGCAAACTAATCCCTGGAAGCTTTGAGCAAATTGCATCCAACTTCTGTCAATTTGACATCCGCATCCTTGTGAAATATGTTCGCAACATTTGTAAATCCCTTTGGAGAGTAATATCAAGAGCGTCCACAATCCAAATATCAACAAGATCAAACAAGTACAAGAGATTCTACGATCTTACTTGAGGTTTGCAAGAATTACAGAGAAGGTATATTGCTTTGTTTATTTCCTTTATCTTCTTTTGTCTGTACATTTTCATTGCTTGCATTCTGGCATGCCCAATGTGACTCACCATGGTTTTTATTTCATATGTTATTCACCTGTTAATGCATTTTTTAATCCATATTAACATTTGTGTGAATGTGGTTTTCATTGGTTAATGTTGTTATTTTGGTGTATTTTTGTTGTTTGTTTATTGCTGTGTTTTCAGGATGCATTTTGGGAGGATTTGGTAAGCAAAAATTCATTTAAAAAGTAAAAAAATAACTTTGTTTTTGCTGATTATTAATCTTTTGTGGCAGTTTTACAAGAGCTTGTTACATGTAGAAAACAAAATTAAGATCTGTAAAAATCATAAAAAAGAAAATTTCCTTTTAGATTTAGGTGTTTTCCCACCAAATTTAACAATCTGAAGCTAAATTTGGTGGGGTTTTGAACTTTGGTAGGGTCTTTTCAATGTTAAATTTAGCACTTTGCTAAATTTGGGGGATTTTGCAACTCATCACCATCCCTAACCCCTCTCTCTCCTCATAGCTCACAACTTCCAACTCACAACTCACATCTCACCCCTAGCCCCTAGCTCCCCCCAACTCGCCCCCAACTCGGTGAGCTACCTAAACTACTCCAACTCAGTGCCTCGACCAAGTTACCTTCACTATCCACCCCTCTCACCCCTCCCTGCTAACTTACCCATCTCGACGAGTTGGCTCGCTTAGCCAACTGCCTCCTGATCCATCCCCGCAATCACCTCCTTTTCCCTCCTGCTCGACTCACAAGCTGCACAGATGTCACCTGCTCACCGCTGTGCCGCCACCGCACAACCGCCAAGTCAAACCCTGCACAAAAGATAAACAAAGCCATATAACCTCTTTTTTAAAGTAACGAGGCTTCCTCTTTATGTAACCCTAAACGACGTCGATTTACACCTTTGGGAGAACCTATCTTAAGCATCCTATGCCAACTCACCAACACCAACATGGTTACGCATCCCAATACAAAATCTTGGGTTGAAGGAGAGCCTAAACCTGCTTGGTAGAAAGATAACACTTACCATGACTTTCATCGCATTGATGGTCACCAAACGAGTCGTTATGTACGAATCCGTCACTATATACAATACCTCATTGATAACGGGGATATTACCATTGAAGATCTTTCATCAAACAAAACACCAAACAAAAATCTCAAAGTGTTTTCAAACCCATTCCCTAAACATGGTGTTGATAAAAAGAACGTTGACAAAGGCCAATCTTCCAATAACATTGATTTTAAATCAATTATTTCTTTTATTGAAGAATTTCCTTCTACTATTTCTACCATCAATTGTAGACCTCAAAACAATGCGGTTTCTACATGCCAAAAGAAAATCTAGGTTCATGTGGCCAACCAACCATCCACATCATCCACTGAGTTTTAGTGTGCAAACCTACGACTCCCTCAAACCAAAATTCAACCTCCAATGCTAAATCCTCTACTTTTGGTCAATATGACCTTATAAAATAGTTAGCGACCATGCCTGCGCATATATCTCTTATGGAGTTATTAAAATCATCACCTAACTTCCAAGACATCCTAACTCGTGCTCTTCATGAAGCATTTGCTTCTGAAAACGTCAATGTCCAACAATTCCAAGCCATGATCGCTAGCCTTTCGCGTGAAAGTCATATCTTGTCTTTCAGTCCTCAAGACCTGTTAACCATTACCTTCTCAACAATAAATCTTTATACATTGAAGCGTATATAACCAACCATAATGTCAAAAAAGTTCCTATCAATAACGGAGCAACCCAAAACATATGCTATATGAAAATGTTACATTGTCTTGGTCATTCAAAGGAAAACTTAGATGCCAATGTTATCACCATTCATGGCCATGACAATGGCAAGCGAAAATCCTCTGGTACTATTACCCCTCCCATTCAAGTGGGTACTCAACTTCTTGACACCCTTTGTCATGTCGTGGATGTCAAAATGTCATACAATCTCCTCTTGGGTAGACCTTGGATACATTGAAATTTGTCTTGTCCACCTTTCATCAATGTATGAAAGTCCTGCACAATGGAAAAGAGTCCACCTTGTTTACCGACGCAAAACCCTTCTAATACTATAAACTCCTAGAAGCAAGGTATAATGCAGCTAATTACTGTCCATCTACTGATAGCTTAGCTGAACCTCCAATCATCCCCTTTACTAACAATCACATTAATCCTAAAACGCTTTTGCGCTCACATGCCTCCATGTCTTCTTCACAAGCATGTACGTCCAACATGTCGCCTGAGAATAAATTCTCCCGTCAATGCCTTGGTGAGTATACACTTGAAAATGATTTTCATGTTGGCCATCTCCCATTATCTCCTTGCAATTATGGACGTCCTAATGCTCCTCACCTATGAGAACCTCTAGTTTACTATTCGGACGCTACTCTTTGGAGGCGATACATATATTTAGAAGATGAACATACTCAAGACCCTGACACCTCTTGGATATATGAAGATAGGATGAATGAATGCTACGAATCCATTGAATATATCAAGACACATAAAATGACGAAGAATATGAACTGGAAAGGTATATGAATTGGCCCGCAAGGACACGACAATCTCGAACCTGTTGTAATCAAATCTAATATCTATACACATGGTATAGGATATGCGACCTTTGAAAAGAGGCATATAATATTTGACGTCTTGATTAGTGATGAGGACTCAGACTCTAAAGTTGAGACTGGTTCCACACATAACCTCTTTGAGAACCTCGCTGAAACTACCCTCTTTCTTGAAGATTTATCTATCTGTACCATTGACATTCTCTACCCTTTAGTCATTGATCAACACCAACAATGTCATGTTTCCATGGACCTCTTTCAAAATGATGATGCCATCCAAGAGTTCCTTGGCGATCGAGACCCTTTTCCCTTGTCAAATCACATGAAGGGTTTCAATATTAACCTTGACGCTACTATATACTTTAGCGAGAAACTTGAGTTCTCCAATCAAAAAATAAAAGAAATAAAAAAGAAAAAAAAGAAAAATCATATCTTGCATTGTGAAAATATTTTAGAGGCGTTATGCAAGCATCAAAATTTGAAAAAGAAAGAGAAAGAAAAGTACACATCTCTTATTAAAAACCTCCCTGAGGCGCTAGAGAGAGGAGACTCTCATTCAGAAATATGAGGTGACCTACACAAACCTTTGGCATCATTCTAGGACAATGAAACTTCAAAGTTATTGGTAGAGGAGACTACTACTATCAACATTGGAACTGACAACCAACATTTATTGGTAGAGGACACTACTACTATCAATATTAGAACTAACAACCAACCTAAACTACTACAACTCTATGATAGCTTCACAGAAACAGAAATTAAGGCCTTCACAGAGCTTCTCATCAAGTTTCAAGATGTTTTTACTTGGTCTTATAAGGATATGATTTAATATAAATTGAATTAAATCTATATTTCAGAGAAATTATTGCAGTGTATGATATACAAGTGATAAAATATAGTAATGGATAAACAAAAAACATGCAATAATATGAAACCCAGAGAGAGAGAGAGAGAGAGAGAGAGAGAGAGAGAGAGAGAGAGAGAGAGAGAGAGAGAGAGAGAGAGAGAGAGAGAGCAACCTGGTGATGATCTAGGTAGGTGAATAGCTGAAACAAATCAGAAGTAGCGTCGTCAAGGCTCGTTGGAGGTTATGAGACCCATAAATGTGAAGGATAGGAGTGCCCATGGGAGGATGGGAGTGTTGGGGCACTAGTGACTGATTTGGGCGTTAATGTCCAGTTAGACACTCAGGTTTTGTGATTTTCTGTGTAGGAGGAGCTTCATTGTTAGTTTTTGTTTGTCACTCTGATCTTGCTCCAATGTCACTAATTGTACATGTAACCTGAAAAATAATTGTCTACGTACACATGTCCACAAACCACATCAAATCTAATAATAAACATGTAGAATTTGGAGTCAGATTGACCCCGACGGTCACCCGAAGAGTGAACTTAGTACCAAACGCTGCACTACATTTTAGACTCAATGTAGTTCTGTATGAAAATGTGTGTAATGATTCCCTAGGTTTCTTGTGTGCAAGTTGCACTATGATAGCATGATAGATCTAGAATGCTCCAAGTATACAAATGTGTGAAATGAAATAGAAGAGACTTCCCCTCATATGATGTGTATGTAGAGTGAGGCAACCCTTGTCCCTTTTATAGATGTGCTAGATGGATTCTTTGTAATGCTCGTGCCTTTGGATGCAAGCTTAGATGATAGTAGATAATGCTAGTGCTTGACCCCTTATTCGAGAGCTATAACTATGCATATATATGATTCCCTTGTTTGAATTTCGTAATTGACAACTGGAAGGCTGATCCAAAGTACTAAAAGAAACCCAAAAAGTAAAAGAGACCCAAAAGGGTGAGAAAAAGATAGAGAGGGTCAGGAGCACCAAGGAGGGTGAGGAGCGCCTGAACTCTTGTGTCCTAACTGGGCGCTAGTGTTTGAGACCATAAAAGATAAATAAGTTAAGTTTTGACAGGGCTGTAAGATGTGCAAGACCAAAAAGAAGATAAGAGATAAAGTAAAAATGCCAAAAGGAGTTGTTAACCACTAGTTTCTTGTTTAGGAACCATGTATATATTAGTATGCTTTAGGACTTGGAAATGTACCCAAGTACATATATTTTGTCTACAAGATATGCCAGGATTGGATCCTTCCCTTGTAGTTCATCATCTTGTGGTGCTCCCAGACGCAAAACTTATCAAGCCAAAGTTGTGTAAAATGTATCCTAAATTCGCATTGCTTGTTAAGGCTGAAATTCAAAAACTACTAGATACAAGTTTTACACGATCCATTGACTATTCAGAGTGGATATCCAACATGGTACCGGTAGCAAAGAAAACTCGAGGAATTCACATATGTATAGACTTCCACAACATCAATAAGGTATGTCCCAAAGACTACTTCCCTCTACTCAATATCGACATGATCATGGACTCTACTACGGTCCATGAGATGTTATCTTTACAGGATGAATTTTGAGGGTACAAGAAAATTTAGATTGCTGAAGAAGATCAATACAAAACCACATTCACAACCCCATGGGGGACTTTTTCTTGTAAGGTCATGCCTTTTGGCCTTAATAATTTCGGTGCTACCTATCAGCGTGCCATGATTGTAATTTTTCATGACCCTATTCACAACATAATGGAAGACTATGTCGATGACATACTTACTGAGTCAAAAACTAGAATCGATCATCCAACTATTCTTTGGCGTATCTTTGAATGATCAAGGGAATACAAGGTTTTCCTTAATACTAAAAAGTGTGTCTTTGGTGTCAGCTTGGGTAAGATTCTAGGATTCATCGTCTCATGAAGGGGAATTGAGGTGGAACCTACCAAAGTCAAAGCAATCATGGATATGTTGCCTCCTCAGAATCTGTGTCAATTAAAAGGGTTAACAGGTAAGATACAATCTATTCACTGCTTCATCTCTCAGCTTGCGGACAAATGCCATAATTTTAATCAATTGTTTAAGAAGGATGTCCAATCCAATTGGATGCAGGACTGTCAAGAATCTTTCACAAATTTGAAAGAATATCTGTCCACTCCACCATACTCATGCTACCCAATTCAAGAGAAACTTATGTTGTTGTACACTTCAAAAACATAATATGCCATTGGGGCCTTATTGGTGCAACACAATGACAAGGGGCCAAGAACAAGCCATGTATTACCTAAGTGAAACTCTCCTTGAGCATGAAACCAAGTACTCACAAGTCGAGAAAGTTTTCTTGGCAGTCACATACACTTTTCAAAAGCTATGACACTATCTGTTAAATCATACAACCAAGCTAGTTCCTAAGATTGACTGTCTCAAATATATACTTTCAAGACCTATGATAACAGGATGTATGTGTTAGCACACAATATTAAGTGCCTATAAGCTTTAGTTTATAATTAAATAATTTAGAATATATTTTATATTCTTAATTATTTAATATAAACTTTATGTTATGTTTAATTGGTTATTTAATAACTAATTTATATTAAATCGGGGTACGTTTTAATCATACCCTATTACTTAATATGTTCATGACCCGTGGAGTCAATTAAATATGGTTGTGGATCATATTTTATTCACTTTGGGTGAATAGGGAGAGAAGTGAGGGAAGAAGATTTACTGTGTTGTAATGTTTCTCAAAATAAATTGAAATATCTTTGTTCTGAGGTTTTTACCCCTCGGGGGTTTTCCAGTTAAATATTGTCTATGTAATTTCTTTTATTGCATTTATTTCGTGTTATAATGTAACTAGTAATGTTGGTTAGATAAATATTTTATGTGTTTGATTATACCCTCAGTCTTGACATGGTACCAGAGCATGGTTACTTTGTTGATTAATTTAATTTAATTAATTTATCCTAATCAACCATTGGTGGTTAGTTACAACCTCTAAAATATTAATACTCCCCCTCATTTGATTTTCATAAAACTTCTCTCAAACTTCATTTACCTTCGTGGGTGAATTTTTTTTTGATGTGGTGAAAAATTCTCCATGGCACTCTACAATAATAGGTATGGGTAAATAAGTATTTATTTATTTATTTAAATTGTACAGTTATTCAATGTACAGAATAGAAGTAAATTTGTGGAGTATATTCAATTTAATTCCAAAGTCTCCCAAGATAAGGACAACCCTCCACAAAAATATCCTTCCAATTTCTTTGATTGGTGGGAGACAAAATACATGAAAGGGGATCTCATCTATGTAGTGGAAATTACTTTAATTCTAAACTATATAAATTAAACTTATTTTATAACTTTCGTTTGTTTATAAACATCCTAATCTACCTTAGTGATAATATAAACCTGTCTAATCTAAAGACCCCTCCAAATTAAATTTTGGTGTAATATATGTATGTGTTTTTATAAACATTTATCTTAAATTATAAAACATGCCCCCACAGATTTCTATATGGCTTAGTTATATAGCCTAGGAACTTATATTATAAACTATAGGCTATTTATTTTTTAAAAAACTTAATATGTTTTTTTAATAAAACTATGGCACAAATTATATTATATAAAACTCATATTAAATCCAATGTATGCACTTTGTTAATGCGGTTGGGGAATGCACTTGGGATACATATTTTATATTTCTTTGGAATATTGTTGGATGTTTGTTTCAATATAGAGAATACTCTCTCATAAGAATAATAATGGTTGGTTTGGTAAAGACCTAGTCAAAATCTAAGGTAAACATTAAAGTAGAAATATAAGAATACAGTTATATTATATTGATTTAATTATAATTATCTATTTTATGTTTGTTATTGATTGAATATATCAACAATATTTACCCAAACATAAATATGTCAATTATATAAGTTTTCTTAAACACTGGGTTAGGGAATTTTGCCATTTGTTTCAGTTAGGAAACTTATAAAGTGAAGTTTTATTAAAGTGAAAATTTCAGTTTGGAACGAAGGGAGTGAAATAGGGAAAGGACATTGGCGAATCACAGTGATAATCAAGGAAGCATGGCTCAGGATCATCAAAGTGGACAAGGAAGACAAAAATAAGCAATACATCTGGCTAAAAATATTAGATAACAAGGCAACAATCAGATTGACTGCTTGCTACTTTGCACTGAAAGGTTCAAAGACATACAAGAAAATAAATTTGGATATGGAAGACCCATATGATTCGCTAAAAAAAACATTTATGTGTTTAGTGCATATGGGGAAATTATTTTGATGGGGAATTTTAATGCAAGGACTGCAAATAATCAATCTCTTCAGTTGGCCCATGCCAAAGGTGGAGATGACAAATCGCTTTAGCTTAATGAAGCAGAGGAAAAGTTTTGGGAAAGAATATCTCAAGATGGTAATGGAAGGGTGACACATTTTGGGGTTGAGCTTTTAGGTTTATGTAACTTATACGACATGGTTATTTGTAATGGCATGCAGGTTTGTCCCAGATCTGGCAGTATCACTTGCAAAACTTACAATGGCCAAAGTGTAGTGGACTATGTAATCTACACTCAGAGTTCTATTTGTAGGTTGCTTGAGTTTGAAATTAGATATTGTCCAATTGAGCTCAAATCTGATCATAAACCTCTCTTGGTCAAACTTGGTACCATTTCAAATTAGCAACAAGAAAAACAAGTCCATCACATGCAAGAGACATCTCCAAAAATAGGAAAAAATATTTTGAATAAAGAAAATCAGGAAATCTTTGTGGCTGCCCTTGAACAACAATTTCGTATGACAAGAAATGATATAGAGAGCAATACGCCCAAGGGGGCAAGTGGTTATGTTTTTAGTAAGTTGTTGACACCTTTAATCCAAAAGGCATTAAGTGCTTGCAAAAGATCTAATCCTAGAAAGGGGGCTGCAAATACTTTTCCAAAAAATCAGTGGTATGATGAAGATTGTAAGGCTACCAAAAGAGCTATGAGGGAAAGTGACGTGAACAAAGAAAATGAAAAGAAATATGAGAGATTGGTACAACACAAAAAAAGAAAGCTATGTGAATAGAAGAATGTCAGAATTAATTTCTTTTGGAAAACACAATCCCAAAGGAGTTTGGAGGGAGCTGCAAGAAAAGAAAACACACATAGAAAATAATATCACAGAAGCTCATTAGCTAGAATATGCAAAGATTCTCTTTGAGCGGTCTCAATAGAAGGATATTCCTCCCATAATTCATACTTTGATCGAACTTTTCTCGGAGGAAGACATCAAACATGACATAAAGAATCTAGCAAATGGTAAAGCTCAAGATGTTGATGGGTTGCAAGATGAATTTTTAAAGTGGGGGGTTGAGGTGCTCACTCCACATATCAGAAAAATTTTCAATGATGTAACTCATGATGGGTTCCCACTGGAGTGGACAAGTAGTGTTTTTATTCTTGTATTTAAAAGTGGGGATATCAATAATTCTTCTAACTATCACACCATTTTGATCAATACTCTTTTTGGTGAGTTATTTGGGGGCATGATAGAGCATATAATCAGCAGTTGGGAAGAAAGAGAGGGCAAAAAAGCAAAAGGACAAGTAGGTTTCCGACCTAAACATTGAACCATTGATCATTGCATCACTCTTAGGCACTTCATTGAAAAAGTATGGGTTACCCAAGGAGATGAAGTTTTTTGTTATTTTGTTGATTTTAAGAAAGCCTTTGACATGATTTCTAGAGACAAACTTTGGAATATGATGGAGGAACTTGAGATTCCAGACAAGCTTGGAGCAGCAATATATAGACTTTATGAGTAGGTCAGAGCTAAAATCAGAACCAGAGAAGGTATGTTTGAATATTTTTGTAGTGACATTGGGGTCAAATAAGGATGCCTTCTTTCTTCCACTTTGTTTGGTTTATACATTGACAAGATTGAAGAATGGTTACGTAAAATCGGAGGAGGGGGTGTATAGTTGGTCGAGTATGTGGTGAAGTTACTCTTGTATGATGATGATCCTATCTTGATTTCAACAACAACTCAAGGTTTGAGGGAGCATCTAAAAGATTTAGAATTCTTTTGCCAGGAAGTTAGGATGCAAGTGAACATTAACAAAACAAAAAACATGATTTTTCCCTAAAAAGAAAAGAAAAGCAAATTAAATTTCTTTTTAAGGGGAGTCTATTGGAAATTGTTACAGAATATAAATATCTTGGGATTGATTTTCACAACAAGATGAGTTGGGAGACATGTAGAGAAAAAATGATACAAGGGGGTTGGAAAACATCTTACCTACTTCAAAATAGGTGTAGGAAAGCTGAGCTTTGGGACTGAAAAACTAAGAAAACCCTCTTTGGATTGTTGGTTACTCCGGTAGCATGTCAAAGCATGGATGAAGACAATTAGAAAGAATCCAGAAATATCTAATCACAATCACTCTTAAAGTTAAATCAACAGTCCCTTATGAGATCTTGTTGGCTGAAGCGGGTACCTTCCTAATGGAGCATCAACAATAACTCGGCTGATAAGCTATTTGAAAAAAGTCGAAAGCATGGATAATTTTCGCTAGGCCAAAATAGTTACAGAGAATAATCTAGAGTGCATAAAGAAAACTTGGTTGGAACATAACAACAAATGGATGAACAAATGGGGCATCATTTTTCAGGAGTGTCCTAACAACAACATGGAAATAAAAAATAATGTGATGGAGAAGTTTATGACTACCACGTGGACAGAACAAATTGGTCATATGAAAGCACAATATATCAAAGAATTTAACCTCACTTGGGAGCATGATGGAAAAGCTTATCTAGGGGCAATTATCAAAGGTAAGGTAAGGATTCTAGTGGCTCATTTGAGGACCAGATCACATCATCTTCGTTGTGAAAATGGTAGATGGACTATTCCCAAAGAGGATTGGGAAACGCGAACTTGTTTTTTCTACAGGAAAGAGGTTGTTAAAGCGGAATGAAATTTCATTATGGAGTGTTCAACATATGATGATATTCGTATCTAGTACGAAAACAAATTATACATGGACAACTTAAATGAGTTATTTGAAGAAACAAAACTTCAAAAGATCGCTGGTTTTGTGCTCAAGATTTATAGTTGGAGAGCTGATATTGCAAAGAGTCTGAAATCAACTTAATGTTTCAGTTTCTTTTGGTCCCATAGACTCTTCAATCTCATAAGCATCATTAAAATCTTTCATTTCATTGAATATTATAGTGAAAGTATTGTACCTCCACGTGGCCCATAACTGTGGCACCCATTAACATATATAAGCCCGCCATAAGCATTATTTCCAAGAAATATAAGGGCTCAATCTGCAGGCACTTAGCAAATGGTCAAAAAGAAATGCAGGTGCCATCAAAATACATGAATCATCCCTTGTAAATTCCTATACTTTTGTTGAGTAGCAGCAGCGGGAACGAGAGTCGAGGCAAACTCTGCTTAACTTCCACGCCCACCATTGCCAATCACATGAGTGAGTAAAATATTACTTTGCATGACAGCTGCGGGGTTTGTGTTCCGGGTTTGTGTTCCTCACCATTGACAACAATCTCCTCCAAACTTCCTTCACTCCAATTCTTCTCATCTCTTTCTCCAAAAAAATTGCAGACGTTTTTCCAGACAGACAATAAATCTCTCTTCTTCGACTTGGACGACCTCAAAGTGAGCCTCTCCAAAGCGGCAAATGAAGTTAAGTATAAAAGTTAAAAAAGCCTGTGGCGTTGAGAGAATGTTGTGGCTTGGGCCATGCCCATGGATTGTTTTGTTGGTATAGCCAACTCGCCGGCTTAGCTCGCCTGCATAAAATTCAAATTGCCCTCCACTGTAAGTTGGTTGCAGCACTCAACTGTCTCTCCATTGTGAGTTGGTTGTGTGACTCGGCCCTTAACTCAACGAGTTGTTAAGTGAACACTCTAATTAAGGAAAGCTTAGTCTACATTAATTATAGTATATTTTTTGATTATTTATTTAGAAAATTTCTATTATAAATATTTAAGAAAAATTTAAATTAATTCTTAAAATTATTGTTGTTATTGATTTCTTGTTTTTTGCTTCGAAAATAAGAAGTTCGTACACGTTTTTTTGACAACAAATAGGTAGGTATCTTTTGAAAACTAAAAAAAAATCATTTACATTTCAATTGAATATGTGAACTTTATAGTCAAATTAATATGTTGTGCAAGTATTTTTTGACAAGTCTATTTCAACATAGAAGAGGTCGATTTCGACTTGATAAAGGGAATTCATCGAAACATGATTGACATATGCACTCGAACGACAAAGGATTGTTTGTAAACTTTTTTTGTAACATTATTTTCCTCCATAAAACCTATTTTTTATCAAAAATTTGATCATACAAGTTGTCATAATAATCATGTCTTTGATCACAAAGAGTTGATTTTTTTGTTAATTTCAAAGGAGGAGTAAATTATAAATTGTTCTTGGCGTAAAGGGGCGCTTGCCCTTGACCCTGTTGGGGGATACTGCTTCCAGACCCCCACTCCTTGATCCTATGTCCAATATCTTATGTGAACAAAACCTCACATTTTTCTATTGCGAGAAATGTTAGTGGATTTGAAATCAAGATCTAGTTAAGTATATGTTGTGATTAGTCTTGATTGATTTGGTTATCTTTCTAATATATGTTATCTATCAGTCTTATCATATTTTAAAGGCTTAAAATATATAATGAAGATATATATGTTGTAGATAAAACATTTCTAAATTCTAATTTAGTATGTGATTACTAAAAAATATTATTATATGCATATCGAATGACACTTGGGGATGCCCTTGCATTTGTATTGGATACGTCCAATACTAATTGCATCGACTATATATTTTACATGATTAATATGCTGAAATTATTTAACATATTGGTAATATAACATGGTTGTTAAGCATATTATTATTTAAGTTGTTATACAACTTGTTGTTTAACCTATCAATGTAAGTTTTATAGATGGTTAAAAGTGAAATCAATAAATGATTTATATTATGCTTATTATGATGTCTATATAGATATAATGACTCTAATCATGATTATGTTGTGTTGTATATAAAATATACATCTGGATTCATGTTCAAGTTTTTGGTACATGTCATTACTTGGAGCAGTAAAAAAAGCAGCTGATAGTCTTCATCTCTTCTACTGAGGAATAGTAGAGAAGTGTGATGGAAGCAACAAAACAAACCATGTGGCTAAAGAGGTTGTTGACAGAGATGCACATGGAAGTTAAAAGAAGTACTCTTTTGTGTGATAGGAAAAGTTTCTTTGCTTTTGCTAAGAATCCAATTCAACATTAGAGAATGAAACATATAGAGGTTCATATGCATTTTATCTGAGAGAAGATTCTTTGCGGTGATATAGATCTCAAGTATTGCCATACTGAAGATCAAGTTGTAGATATGTTTACAAAGCCATTATGTGATGTAAAGTTTTTCAATTTTTGTGCAATGCTTGGATTTTCGGAGTTGCCATTGAGGGGGAGTGTGCATGACAATGTCACCTCCTAATGGACATCCGGTTGATATCACCTTCTCCTCTATACTTCTGTTGCATTTGTAAAGTATTGTAAAAATATCTTTATGATTTTTTGTAAACTTATCACTGTAAGTTTATGGTGTACAATCTAGTGTGTTGCATCTATTTGTAAAGGAGGTCCTTTTGTTATAAAAGAATCCTAGAGATGCAGTTAAAGATATTTTCCATGAGAAACCATGATATGTATTCTCACAAATAATGCTTAACCTAAATCATAACTTTTGATTTATGGATTCCAAATCCATTTGTACCAAAAGGTAAGTTGAGCATGATGAAGGTGTTATAAATCCTTCAAAAGTGATATGATAGCCTAAACCTTCACTAATGGTTTATGGATTTGTAAATCTTGTTGTACAAACATGTAATATTGGCATATGGTTCCTCACTTAATATTAAGGGGGAGCATTAGAACATAATATTAAGTGCCTATAAGCTTTAGTTTATAATTAAATAATTTAGAATATATTTTATATTCTTAATTATTTAATATAAACTTTAGGTCATGTTTAATTGGTTATTTAATAACTAATTTATATTAAATCGGGGTACAATTTAATCATACCATCACTTAATATGTTTATGACCTATGGGGTCAATTAAATATGGTTGTGGATCATATTGTATTTTGTTCGGGTGAATAGGGAGAGAAGTGAGTGAAGGATATTTACTGAACTGTAATGTTTCTGAAAATAAATGGAAATATATTTGTTTTGTGGTTTTTACCCCTTGGGGGTTTTCTATGTTAAATATTTCCTCTGGGTAATTTCTTTTATTGCATTTATTTTGTGTTATAATGTTACTTAGAATATTGGTTAGATAAATATTTTATGTATTTGATTATACCCTCGGTCCTGACAATATGTCTAGCTGGATCATGCTTCTCAATGAGTTTAATATTGATTTTGTCAATCAAAAGGCTATAAAAGATCAAGCACTGGTAGATAACCTGGCCACAATGGCACTGCCAAGTTACCAACCCTTACACTTTGAATTTCTAGATGAAGACTTGTTATACATTGACGCAATCCCTTCTTGGACTCTCTTCTTCGATGGTTCTTATAATTCACATGGCTCACGAGTTGGGATTGTCTTACACATAGCTGATGGGTATCTCATCCCTAAATATTATCACATCGGCTTCCCTTTTACAAACAACATAGTCAAGTATGAAACATTGATAGTTGGCTTAGGTGTTTCTATCTCCAGGTGACTACAAGAGTTGACAGTCTTCAGAAACTCCCTTCTCATCATCAAACATGTCAACGATGAGTATCAAGTTAAGGATGTGAAATTTCTACCTTGCAAATATATGGTTGATAGTCTTAAAGGGTACTTATAGATTATCAATTTTAAATAAGTTCCTCATTTACAAAATAAAGGAGTGGATGCCGTGGCAACTATCACACTCCTTGTATTTGACACAAATCAAACTCACAACAAGTTCCTTGTCGAACATTTTTTGGTGCTCACATACAATTTTTCAGAGTCCACCATGGTCTATGAGATTGTTGGTCCTGATCAACCTTGGTATCATGATATATACACATTTATCCAACCTAAATATTATCCTCCAAACATGAAATTAGCAAACAAACGAACCTTAACACAATGTGCTTCGCGTTATACCATCATTCCTAACACCTTATACTAAAGAGGATATGATGGGAATCTTTTGAGATGTCTTAATCAAGATGAAGCTAATCATATTATAGACTAAGTGCATTTGGGTATTTATGGTGTGCACACCGACATGATGGTTCTTGCAAAGAGGATCTTGTGCGTTGGCTATTATTGGCCGACTATGGAGACATACACATGAAACTATGTTAAAAAATGTCAAGCATGTCAGAAGCACAATAATATGATTCATGCACCTTCCCAAGATCTGTATCCCATCACTTCACCCTGACCTTTTTCAAAATGGGGGAGTAATATAATTGGAAAAATAAATCCCACCTCTTCCGATGGCCATACCTTTATCATAGTAGCTACCAAATATTTTACCAAGTGGGTCAAGGCTATTCCTCTTATCTATGTCACTAGGTGAAATATTTCCAAATTCATCTTTAACCATATCATATGCCATTTTGGAATTCCTACATCCATTATCACTGAAAATTGTACCTCATTTAAGAATGATAATGTCAAAGTGTTATCCAAAAAGTATCATATCCACTTACACAGGGCCACTCCTTACTATCAACAATGCAACAACCAATATGAAGCTTTAAACAAGACTATTAAGTCCATACTTGAAAAGACGGTCGATAAGAGCGACCAAAATTGACACACATAATTGTATCTCGCCCTATGGACCTACTGCACATCTTTCCATACCCTAATAGGAGCTACTCCTTTTCCCCTGGTATATAGCTCTAAAGCCATATTATGTATTGAATTCAAACTTCCTTCCCTTCATGTTTCCCTCCAACATATCGTGCATGAAGAGGATTATCATTGTGAATTCTTTGTAGAGTTTGAGATTTTATATGAAAGAAGTGCAGGGAAAATTTCAGTGGCGAATTTTCGTAAACTTGCGAATATTAGGGGTTTTGAAAATTGGAAATGGTGAATTTTCAGCACTTAGCTACCACCCAGTTTGCCTAAAATTTCGGCTGACAGGTCATTTTATGGGTCAGTTTGCTGACTATTTCAACTTAAAAATGAACTTATGTATACATTTCACTAGCTTTTCGAATCAAATTATGCTCATATTCTCTGAGGTATAATATATATGGTACGAGGGGTTGCAACTATTTTCTATGTATTTATTCATTTTTCAGTAAACAGAATACTGTCTAAGATTTTCGTCCTATAACTCTGATGACCATGAAATATATGCACATCTACACATGGGAGAGACAAATGTAGAAGGTGATCGTCCAACCCAACGCAGTCTAAGAACAATAGATGACCATCCAGTGTCAAAGAGAAGGTCATGGTGGTAGATGTGTGTTTATATTCGTGGAATATAAACAAAGAAAAAATGACCATCTAACGTTGTATGAATAATAGAGAAGAGACGACCATCTAATATAGTCTGTCCAATGCAGAAGATATGGTCTTCCAACCTATTCTAAGTATAGATAGACAAACTTCCAAAACTGTCCATCTGATAGGGAAGAGACAAACCATCAAACTCTACTGAGTTGGTTGACCATTCATGTTAGATGCCTGACCACCATGGATAGATGTCTAAGAAAGAATGGGTGTCAAATATTACAGAGATAGTCATCTATCCATGTTAGAAGACCCTCTAAAAATACTAGATGGCCCTCCAACCCTATTAGGCGGCCGTCTAACCATATTGGATGGTTGTCAAACCAACCATTTGTATGAAAATGGTTAGATGGTTGAACAACACATGTGCAACCCTAAGAAACTAATTTGAACAAAAAATAGTAGATTCACCTTTTCCGTGAAATTATTTTTCAGATATTCGCCATTGTTTCAAAAGTTTAGTTTTGAGATTCACCACCCATTATATAATATTTTTTTGGAGGGGGGGTCTTAATAGATCATCTCCAAGTGTACTAGAATCAATTGCACCATAACTACAATAGAAAGACCAAACCTTGAAAATTTGAGATTGGTGACTTGGTCCTAAAATAAAATTAGAAGAACACAACCAAGCCACATGAGAAACAAGGAAAATTCAAAAACCATAAATCTTTTCGAAAAAACATTCCAAAGTATTAAACAATAGGGTTAGTAACAAACAGACAAGAAAACAAGGTATACTTATATTAAAGATAATAAGCAAACAACAATATAACACAGTTTGAAATGAAGACTCCTAATGTGTTCCATGGTGAATAATAAAAAAATTCAAATGCCCACGAATGATAGCTTACAATGTGATATGATTGGATCGATCCAAAGAGCGGAGTGATGCTTAGATACTCCAAAAAATCTTATTGGATCCCATTAAATTTTGATTTGCATGAGGCCAAATCTGAGTGTGCCCTAAGTAAAGTTATATGGAAAATGGTGACATAATTGGTTTGAGATGCAAAAATGATTTGGAACAATCAGATGATAAATGAACAAGGCTAAAGGAAAAATGACAAAATGCGAACATCATGAAAGACCATAGGAATAACGACCTGACAAGGAATACATGTGACACAAGGCAAGGTGGAATGGCACATGCAGTAGAAAAAGTGACAAGGAGAAGCAAGCAAGTGCGTTGATATTCCCCCAACACAAGGGTTACTCTTTAAAAGCTCAGGAGTATAACCTTTTTAAATGAATTGTATTCATAGGCTCCTTAAAAACAAAAAATCATATATCCACAAAAAATCAAAAAATCAGAAAACCATAAATCTTTTCAAACAAACATTCACTTGTCACATAAATTATACAATTGGAAAACCCATGAAGTGGATCTTTCAACATTTCAACATAATCTTGATAAAGTCCCACTTTTATCTACTACCCTAGTGATTGTACAAATCTTACGGCTATCACTTTATTCCTTTGTATGATTCCTAATCTTGCTTGGGGCAGATCAAATCAAATCGTTTGTCAACTGGATCTAAAAAGAGTGTCATAAGTGGTATCTTTACTATGCTATTTCATTTGATCCTATTCCCACCTTGGGGGAATTTTCATCTACATACTCATCATTGTGGCATGCATTAGGGGCATATATGATTGTGTTATTTTTTGATTTCGTGTTCCATTGTTGATGTTTACTTTTTGGACCACTTACAAATAGTGTTATAACATCTTAGTTCCTTTATAACCTTGATGTATGCACCTACTCTTTATATTGGATCTTTTTTCCTTTTTATCTTTTCTTTGTTGTGTGTGTGTTTGTTTATTTGCATCTGGGTTACCCATCTTGATTCTTTCATAATCATGGTGACAAATCTATTGTGCAACAACAAGATAATTCTCTTATATTCACACTCTACAAATGAAGCTCATGCTACGAGCACAATTCCTTCCATTTGTAGACACAAAACCACACACTTTGGGTAATTATTTAGTCTTGGTTTCATACTAATATTCATATGGTTCTTGAGTGAAAAAGAGTACTAATTAACCCATGTTTTTAACCATCTTCCACTTTTTGTTGTTGCTAATTTTGATCTTGCACCCGCAATTTCCTAGTCTATATTTTTTATATTACGTTTTCCCTATTTCTAACTGGGGCGCCCAATCGGGACCAGAGCACCCTAGGTGCTCTGGTACCCTCCGGGCTCCCTAATCCTCTTTGCACTTTCCTCTCACTTTTTGGGCACTTTTTAGCCATTTGAGCTTTCTATCTTTTTGGTGGTCGGCCTTTTCGGGGTATAATTTTAACATTTCATTGTTTCATTATTTAGTTATTTTACTGCTCTTATAGCATCAAATTAGGCTAATATATTCCATTTTGGTGTAATCATTTTGGTGAATTCGTACTTGATTTTCACGCTTTTAGGATCATCATTCTTTGCTTGTCATCTTAGGGTATAGTCATCATGAGTATCTCAATCAATGATTAGTTGCTTGCAAATGCTGATTTAAGGCGTAGAGTCCAACATCTTCTTACTACTACTCGCATTCCTATAGATATACATCTAGAATATGTCTATCATTCAGTTGTTGATGCATTTTATCAACACATAAAATTCAAATCTAATCCTCCTACTGATCTTAACACTTTTGAGATGAACCACCCTTGCATATCATGATTCACATTTACAATGTGGGTGTCAAGCACACTTTAATTGATAATGGATTAGAACTCAACTTATGTCCTATGTCATTCATTGAAAAGTTATGTCTTTCTTCTCATGATGTTAATCCATCTTGTCTTTCACTGCTTGCATATTATGGTTCTGTTCATCCATGCGTTAGCCACATTACATTACCTATTACTGTAGGACCAAATAATGTTAACACTATATTCTTTTTCATTGAATTTCCAGTTTCTTATAACGGTTTGCTTGGCCGGCCATGGCTTCATACCATGCAAGCTGTTGCTTCATCAGTGCATTATTGTGTCAAATTTATACATGAAGGTATCAAATATACTATCTTTCCTGACTGTGATCCATTCCAATATTGTGACCAAGATCCTAATACTACTCTTCCTACTCCACACATTGATACCACAACTGATCCTCAACCTATGGAATAACCACCTCATTTTCCACCACTTGAAGGTGCTATTTGTGTGATACATGTTGTTTCTTCTACACCAACACCTCCACTTGCTACTAATGTAATAATTATTTATCGGGGGCCTGTCCAATGTTTGAACGTCGCTCTATCCCCTACACCTTCACATGCACCACCTCCATCAACACGCCTACCCTTTATATGTATGCTTTTCATGAATGATTCATATTGGGAGCACATCCCATTCGATCCTACTTGTGATGAAATCAGGGTTCATTTTAAGAGACCTCTTGGAAATCAGAGGTGGAGAATACCTGGCGAATATCCCCGAAACCGGTTTCGCGGGAAGGCAAATTTTTTGGGGGTTTTATGAAAAAATTTCACTTGATTATCAAGCGCTGCGACAGAAGGTTGCAGACACGCGATGGGAGATTTTGCTGTCGCGCGTCAAAAAAAATGCAGTGACGCGTGTCAAAAGACCTTAGTGATGTGCGTCAACAGACCTCAGTGACGCTCGTCACTAAGGTTTGTTGACGCGTGTCACTAAGGTCTTTTGACGCGCGTCATTGCATTTTTTTGACGCGCGACATCAAAATCTCCTGTCGCACGTCTGCAGCCTCCAACCTCTGCTTTCTCATCAAAAAATATCCGTGTCGTGCATCAAAAAACTCTTTGTCATGCGTCTGCTATGCGTCAATATTTGTTGTACCTCCTTGTCGCGCGTCAAAAAAAATGCAGTGACGCGCGTCAACAGACCTTAGTGATGCGCGTCAACAGACCTTAGTGACGTGTGTCAACAACCATGTTGACGTGCGTCAACAGACCTCAGTGAAGCGCGTCAACACGGTTGTTGACGTGCGTCACTAAGGTCTGTTGACGCATGTCACTAAGGTCTGTTGACGCGCGTCATTGCATTTTTTTGACGCGTGGCAATAAAATCTCCTGTCGCGCATCTATAGCCTCCGACCTCTGCTTTCTCATCAAAAAATCTCCGTGTCATGCATCAACAAACTCTTTGTCCTGCGTCTGCTATGCATCAATATCTGTTGTACCTCCTGTCGCGTGTCAAAAAAATGCAGTGACACGTGTCAACAGACCTTAGTGACGCGCGTCAACAACCGTGTTGACTTGCGTCAACAGACCTCAGTGACGTGTGTCAACACGGTTGTCGACGCACATCACTAAGGTCTTTTGACGCGCGTCACTAAGGTCTGTTGATGCACGTCACTACATTTTTTTGACGTGCGACAGTAAAATTTCCTGTCGCACGTCTGCAGCCTCCAACCTTTGCTTTCTCATAAAAAAAATCTCGGTGTCGTGCATCAACAAACTCTTTGTCATGCGTCTGCTATGCGTCAATATTTGTTGTGCCTCCTTATCACGTGTCAACTATCTATCAAGGTCGCGCGTCAACAAATAACCCTCATTAACGCGTGTCAACAGACCTTAGTGACGCACGTCAACAACCGTGTTGACGCGCGTCACTGAGGTCTGTTGACACGCGTCACTGAGGTTTGTTGACGCGTGTCAATGCATTTTTTTGATGTGCGACAGCAGATATCCTGTCGCGCGTCTGCAGCCTCTGCCCTCTTCTTGCTCATAAAAAAAACTCCATGTCACTCGTCAACAAACTCTTTATCATGCATCTATTATGCATCAATATCTGCAGTATCTCCTTGTCTGCAAACCCTCCTTGTCACACGTCAATAACTTACCCCCTTGTCGCGCGTCTATAATACGGGATATATCATATTGTTGAAAAATGTGAAGTAGAAGTGTTCTACCTGGCGAATAATCTAGGTTTATATAGGGGATATTTTTTAAGGGTAGGCGAAGCCGACCCCTAAAAAAAATTGAAGTATAATTTTTAGGCGAATAGGTCACTGACCCGTGCCAAAAAATTCACCTTTTCAAAATTTTCAAAAATGGAATATTCGCCATATTACGAATATTCGCCACTAAAATTTTCCCTGGATGAAATTGTATGTACACATGAGGGATTGACTAAACTAGGATTTTCTTTTGAGGACCTCTACCCTCTACCACACACTCCTCATCTTTATCATGGGTTTGTTGGTATCACTTCCACTTATGGCCTATGTGTCTTTCATCTTATAGTCTTCCTCACACGTAATCCTTGATATGCCCCTACTTACATTAGGACATTCATGGCTTGATTACATTGAGGGTACTCTAGATCATGATCATACAGAAAATCATTCCCCATGCCTTTCGGTTGTGCCTTCACTTGCAATAGTTCCTTTCTTTAATATATGCAGAATCACACTCGATGGTATGCACATGGATGTCACTTACCACCTTTTAATGATGAGGAATATGCCATGGGTATGTATAGTTTACACCTTAATGGTTTATTACGTGATTAACCCGTCACCATTTCTTACCAAGTCTCTGATGCTTATCTATTTGAATTTGACCCTGACAATGATGATCTCCTAGATGAAATTACATGATTTAATTCTTCACCTTATGCACTTGGGGGAATTACATTTATACCGCCAGCATTATGCGATATATTATTCTATCCTCATTTCTTTCGCATACTTACACATACATCCTAGCATACACATCTACATTGTCATTACCCGATGACACATTCTTGTTCTTCAGTTCACATTTAACTGTTGAAGGATTCCTATACACATAAACCCTAAACACTTCACACTATAAACTACACACTCTACATTAAACATTGCGTGTTCTACACACCACATGACATTGTCTCCACACTACATCTACTACAAATAGTACACATATACTTATACCCGCTGCAATCACTTCCCTATGACACACTCTTGTGATTTGGTTCACACTTGACTGTTGAGGGCTTCCTACACACATGAACCCCACACACTACACATTGCACGTTCTACACACCACATGACATTGTCTCATTACTACATATACTACACATATTACACATATACTTATACCCGATGCACTCACTACCCTATGATACACTCTAGTCTCATGGTCCATACTGGACTGTTGAGGGTATACATCAGAAATGGATTTCATTACCCTTACATGGTCATCATTCAATCCTTTCCTCATGAGACATTCCTAGAATAGTGATACACACCATAAGCTACATTATCCCTTCTGCTTACATCCTTTAGTGGTATACGCTTTAGACTACATCACCACTCCTTCTACTCATCTTGTAGTGATAAACACCGTAGGCTACATCATCACTTACTCTAGCATCATCATCACTAATTCTGATAATCATTTAGTGATATATGCTTTAGGCTACATCACCACCTCTCTCAATCATCTCATCATGATATACGATTTAGGCTAAATCATAACGTGTCTTCATATCTCATAACTACACATAACACATATTTCGACCATTTTCCAATGACACAATCTCGTTTACAGTTCATTATTGACTGTTCAGGGGGCATAAATAAATGAACCTCACTACATACACTTCCATTCAATCAGGGGGCACGTGGTTCTTATCATTCACTCTACATTCCATTCTATCCATCTAGAACATGCTGCATATATTGGTGGCATTTACTTTTGCTTACATTTTTCTTTTACATGCTCATCTTATTACACATGCTAGACATATATCTTGTATGTCATTATATCTACCATACACACATGCACGTTCATGAAATTTTATAGTTGTGATTGTAGATACAGAGATTCTACACATAACATGGATGCTTGGAACACTACCAATCCCACAATGGCTCCTGGGGGCATGCATTTTCCTACACTACAGGCACTATTATTTCATTTTGTTTCATAACAAACTACTTTATTAGTTATACATGCTTTTGACATACACTTTATCTTTCTACCATGCTAATGGTGTGTTTAGTGTGCAACATTTGTTTATAGGATTACTTGTTACCATGGATATTTGTTTGTTTGTCCATGTTTGTCTCTGTTTGTTGTTGTATGCAAGATTTTCCATTTATTTTATGT
The DNA here is from genome assembly GCA_019776745.2 of Taxus chinensis. Classification (NCBI taxonomy): domain Eukaryota; kingdom Viridiplantae; phylum Streptophyta; class Pinopsida; order Cupressales; family Taxaceae; genus Taxus; species Taxus chinensis. Next base: position 196,691,754 of record CM034156.1, read on the forward strand.
GAACACTTGTTTGTTTGTTTATGGCCACTACATCCTTTAGTTTCTCACGACATTGTGAGTGATATCCCATGTTTGTAACCCAATTTTTGTGACATACATTGTCTTCTTAGGTGTTTACATTATTATCTTGCATCTTAGCTTACACATTGTCTTTGTAGCTTACACTTGTCTTCTACATGCATGCTTGTTTGTAATAACACTTGTCTCCTAGCTAGTTGTTTGCATGTGCCTTGGTTTTTACCAATAACATCACCTTCCCCCACAGGGTAGACTTTCAGATCCAGCGGTTGGTCCTCTCTTTGTTTGGCTCGATCCAATCATCTCGCATTCTAAGATTTCATTTGGGGGAATTTGACTCTATTTATTATTTATTGTAGAACACATTAGGAGTCTTCATTTTGAACTGTGTTATGTTGTTTCTTGTTTGTTAGCTTTAATATAAGTATACCCTATTTTCCTATATGTTTGTAACTAACCCTCTTTATTACAATTGTGTGTTATACTTGTTTTACATGCTCTATTGTTTAGCTAGTTTGAGTAATCAATGTTTTGTGTGTTTGGAATGTTGTGTTTTTAGACTAATTGCAGGTGAATTAATAACATCTTAGTTCATATATAACTTTGGTGTAAGGTGATTCCTGTTCATATTAGGTTTATCTGACTTGCTTGTTTTTTACACTTTGTGTTGTCGTATTAGTTTATCATATAAGTCATGATTTGTTTTACTTATTTAGCATGTGTGTGTGTGTGTGTTTTTTTAGATTTGTTAACTTTTCTTTGTACTTGTGTTCATGACATGTACTTTGTTTGTTCATATCATCACATATATCTATAACATCATCAAATATCATCAAAATAAATGCTAAGCTATCAACATGTATGCTAAGCTACATCATAATCATCAACAAAACCAAGTCATCATTTATTCTACTCATCACATCATATCATCTAATAATAATAAAACATTCGAAAATACAACATATCAAAATCAAATGGGATGTAAAAAAAATGTCCATCACACAAACACACACACACACACACACACACACACACACACACACACACACACACACACACACACACACACACACACACACACACACACACAGGAAAAATCATAATTTCCATATACTAATGTATCTTGAAAAAATCATATACATGCCGATATTCCATCATGGACATCGATAAATATGTGCCTTCATCACAATGCATATAAAAAAAATAGATATATCATTAGCTAACAAGAGTCATCCTTGACTCTCTCCTACTTTAAGACTACCTAGCCTATGGCTAGGTGGTGGCATATATACTGACTACACTAATCTCTATGACCTTTGTGACCTCTTCGATCAACTCTGTTACCTCTTGTTGTATGATGGTGCTCTCTGCTCCTTGGATACTAGTCCTAATATAAATCTCTGTAATATCCTGCCACCCCAGATGCCTCAATAAGATCTAGAATAATGTCTCCTATACCACTAGGTGTTGCTACATGTTGTAAAGTGTCTCACTATGCTGTAACATGTTATACCTAGACCCTTAACTAGTCCCTCTACATGATCAATTGATCCCACTCTACAATTACCTAATCCGCTCTGTGGTCGTCAGTTGCATCTATTGCCTAAAAGCAATATCCTATGTGGCTCTCTGATCTAACTGCATCTACAATGTCTTCATTGTAATCAGAGCTACATATCCCCGTAGTATGGCCCTATCCCTCTCTGATTTTAATGTGGCGACTGATGGCCCACCTACTAATATTGGTATACCTCTCTGCAGTGGTACTTGTAAATCATCACCTCTATCTCCTCCATCCCCTCTTGTCCTTACAAAACATGTGGACTCACCGACCTAGGTGGAAATGGTGACATCTAAATTGGTACCTATCTAGGTTCTTGCATCTGTAAACTTGGCACTTGTTGAAGTACCTACTGTACTACCTATTATAAAAAACATTCCGCTCTTGTTATTTTCATAAATTTTTCTCAAACTTTGTAAAACCATAAAAAATCATATATCCACAAAGCAAAAAAAATAATGTATTCAAAAAGTCAAAAAAATAAAAAAATCATAAATTTGTTCTATCGCCTACACCTTCACATACACCAACTCCATTAGCAAGCCCACCCTTTACATATACACTTTTCACGAATGATTCATATTGGGAGCATATCCCCTTTGATCCTACTTGAGATGACACTATATGTAGACATGAGGGCTTGACTTGACTAGGATTTTCTTTTGAGGACCTCTACCGTGCACCACACACTCCTCATCTTTATCATAGATTTTTCTGCATCACTTCCTCTTATGGCCTATGTGTCTTTCATCTCACAGTATTCCTCTAACGCAATCCTAGATCTGCCCCACTTACATTAGGAAAACCGTGGTTTGATTACATTGGGGGTACTCTAGATCCTGATCATATAGACATATCATTACCCATGCCTTTCAATTATGCCTTCATTTGCAATAGTTCCTTTCTTGGCTATACACAGAATCTCACTCGATGGTATGCACATGGATTTCCCTTACCACCCTTTATTGACGAGGAATATGCCATGGGTATGTACAATTTATGCCTTAATGGTTATTTACGTGATCAACCCGACACCATTGATTACCAGGTCTCTAATGCTTATCCATTTGAATTTGAACCTGATAATGATGATCTCCTAGATGAAATTACATGATTTAATTCTTCATCTTATGTACTTGGGGGGAATTAAATTTATACCCCCTTAGTGTGCGTGATATCTTATTCTATCCCCACTTCTTCCACATATTTACACATACATCATAGCATACACATCTACATTTTCATTACTTGATGGCACACTCTTATGCTTCAGTTCACACTTAACTATTGAGGGCTTCCTACACACATGAGCCCCAAACACTACACAATAGATACTACACACTCTACATTATACATTACATGTTCTATACACTATATGACACTGTCTCGTCACTACATCTACTACACATCTTACACACCTACTTATACCCGATGCACTCACTACCTAATGAAACACTCTTGTGCTTTGGTTCACACTTGACTATTGAAGTCTTCCTACACACATGAACCCCACACACTGCATAATAGACAGTAAACACTCTGCATTACACATTTTGCATTCTACACACCACATGACACTGTATCATCACTACATCTAATACACATCTTACACATATACGTATACCCGTCACATTCACTACCCTATGAAACACTCGAGTCTCACGACCCATACTAGACTGTTGAGGGTATACATAAAAAATGGACCTCATTAACCTTACATGTTCATCATTCAATACTTTCCTCATGTGAGATTCTTAGAATAATGATATACACCATAAGCTACATCATCACTTCCTCTTACGTCATTTAGTGGTATACACTTTAGACTACATCACCGCTCCTTCTACTCATCTTGTTGTGATAAATGTTGTAGGATACATCATCAATTACTCTAGTATCATCATCACCAATTCTGATCATCATTTGGTGATATATGATTTAGGTTACATCACCACCTCTCTCAATCATCTCATCGTGATATACGATTTAGGATAAATCATTATGTGTCTTCACATCTCATCTCTATGTTTCATGTCAATACTACACATTCACCACAATGCGCTACACACAACGCACAGTTCAACCATTTCCCTATGACACACTCTCGTTTACGATTCATTCTTGAATGTTGAGGGTGCATAAACAAATGAACCTCACAACATACATTTCCATTAACTTAGGGGGCATGCAATTCTTATCATTCACTTTGCATTCCATTTCATCCATCCACAACATGCAACATATCTTGGTCACATTTACTTTTTCTTACATTTTTCTTTTACATGTTTGTCTTATTACACATGCTAGATAAATCTCATGTATGTAATTATCTCTACCATACACACATGCGTGTTCATATCCTTTTCTAGTTGTGATCACAGATACAAAGCTTCTACATGCAACATGGATGCTTGGCATACTACCAGTTCCACATTGGCTCATGGGGGCATCCACTTTCATACACTATAGTTGCTATTGTTTCAATTTGTTTCATAGAAAAATACTTTATCGGTTATACACACTTTTGACTTACACTTTATATTTCTACCATGCTAACGAGTGTTTCATGTGCAACATTTCTTTACAGGATTACTTACTGTGATGCATATCTGTTTGTTTGTCCTTGCTTGTCTCTGTTTGTCATTTTATGTGAGATTTTCCATTTGTTTTGTGTGTAAACTTTCTTGTTTGTTTGCATCCACTATGGCCTTTAGTGTCTTGTGACATCATGAGTGATGTCCCATGTTTGCAATTTGGTTTTTGTGGTATACATTGTCTTCTTGGGTGCTTACATTATTATCTTGCGTCTTGGCTTACACATTGTCTTTATAGCGTACACTTGTCTTCTACATGCATGCTTGTTTGTACTAACACTTGTATCCTAGCCAATGTTTTACATGTGCCTTGTTTTTTACTAAGCACATCCCCTTCCCCATTGCAGGGCATAGTTTTAGATTTAGTTGTTGGTCTTTTATTTGGGGCCACATCCTCCTACAATGACATCATATGCACCCCCAAAGAGGGGGGTGGGCATCATTTGGGTTTACACATAATACACAACACCGTACCGATATAGCTCAATTTTTTTCCATGACACAGTGGGTTACATAACAAGTGGGTTTATACTAGTCTATAGAACTCCATACACAATGGATTTTACACGGAATATTTTCCTTAGAATTCTGGGGAGTAGTTACAGGCTAGATGATAAACCAGACCTTCGTCTCTACACTACTTTGGCCAGTGGCATTGGATCGCTAAAAAAACCATACAATACAAAGTTCTCTTCACTCTCGGGAAGTAGTTACAGGTTGGAGGATAAATATTACTTTCCTCCCTACACTTCCTTATCCAATGGCACGAGATCACCCGAAAAAACTCACACAACATCAACATGATCCTTTATAAACCATTTTTCTCATCACGGATCAGGTGCACATATTCCTTTTTCATTTTTCGTACTTTCATTACATGCTCTTTACACACATACATGCATTTTTACACTTTCTCATATATATCCATGCATATTTGACTACTTGATCGTCTTCTCTTTTGCAGGTCCGTCTATATGGGAAGCAAGCAATCAACATCAAAAATAACATCACACACATTGGAATCTACATACGTTCTTCTGCCCTAGGTTCACTCTCGTCAATTTTTACACTTTTGCATCTTTAGTCTTCACACCCCACCTTTTTTGTCACTCCACACTTTTTCTAGTCCCTGTACATGCTTTCTACATTGATCTGCACAGATATAAGGCACACATCTCTATCTACTTTATGTTACTGAGATTTTCACTCACCAACATAAAGTGGGGGAAAATGTAGACACTAAATCATGTACTTTGGGTAATTATTTATTCCCGGTTTCATACTAATATTCATATGGTTCTTGTGTGAAAAATATTACTAATCAACCCATTTCTTTGGCCATCTTGCATTATTTTGTGTTGCTCCTTTAAATATTGCACCTGCACTTGCCAGTCCAAATTTTTATACTATGTTTTCCCTATTTCAGACTGGGGTGCCCATCCAGGATCGGGGCGCCCCAGGCACCTTGGTCTCCTCTGGGTGCCCTAATCCTCTTCGCACTTTCCTCTCACTTTTTGGGATATTTATAGTTGTTTGAGATTTTTATCTTTTTGGGACGTTTTCGGGGTTAATTGCGAAGTTAAAGAATGAGAACCATTTAAATATAAAGTTATGAGACCATAATTATGGACCAAGCACTAAGAACTACTATAACAACCTAAGGTTACATCCATAAAAGGCTTCTACTACTCCATTTACATCCATTTAGCTCCATCACAAGGGACAAAGGATGGTTATTCTGGATCACAAATCATAGGAGGGGATTTTATTCTATTCCATGCACCATTTATTTACATTTTACATCTAGTTATTTCTCGCTACTCACAATGTGTGACTCACATAAAAGCACATAGGGCATAATTCCACACACACACACACACACACACACACACACACACACACACACACACACGTAGTTTTGCATTGGGTCTAAGATGTAGTGTAACGATCAGTGATAAGTCCATCCATTTGGCAGTTGAGGACAATCCAACCCCTTTATACACATCTTTCTTTTTTAGGGTTTTGATGCTTTGCTTAGATTTTTACATGTGATTCCTTTATTGCAGGTCTATAACGACATACACGTGACTGAAGATGAACACAAAAAAAAATTGAGTGAAACCTTGGAGGAGGTTTATATAGATTTTTCACAAACTAGGGTAGCCAGATTGTAGACCAGGGTAATCCAATCATTTTTCCAGGGGCCCTAGTTAAATCTGATACCTCAAATCTGCATTTTCTAAGGATAATGTGTGGAGATTTTCTCCTTCTCTTCAGTCGGTCTCCTCTCCAACACAGTGCAGTGACCTTGAATAATCAACTAAGGCATTTCTTAACCCTCTTTGTAAATTTGGGTTTCATATTTCATTGCTTAGGTTGCTTGGGTATAATTTCAGCATTTCATTGTTTCATTGTTCAATTATTTTACTTCTCTTATAGAATCAAATTAGGCTAATATATTCCATTTTATTTTAATTTCCATCCTTTTTCAACTTCCTTTTCTTCTTCATATCAAGTGGATTTCCACCACCTTGCTGCATTATCCACCCACTTAAGGAGGAATTCCTTTATGATTTTACTTGCAAGGGCATCCAAATTCTTCACCACTTTTTGCTCATTGATTTCCATGCATATACTATCTTTAAAATGCTATTACTTTGCAATAACACTTTAAAGAGGGGAAAATGTAGACACCTAAAAGTTACATACATGTTCTCAGTTCACATCGTAGTTCTTACCCCCTTTACAGTTGATTAATCAAATTAATTAATCTTGCACATTACGCCCCTTGTATTAATTAAATTAGTCCAGAAGACACTTTAGCTAAGTTAATTGTCATTTATTAAATAAATGGTTAATTAATTATCTTTCTCATTGTAGATAATTAAATTAGTTACTTAATTAGGAAAATACATTTATTTTCCTAGTCAATTGACACTTCACTATCCTAGTTAATTGCACTTGGACTCCACTTCCTTATTCCAGTTAACTACACTCGAACTCCATTTCCCTATTCCACTTGGAATCCACTTCTAAATTCATAGAAAAGTGGGGGCAATTGGGTTGTACATGCAATTAAATTTCCAGATGTAACTTCTTCCATTCCCAAAATCTATTGCTCCAAGTCAAATCTACAGCTCTCAGACTGAGTCTACTTTATGTTCTCAGGTAGTTACCATAATTAATGTGAAGCTTATTCAAAATTTCATCCAAATTTCATGGTCCTACCATTATCTATAAAAGGAGGCAATTTCCTTTGCAAACTAATCCTTGGAAGATTTAAGCAAATTGCATTCAAATTCTTCCAATTTTACATCTGCATCCTTGTGAAATATTCTCGTAGAATTTGCAAATCCCTTTGGAAAGTAACATAAAAAACATCCACATTCAAAATATCAACAAGATCAAACAATTCTAAGAGTTTCTACAATCTTACTTGAGGTTTACAAGAATTACAGAGAAAGTATATTAATTTGTTTATTTCCTTTATCTTCTTTTATTTGTCAAATTTTATTTCCCACACCTACAAACATGTAAGGCTTTCTTTGTAATTTTATATCCTTTTGTTGTTTATTGGGAATGCGAGAACATGATTTAATACCAAAGATTATTAGGTGATTAAAAAAATGTTTCTCACCACTCCAAGCATCTTCATTAGTTGTAACATTGATTGATTTATGTGGAGTCCACTTATGAACATGATTTGCACAATTAATAGCCTCAACCTATTGAGTAGGAGAAAGATAACGAGAATGAATCATACAAGTTCTCATCTCTTTGAGTGTGTGATTATTTTTTTTAGCAATTCAATTTTGCTGTAGACTATAATGAATTATATGTTGAACTTGACTGCTATGTAACACAAAAAAGTCTTCAAAGATAGGATCGCCATATGCTCCACCATTATGTGTCTGCAAAAACTTGATGCTCTTCCTAAATTGTTTTTCAAAAATGGATTTGTAGTCAAATTTTTTTGAAAAATCTTGAATTTTGTTTTTTAAGAAGAAAATCCAAGTATGTCTAGATAAGTCAATCAATGAATGTGAGAGCACATAATGAACCCCATCAAAGGAAAGTGATGACATAGGTCCAAAAATGTCACAATGCATAAGAGGAAGCTCAGATTATCTTTATACTTTACCCTTCACATAACTATCATCAGGATGTTTACCAAGGACATGCCTTGGATATACAATATCAAAAAATTAAATGTAAGGAAGATTAATGACCATGTTGTGTTGATGAAGTTGAAAAAGATAGTACTAGTTCAAGTGGCCAAATCTCCCATTCTATACCTTACTCAATTTTCTATGTAGGAGTAAGTAACATGTGAGAAGGAGATTTAGGAACATAGTGAGAGAATGTATGCAAACATGCATGGTTATCCACATTTTCCATTGCAAGTACCCTAGAAGGATCATGATGTTCTCGAATAATGGAGGAATCACCCGTGAACTCAATTGTCTTTCTAGCTCAAGTGATATGAGAGAATAAACACATACTGGTTGTGAGAAAAGGCACATAAAAAATATTGTTGAAATTTCCATCACTAATAACAATAGTTTCTTATCCATAAATATTAAAATAAGAAGTGTAAACCGTGAATGTCTGCTCAACACTCAATAAACAAGAACATACGTGTAAATCAAGCCATGTGATAAGTAGCTCCGAAGTCAAAAATCCATTCAAAATCAAATGAAGCAACAAAAATTATAGAGAGGGATTTAATCTACAAAGAGGGATTTAATCTCTCCCTTGTTAGGAAAGGTATAAACAGATGAATGAATGATTTTATGATTCTTCATTTCCTCATTAAGAAGTTCCAATTTCTTGAAACAATTGTGTTTATGATGTCCATTTAATCCACAAAAAATGTACTTTGTCACATGAGCATTATTCAACCTTGAAACATTGAAAGAAACAATAGAATATGGAGGTTGAGATGAATGTGGTTTAAGAATTATTTTGTTGTTTTGGAGGTTCCTTAATATTTTTATGTTACTTTTAAATAAGATAATGTGGTTTTTTCGATCAAGAAACAATTCCGATATGAATGAGCTTGTCCTTCTCATGAGTCAACCTTTGAGAAAACTTATCAAATGTGGGAATATTGAAAGTAGCTCCCTAAGAATATTTTGTGCAATCTAAATTAGTTTCTCATCATCCTTGGTTACATTACAATCTTAAAGTTGTAACTATAAAGATTTAATATTCAAAATATAATCTTGAATGTTATCAAAATTAAGGGAATTGAGAGTAAAACCAATGACCCCTTTCTTATTAATATTTTCAAACATATATTTTAGTTTCTTATATGCATTAACTATAATAATGTTGTCATGTGTTTGTGCCAGAGAAAAATTCAAACTTGAAAGCATGGCAACCATACCCTACTGTGAATTTTTTTGCTTGTAAATCATCTTGAGCCCTCCTCTAGATCATCCTAACCATTGTATCAGGCCTATCCTACCATTATAAGTGGTCATATGTGTTGTGTCAACCAGGACCATAGGTGATTTAGGGATATCAAGTTCATTCAAGAACTCCCAAGTCGAGATCATTCAAAACAGACTCTTCAGGAAGCTTAAGAATGGCTATTTTTGGTCTTTCTAAGGTTGACAAACATACCTCAGAGTGGAATGAAAGGATAAAATCAATAAAGGAGGTGTATCCAAGAGATAAAAAACATTGCGCAACTGATTTTGGAAGATTCTAAGAAATTTTCAAGGTTTTGGGATAAGTGCAACAAAAGTGGGTCCTGGAGGGTGAAGCAACTTACAGTGCAAAAATAACCCCTGAGCTTTGGGAAGTGATTATGGGAGATCTGTAAGTAGTTGGAGGTAAATAAAAAACCTTTGGAAAGGTATTTTAGAGATATAAATGATGGTGGATTCACATCTTTCACAAGACATAAATAATTCTGCACATAATTTGATTTTAGCGTGCACAATCTATGAGCCCAAAGACAAATCCTAGTTTTAGGATGTTTTAGGAAGAATAAAGGCATGGGAACCCTCCCATTTTTCTCAAGATCCCCTTTCATATAAAAAATTTCATGAAAATACCTGTAGACACTCAAGTTATGCTTTCGTCAAATTGCTCCCCAGGGTACGATCAAGGAATTAGTCAATGTTCTGGGTGGACACGTGTCACTCCTAGGTCTAAGCAGGATTTATTGCACCAAACATCCCAAAATTTTGGGATGGTTGGGAAAAAATGTTCCCAGTCCCCAGATAGCCCCCTGGACCATGATGTGACCTCAATTTAGCTCAAATTTGCCATTTTAGCACCCGTGCACCATTTTCTAGCACCCTTAATCATCGAATCCTGAAGCACCACTTGTCCTCAACAGACGAGGGAAAATTTTCTTGTACCAACTGTCCCAAACCTTTGGGAAAATTTGGACACAAAAATGCACCCAACCCCCAATGTGGCCCCTAGTCTCCCACATGACCCAAAAAGGTGCTTCATAGGCTTTTTCTAGCCGAGGCCCCTCTCTGCCTCAACTAGTGACCATCCACCACTTGTCAATCCTAGGTGAGGGTGCATTATTTTTCACCAACCATAACAAATGTTTGGGATGGTTTGGAAAAAAATTTCCACCCAAGCCTAGTGCCTTCCCTGGTCACCCATATGACCCAGTTTTAGCTCTTGGGTGTTTTAAGAGCTTTTTTTGCTTCAACTCACTGGCCAATCATTGAGCGCCACTTGTATGAAAGAGGGTGAGGCACATTTTTGTGCACCAACCATCCCAAACCTCTGGGATAGCTGGGACAAAAAATTTCTCCCAAGCTAAGGATGAATAAAAATTTAACTTTTGCATTTTTATTGTTGTTTCTGTCGCTTCTTGCTCATGTGTGCATAAACCCTCACTACCAAAAATATTCATTCTCCTCCATTACAATTACTCCAAACACCTCACTATTTCATTTCACATTAATTTGACTTGATACACTTCTTCCATAACACCAAACCCTTGATTTTTCAACTGTTACCATGGAAATTATTTACCAGAAGCTTCTATGAGAGAAAATGGTGAAATGCTTGTATCTCACAAACTACAAGTTGGATTCTAGAAAAACTTTGACAATATCTTCCTCTCCTAGGAACCTTCAAGATGGAAACACCAAAAATTCCAGAGATGATTCATATTATTAATGGCAATAAATTTTAAATTTATGCCCTAAAGCCTTCTTCTCCAATTTCTCGTTGATCCGATAAGCAGGAAGCCAAAAATTTACACAGAACATCCAAAGAGAAAACCCAGATCAAAAATGGTGATTTTTCGTCAAACCTATTCTAATATGATATGTTATAACTTATTTGAATTTACAATCTATTTGGTGTCCCTTTATAGATGACACCACTCTAAAACCTCTCTCAATAATTTTTGACTCTTTCTTGAAGAAAACATAGGATCATGACAGGGTTTGCTTTGCCATCTAGAATCTACAAGGGTCCCAAGATTATTTAATTTCCAAATCTTCCCACATAGATCCATATGAATTCTCCATTTCATTTTTCTTCTCCATAGGAAAATCACTAATGAAACTGGAATCCATCACAACATTCATATTCTCTTTTATATTTTTTGAAAAGAACCACAAAATATTTTGCATTTCCTATAGATCCATAAGAAAAGTGATTTATCGAGACCTAAAAATATTCTTACTTTCCCCCCACCCTCATACTCCAATGCAGGGGAAATATCATTTGAAAATTCTAGATTCGATGCTATCGATGTTCTGGATTCATCTATCCTCCCCCCATAAGGACTAAACCCATCACTTGGACATTCACTTTTCCTCTTAGCCACATCCAACTCCAGATCAAAGTCCTGCAAATCCTCTTCCCAAATTTACACACTCACCCAAAAATTTCCAATGGGTTTCATTTATTTTCTTCCTCCATCAGGTTTGTCTTCAAATCATATTCTTCAACATGACTCGATCTTACCCCCAAGGAATTGAAGGATCTAAAATCAGTATTCAAATCTTAGTTGCAAGATATATATGATATAAATTTCCTTATACATAAAAACATGCCTCACGACTCCTTATTCCTATACACGGGGCCAAATTCTCCCACATGGAGACATTCCTAAATTGGGTGCATACAGATAGAAGTTTTTAGGGTATATATTTGTTTTTAACTAGTTCATTTTTGATATAGATCTACTTACATGATGTCTTTCATTAGCTTATATTTTGTGCCAAGTACTTTACTATAGATATTGTATTATACAATACGTGATGATGGAATTGCTTGCATGCATGTATTGACATTTATTTTTCCATGCTTAATATTTATTTTATAGTGAATTTTTTCTAGGTTATGTTAAATGATTACATATTTTCATGTACACTTCTATACTACTTTCTCTTTTAAGATTATATGATTCCATAAACATTGTATGAATCTTGTTTGCTCGATGTTTATATGTGCATTTTTTGACTCTTATTTTTCTCTATGTTTCTATATGCACTTTATGACTTTGTTTTATCTATGCTTATATATGTATTTTATGGATAATGTTTTCTCTACACTTCTTACATGATTGCTATCAATATAAATGTTGGTAAATTAAACATGTTGTCAAGTTGTTACGTTGGTTACGTTGTCAAGTTGGTCAAATATTTGGTGATGATACCTATTGTGTCATGTTTCATCATGTCATGTAATGTGCACCGAATGATACTTCATGTGACATCATGTTTAATAGAATACTTATATGAGCTACATGGTTTTGCTTTTGATAATGATTTATTTAGATTTCTAACAATATTCACATATGCATATTCCTTATATAACTGATTTAACAAAAATGTGATTTTTGTAAAACCCTAATTGCAGAGTAATTGATAGAAACAATTAAGTTCATATGTTATGATGTAATATGACACAATCAACAAGAAAGTAAATATGAAACCCTAAGAAAAAAAGAGGGGGAAGGACTTAGTTGATTTATGCACTGAAATGTTTTAAACTGGGAAAATTGCTAAACAAGAAGTGAACTGTGTTGTTGATGCTCAAGATAAATTATGGAACTGGCAGATGAATACAGACTTGGGTGCCTAGATTGGGGCGAGGGTTCCTGAGCACTAGAGACCTTGACTAGGTTCTTATGACTGTGTAGATGGTCAGAATTTGATTTTTACAGTGTCAACAAGCGTCACGTATATTTGTTGTTGATCACTTGTGTGTCGCACCTTGATCACCGAGTGTACATGTAACTTACAAAATAGACATTCACCTGCAAAACCCACAATACCACATCAAATCCAAAAAACAAAAGATGTAATATGGGGAGTTAGACTGACCTCGATGGTCACTCGAAAGAGTGAACTTACAACTGAGCACTACAGTACATCTCAGAATCTATGTAGTTCTTGTGAGTGTGCGTACAAAATTTTCCCTAAGATTCCCTTGTGCAAGAACTAGGTAACATGATAAATTTTTTAGAATATGTAAATGTATGGATGAAATAGAATAGAATTCCCCCTTGTGTAGTGTATGTAAAAAATAAATTCGCTATCCCTTGAATGGATGCTAGATGGATGCCTTTAAGTGCTTTGGATGCATTTCGATGTGATAGGTGATAGTAAGCTTAGAGATTGGTCCTTGATTTAGAATACATAACTAAAAATTCCCCCTTTTGAATTTCATGATTAAAAACAGAAGGTGACCCATTCCCAAAAGAGAAGAGACCCACTCTTGTCCTGGCTAGGCGCTAGTGTTAGAAGCCATAAACGATAAATAAGTAAAATACCGACTAGGCTGTAGGGTGTGTAAGACCAAATAGAAAACAAGAAACAAAGACAAGAGGCCAAAGACAATTTTCAATTATTGGTTTTCTTGCTTAGGAATCATATGAATGCTAGTATGTGTTTATGACCTAGATATGTACCCAAGTGTGTGATTTTGTGTCTACATTTTCCCCCACTTTATGTTGTTGAGTGAATACTTGATAACATAAAGTAGATAGAAGATGTGTACCTGATAACCATGTAGAGTGTGTGAAAAAAATGCATGACGAGTGGAAAAGTGAAGTGTGGAATGAATGAAAAGATGATGCATGGGAACTATGAAGAGAAAGTGACCCTAGGGGTGAAGTGTATGTGTTATACTTTGTTGTAACCATTTTTGTGCTTGTTGTTATTGCTTCTTGTAAGGACGAGACTACAAAAAGAAGAGGAAAAATGTAGTCAAAGCTCAGTATATGATAAATAAGAGAAAAATGTGCATAATTATGTAAATATATGTAAAAAGTGTGTAAAAGGAAAGTGTGCACCTGATGTAGAAGAGTGTAGAAGGATATAAAAGTGTCTTGAAAATGCTGTGTAGAATGAGTTTTTGAGTGATCTCATGCCAAAAGTTATTTATTTGGGAAATATCATGCTAAGTGCGAGGATTTTGGGTGATATCATGCCAAGTGTGATTTTTTTGGGCAATCTCATGCCAAACAATAGTTTTTTGGGTGATCTCATGCCAAGTGCATGTTTTTTGGGCAATCACATACCAAAGAACAAGTGTTAGGGAGAGAAGTATAGTGTTAACCTCCATCCATGACTCTTCCCAATAAGCACTAATGCAGATGGTGCGTCCCTATTTTTTCCCAACTATCTCGATTGTTCCATATGTACTAATTATTCTGATTGAAATGGAGATTGCATGAATTCTGTTGGTGGAGGATTGTGCCCGATAATATCAAACTACTCTGAAGGCTTATGTGAACTGTGCTGATATGAGAAACTAATTGTATCCTCCCATAGGACATTAGCACCCATGGGAGGACACATGCACCCATGCACTCTTGTCTGAGCCTAGGTGCTAATGTTCATGCTGTGCTAAGGACCCAAGTTAGATTCTAGGTTATTTGGTAACTGTAACCTATGCCAATTATGTGTTGTATTGTAATGTAGCTTTGAGCTATTGTATGAGGTGATTTATTCACCCAATGTATGCCCCCCAATTGGGGTGCATGCGATGTTGGTAGGAGTATGTGGCCCAAAAGAGAGAACTTGGTGCTGATTTGAAGCTGATACCTATAGGGGGTAGGTGATGTGCATGGTAGAGACCAAGGCACATGCAAAGTTGCTAAAAATATGTGTTAGTGTAAGAAAAGTATGTAATAGAAAGACAATGTAATAAGCAAGCGTGTAAACAAGATGGACCATGAAAAATGGATTTCAAAAATAGGACATAACTCACAATAACATAAGACAATCAGAGTTGAAGCGACCAAAAGCATACAAACAATGATCAAGTAAGACATATGGAAAAGCCTGCAAACAATGGCATATAATAGAAAACAATGTTAAGAAAAATGTAACAGATGACCATGGTGGCCTTAGGAAATGGTTTGAAAGAAACATGATAAAAAGATGTATCATGAAGCATAGAGCATAAAGAGTGAATGATGTGAGATTAATTTCAGATTTAGACCCCCAACAATCGAGTATGAACCATGAAAATAGAGTGCGCCATAGGGTAATGACAATTCAAGATGTGTAATATTGCTTAGAAAGAGGAAGCATGAAGCACATAACGTATGATTAGAAATGATAGACACTTGATGATGCTAGGAGGGGGGAAGTAAGCATGATGCCCCCCAAATGTATAAGTATAAAGTAAAATTATCTAGAAGATCATAATTGTCAGGATAAAAGAAAATTGGATTTAGGTTTGAAACTTGATAAACAATAGTGTGGGGTTGATCATAAAACAATCCATTGCGGCATAAATTGTAAACGACCATTGCATATTCTTCATCAATGAGAGGTGGTTGCGGAAAATCATGTGCATTCCAGCTTGTGAGATTTTGAGTATAGCCGAGAAATGAATCATTGCAACTAGAAATATGACCAAAAGGCATGGGAAATGTGATACTAGTGTAAGTAGGATCCAAAGTTCCACCAATGTAGTCAAGACAAGACTACCCAAGTATGAGTGGAGAAGAATGAGAAGTACGTGTAAGAAATGATGATAGATGGAATACACTGAGGCCATAAGCAGAAGTAATAAAGACACATCTATGTTAAAGGTGAGGGGAATGGAGTGGTGGGCGGAGATTATCAAGTGTGAATCCAAGCCATGTGAAGTCATCATGTGTGCATACAATGTCAGAAAAAGTAGGATCAAATAAAATGTGAGGTTAATAAAAGTCATGTATGAAATGAGTGCACCTGAAAGGGGGTGTAGACATATAGTGCTCTTAGATAGTAGGTTGTATGATGTCCAATACATAAATAGTTCTTTTTAGAGGAACCATGTCGGTGGTAGAGGAAGGATGTTCCACGAGTTGGTAATCATCACTAAGATTTGTAGGAGTTGTAGGAATTGGAGTAAGTAGCATAGTGATTGGGTGTAGGTGGAAATATTTGAATGGGTCACGGTCAGAACTCATAGTATGCTCATAGCCATCATGTATAAATTTAACACACCAATGAAATGTAGAAGGTAATGCCTATATGGCATGAAACCATGGCTTATCAAGTAAGTAATTGAACTAAACTGTGGCGTCAATAACAAAGAATACATTAGGAATGGTTTTGGGCTTGAATACAAGAGATAAGGTGATAGTTCCCATGTATGGACATGGAGAATAATAATATGCACAGATAGAAATGGATGAGGGGCTAACATCAGCTGAGGAAAGGCCCAATTGTTGAAGGAACGTTAAATTACAAATATTAATCTTAGATCGATTATCGACTAGTGTTTGCTTGATGCCCATGCTATAGATGTGAGCTTGGATATAAAGGGGAGGATCATTGTCATAAACATAAAGAGTGGTATCTACATTAAATGGGAAAGTAATTTATGCAGAAAACATAGCTACAAACTACTGATATACATGGTTTGAAGGAGTATTGGAAGAAATGTGAGCATTAGCCAAGAAAGAATTGATTTTAGTATTATAATCAGGATTAGGTTGCAAAAAATCTTGGATGGAGATATCCATGGTAAGAGGATCCTAGTATACTGATGCTAGGAAGAAATGAGAATCCAAGAGTGTTTGAAAGAGAATAGGGGTTCACCAAATGATTCAATAAAAATGTGATTTTTGTAAAACCCTAATTACATAGTAACTGATAGAAACAATGAAGTATATATGTTATGATGTAATACGACACAAGTAATAAGAAAGTAAATATGAAACCCTAAGCACAAGAGAGATAGGTAAGGACTTAGCTAATTTACACCTGATCTCAAAATGTTCTGAACTAGGAAAACTATTGAACATGAAGTGAACTGTGTCGTCAATGCTCGGGATAAATTCTAGAACTAGCGGATGAAGCTAGACTAGGGCGCTTGGACTGTGGCGATGGTGCTAGAGACCTCTACTTGGCACATGTGACTATACAGATGGTTAAAATATACTTTTTACAATGTCACACAAGTGTTACATATATTCATTGTTGATCACTTATGTGTCGCACCTTGATTACCGAGTGTACCTGTAACCTATAAAATAGATGTTCACATGTAAAACCCATAAAATCACATCAAATTCAAAAAAATAAAGATGCAATATGGGGATTCGGACTAACCTCGATGGTCACCTGACATAATGAACTTATGACTGAGTGCTGTACTACATCTTAGACTCCATGTAGTTCTTGTGAGTGTGTGCATAAATTGTGCCCTAGGATGCCCTTGTGCAAAATACACAAGATATCGGGCTAGATTTTCTAGAATATGCAAATGTATGGATGAAATAGAATAGAATTCCCCTTCCTATGTGGTGAATACAGAAAATGCTATCCCTTGTCCCTTGAATGGATGCTAGATGGATGCCTTTGAGTGCTTTGGATGCCTTTGAATGAAAGCTTAGGTTATAGTAAGTATGTTTTGAGCTTGGTCCCTAATTTTGAACACATAACTATGTATTTATATGATTCCCTTGTTTGAATTTCATAATTGAAAACTAGAAGGCTGACCCATAAGTGAAAAGATGCCCAAAAGGTAAAAGAGACCTAAAATAATTGAGTAAGGAGAAAAAGGGTTAGGGGCACCTAGAGAGGATAGGGGTACCTGAGTGCTCCTGTCCTAGCTGGGTGTTGGTGTTTGAAGCCATAAAAGATAAATAAGTAAAATACCAACTGGGTTGTAGGGTGTGTAAGACCAAATAAAATACAAGAAACAAAGACAAGAGGCCAAAGATAGTTATTAATTACTAGTTTTCTTGCTTAGGTATCATATGAATACTAGTATGTGTTTAGGACCTAGAAATGTACCCAAGTGTGTGATTTTGTGTCTATAATAACACACTTTACTCTTTTTTATAATGACCATATCATACTTATGTTGAATTTTTTAACCATGTTTAGTATACATGCCTTATATGGTTTATTTTTATATACTTCTTATACATGGTGCATATAACCACTTTTTTCTTAATGCAAGTGATATATAGGGGCATCCCTCACTTAAAAAAGGGTCATATTGTGGGCTTGTTTAGAAGTTCACAAAATTTTTCAGTCGAGAGTAGATAAATTCCCTCATGTTTGTGACATTTTACAATTTTTAAAAAGAAAATCGTATTTATTTTTTACAATTTCTAACAATTTTAGCATAAAATTATCATCATGTATGTAAAACATTTGCCTCAACATCCTATAAGGTTGATCTTGAGATCAATAGTAAGAACATTTGTTCTAGGCCTCAATAACCGAAAAATATAATCTTGGCCTCAATAACCCAAAAAATTGACATTGGCCTCAACAACCCATAAATTTGATATTTGGCTCTATTTCCCCTAGAAGTCACATTTCTTAAGCTAAGAGTACTTTACCAGATTGTCTCATAGTTTCAATGTTGTCCAACAAGGGAAATCTTATTGACATTCAACACCTCACATGGGGGCATATTATCATGCCCCAAAATTTACTTGAATAAAAGTAAAGAAACACACGATTTTTATTGTAAATGAAAAAATGTAAGTACATTCAACACACTTGTACTACTACCATTGTGACAACACACAATTACAGTGATCTTTAATGCTTGCAACCAGGATGAGAAAGTTGTTGCATGGTAATTTACACAACAATGCCAACCTTTCTTGCCTCAATCCATGTACTAGATACTCAATAGACTTAGTGGGACATACAACCCTAAGGCTCATTCAAGATGCCTAATTGATACAACCATGTCTCTGAGTCAAGTAGGGACAATAGTGTCAATTAGTCACTCAAAAGGGTTTTAAATGGTTCTGGGATTATAATCATTCCATGGATGATAACTCTCAAACTACTTATTAGGAATACCTATAACATCTCGATAGTATACAAAAAGACATGAAGGTTACTCGTTACATGAGGGTTTATTGCTATCAATGGTTAAAGAAATAAAATGGTCTGCAAGGGAAATAATTGTTTTGGTGACAAAGAAATAAATTTACTCATTAATTTTATTTGAGAGCCATTGTAAATACATAAAAGAACACATATAATAGAAGTTAAATCATTAACCCTCTAAGAATAACTTTAGCCTCAACATTCAAAACTATATAACTATGCACAATTAAAAGTGGGTCTATAGTATATTGTGATTATTACCAAAAATATACACAAAAAAAAAAATATAATATGGTGAAAGTCATTTTGATATTGATTAAAATTATGCCAAAAAATATTGTTGAAAACTATAATATTATATTTATAATACACACAAATATCTTCATAACTATAATATTACATTTACAATTCTCACAAAAATTATCATAAATAACATTTAGGCTATATACATATAGTCATATTTAAATTGATAAATAATATTTAAATTAAAAAAATCTTTACAAACCGTAGCTCAAATATTTAATATATACTATATATTTATATGTAGTGTAAGGTAGGTATATATATAAGAAATAGGCAGCACCATGGTAACACATAATTTAAAATATATAAGGTAATATATTCAATGCCACTGCCTATCACGTCTTCAAGCACCGCTGCCTACCCCTTCTTAACTAGAGTCGCTTAACATGTTTTCAAGTGCCACATTTGAATAATTTGCTTGTAGACGAAAGACAGAACAATGAAACAAAGAAAATACTCGTTGTCTTGTCTGTAGTTTAGAGTTTCATTGGCCACCCTATAGATTCCCCCTATATAGATTGATATTGATATAGGGATATAGGCGGGTCCTCCCCCGCCCCATAGATCTAGAATAGAAAGACTTCATGCCCGGGCCCCTGACAATATCATCATAGGGGGCCCCTCTCTATCTATGGGCAGCCCTATCTATATATGCCCCCCTATCTCACCATCCATATAGAGGTTAGGTATCGGCCAGGATCAAAAAAACCTATCAATATCAGCCTACCAACCATACCATACCATACCATACCATACCATATATTTATCACTTGATATTGATATTGCCATATAATATACATCTGGGTTCGTTCAGAACTAAGATAGGGTAGGGGCACACAGATGGCCACTACACTTACTATAGGATGGATGGCTATTGGCCGGTATTGGTCGGGCCAGTTTGGGGTGGTGGCATTCTACATCCATTCCTCTACCGACCACCACCTACTCACCGGGCCCCTCCCCTAGAGTTATGTTACCCGATTGGCTGCCCCCTCTAGATATATGGGATTGGGATTGTCTGCCCCTCTAGATATATGGGATTGGATAGGGGATAGGGGTCGAGTGGTTCCCTCTATATCCATATGGTGTGGTCTAGTCTCGTGGTCTAGAATGGGAGACCATTCTATAGATAGGGCATGGTTGGGAGAGTGTTTGGTTGAGTGGTACCTAGATATATGATATCTAGGCGTGGTTGGTCGGGTGGTCCTCACTCCACTCGCCAGATGGACCATATCCATATACCATATAGAGAGAGGGGGAGGCCCCCTCTATATATATATATATATATATATATATATATAGTGAACTCTACCATATAGATAGAGGCCCCCCCCTATCTATATATGAACTCTACCATATAGATCCGAGATCTATAGGGCCCCCTCTCTATAGATATAGTTACTCT
This sequence comes from Taxus chinensis, assembly GCA_019776745.2. NCBI lineage: Eukaryota > Viridiplantae > Streptophyta > Pinopsida > Cupressales > Taxaceae > Taxus > Taxus chinensis. The sequence continues at coordinate 196,712,937 of CM034156.1, forward strand.
ATATCTAGGGCATGCGCCAGATAGATATATAGGGAGTCCAATCAGGCTGTGGGCTGTTCCCTACCTTTATAATCAACCCATACCCATACCCACTTATATGTCTATGGGGCCATCCCCGCTGATCCATCTATAGAACTCGGAGTCGATACTGTATAGTTGAAGCTATTTCCCGTTCCCCCCAGAGATCTATATGGCCACTGGGTGGGGAATATATAGTTTCTCCAACGTCCCCAGTGATTGGTGCGACTACTCCCATATAGATATATAGGCATCATGGCAGATAGATATATAGGGCTAGGGTTTCGGGCCTATCCATCTATATATAGGGGGAGGGGGAGGAGCGGCTAGTTATGCTGTAACCAATGCTGCTTGGGCCATCATGGAACCAACGACGATGTCTATATAGAATATCACCCATAGAGATAGATAGATACCCCACTGATTCCTCCCAACTAACACTCTTCCCCATGGATAGGGGCCCCTATCTATATAGATATCTCGGCCCATAATTCCACTCCAACCCCTCCCCTGACAATTATATAGATAGGGGTCCGATATAGATATTGGTTTTTCGACTCCTGATCCCCTCTCTCTATATGGAGAGACTGCACCTATATAGATATATGGTGTGAATACCCCCTATCTATATATATTCGCTTGTTGAGTATGTATGTATGCTCTCCCCTCATCCGTTGAGGATCAAGCTGACTCCCTCCCCCCTCCATTTAGATAGGATATAGGGCCGATATATCATATCTATGGAGATGGCGTTGTGCCGGGGTATGTATGTATATATATCTTATTTGGGTGAAGATATATATAGAGGGATCCCCCTAATCTATATAGGTCCTACTAAATTTTCGAGCGAGACCCTATATAGAGAACTCTTGCGGACATGACTGCCATCTCGGGGTGACCAATGCTGAGATAATAGAAAGGGTCCTAGGGAAGCTAAATTTTCAAGTCTTAAATATATAGATAGGGGGCGCCGTCCCCTAGATATCTATTTGGCTATGCCCGGGAGCCCCCCCTTCTATATAGATGAGGCCCCCCCTCTATTCTATATGGGAGATAGGGCCATCTATCTATATATGATAGGGATAGGGAGATATAGATATAGGCCTATGATCAATTCTATAGCTGGCTCTTGATTTCTCGATCGACAAACAACCTATCCCTATCTCCATAGTTAGTCTAGTCGGTTAAGAACTCAACCCCAACCAGATATGAATAGATGGCCCCCCTATAGATAGGATCTATAGGTGAAAAAAAGGATCATCTTATCACCCATCACCTAAAAAATCCTTCCCCTTCCTCTTATCCAATATGATCTAATAGGATCTAATCTGATCACACAACGGCTAATATAGAGGGTCCCTAGTGGAATGGGGAGGTGGCCCATATCATATCTATCTAACGCTATCTGCCTATCCACCTCTGGCTCAGGGGGTTGGATCCCCAGACCCCTGGTTATGGGATATACAGTTATGGGATGCCTATCCTTTATAGTCACATAGTCTAGTTGGCACTCCCCTATCCATATATGGGGTAGAATTCTCCTAATGCCTACTGTATGTACCAGATCGCTTTATATAGAAGATTCAAGTGATTACGGCAGGGGTGAGTTGTGGTGGACAAGGAGGACGGGGGTATATATATAGAATGATATCTACTCGTTTAGTCAGTTCTGGATAAATGATCGGGTGATCGTGCCGGTCCATCAACAAGTTGACTTCACCCGAGGGCATAAATGACCTGACCCCCCTATCTATATATTTGTTTGCCAAGTTGATCCATCGGCGAGTTGAAAGGAATCCTGACTGGATCGAATCCCAATAGAAGCCCCTCTGATAGTGGTGATCGAATCCCAATAGCAGTTGGAATCCCTCTCCCTTCAGCCGAGCATTTACTGACTATGTACATTTGTGCGTTATCAACAGGGCTTGACCTAACCATATCTTTGGGCTACCCTACGATCATCCATTGGCTCGACTCCAACATGAGAGTGACTCAACCTAGAGAGGAATGCCATACCCATACTATAGAGAGGGGAGGGTGGGCTTGACCTAGAGAATCTATATATATAGGGCGGGAAGGTGCCATCTAGATAATTGCTGGCTGGTCTAAAGAACATCCGGCTCGACATATGACCTCTTTATTGATAGGTCGAGTTCCTCTCCCCATATCTATAGAGGGGGCAGGAAGGAGCCATAGTTTAGATAGGGGGCTGGGCCCTCTCCCCATATCTATATAGGGGGTAGGAAGGATCCTATAGACATAGGGGCGATGGCGGCCCGTCATCGGTACCCTCTTCCACCCAATCAATAGGTCGACTAAAGGCCATGAGATCCACGTAGTCTATATAGATAGAGTGCCCTCTACCTATGTCTACCCATCAATCGGTCGAGCAAATAGTTCTATATAGAGGGGGTGGCTCCCAGTTGGCCATATAGGTATATAGGGCGCGCCATATAGATATATAGGGCCAATATCCACTCCAATCAATAGGTTGGCCTGCCTACCTGCCTATATACACAGGGGCATAGGGGCCCTCTCCCAATCACCAATCAATGTCCCGGTCGAGCGCTCTTAAGAGTCCTCTCCCCATCGCCATATGGATATATAGGGTGCCAACTAGAACTAGAACTGTCGATGCCCTCTCCCCCAGCTGAGCCTATATAGAGTAGGAGATATAGATATATAGGGCCATATATAGATAGGGGTGCCATATCTATAGGTTGCCAAACCAAATAGACTATGAGATATAGATAGGGGCCCTCCCCCTCCAAATATATCCCTACCCTAAACTATTTATGGGCTATGGGGGGGCGGGGGAGTGCCCATATCTATCTAGGGGGACCTCCCCCTCCCCTGAATCAAATAAAATCAATATTATAGGGTTGGGCCCCTTCACCCTATATAAATAGAAGGGAGGGATCGTGGCCACCCGAGGCCATATATCTATATATCTCTCTATATATTTATCTATATCTAGATCTCTCTATGCGGTGGCCCCCTTTCTCTCTATTTATCGCATCTAGATATAGGGGGAGGAGGGGGAATCAGGGGAGCGAGAATAACTCTCTACTCTATGGTGATTATGGGGGCGTATAGCTGATATGCCCAAAGTGTGGGTGTGGAGTGGAATCAATGGTATTTGGAGTCTCCTCTCTATCTGATCATGGGGTGAGGGGTCGGTTCTCTATATAGGGGAGTGAGATATAGATATATGTGTTTTCCATATCTGGAGGCTCGGGCCTCTCTCTGTCTCTATCTATGGGGGAGCCCAAACTTCTGGTCGGCTCGTCGGGGGGTGGGAGAGTCTATAGATGTAGGGGGTAGGGGAGATGGGCCAGGGGTTGAGATCCTTCCTATATATTTTGAGAACTTTCTATCTCTCGGCTTGGTTGTATCACGTATATAATAGAAGGGCCCGTTGGCCCTCTACGTATATGAGTTCTCTATAGAGGGGATTGGAGCCCATCTCTATATCTTAGAGTGGAGTAGATAGAGAGGGGAGTTTGGCCGAGGGCATATAGAATATAGATCTCTGAGTTTGCCCCTCAGATCTTTATCTATATAGAGGGTCTGATCGGACGAGAAGAGTCTACCCCGGATCAAGAGACTAGTCTGCCCCGGATCAAGAGACTAGTCTGCTGCCAAATCTGAACTATAGGAGAGACTAATGTTCCCCCCTCCCCTCTCTATATTGGCTATTAGCGAGTCTCGTCTGCTGATTCGGAGTCTCATCTACGGAGAGAGAGCAGAGTAGCAATAAAAAACATTGCAACAAACAACATGGCAACAATCCACCCTATGGCCAACTAACCTCCATATAGTCGAGGACTTCTATAGATAGGGTAGGGCGACATAGATTCTATAGATATGGCGACCCCCTCCCCTATCCATATATTCAACCATCGGCCTACCTAGATTCATGATGAATGCCTACCTAGATTCATGATGCGTATATAGATATAGGGGGTGGCCCTCCGCTTTTATATGGTTTTGATGCTTATGGAATATATACATAGGGGGCGGTCGTATTGATGCCTATATAGATGTAGGGGTGGTCATGGTCATTTCTGTATGCCATCGAGATAGAGATGGTGATCGATGATAATATAATCATCTCCATCCGTCGGAACTCGAACTATATTCATTCGTTGGTCCATATGGATATATAGGCTATTCGTCATTATCTGTATCTCTCAGTCGAGCGCCACGCCATAATAGAGTGAGTCGAGTCTAGATAGAGGGGGTCACCATATCTATATATAGGGTGAGTTCTCTATATAGGGTAGTTCTAGGGCCATTGCCTGCCATATAGATAAGAAAAGGTCAAGGTTGAGACCCTCCCCCTCCATATTATTAGATAGGGGCCCTCTGTTTAGATAGGGATATATAGGGTCGCCATCCATATGGCACCCCCCTCCCTATATAGATTGAGATTAGATTCTAGATATGGCCCTATATATCTATATCTCCTACTCTATAGAATTGGGGGTGACTCTCTATAGTCCTCAACTGATGAAGGGCCACCCTATAGATCTATATGGCAGTAGGCCTATCTATATATGGGGAGGATCTATATAGAACTGGGGGGAGGATACCACCCACCAGGCGAACATACCATACCAACTAACAACATCCGTCTCTCTCTATGGTTGGTATATGGGCACCTCCCAGATAGATGTATGGGCCTCTACTGATAAAGCAGGGAGATCCCTCTATCTATATGAGCAAATAAGATATCTGGAAAGGATATATAGTTGAGTTGAGTTGAGTTGAGTTGAGTTGAGTTGAGTTGTAATATACCTTACCTGTAGGGTATTGACTTATGGATGGGTAACTTACCTGAACATTCTTGCCAATTACCAGCCTATTTCTGTATGGTAAGAATGTTCAGGGTAGGGATAGGGCAAATGGTGACCCTTGGGTCGAGCCACCCGAACGAGAAACTGGGCCAGATAGAGATGGCACAATATAGAGAGTTGGAGGCGTACTCTCTATTTGATCTCGACCAACACCCTATCGGGCATCCTCCCCAGGTAGATAAGATATAGAGAGAGGGGTGAACATAGTGAACCACTCAATTAATTCATCAATTGAGGGCCCCCCCACACCACATATATGGTCCGATTGATATCTGTATTCTATATGATATGCCCTAGCCCTATATATTGATTTGACAAACATAACATTGTGTACAAACATTGCAGACATTGCAATGTTTGTACAAACATTTCCTACAAACATTGCAAAACTAAGCAATGTTTATCAAACAATGTTTGTTATGGCGATAGATCGAGTAGGCACTCCCCCATTCTCGACCCCCTTTATATGGATATAATAGCTAGGACGAAAGCTTAGAACTGAACCAACGGACTCCCCCATATCATATCTATAGAGGGGTGACTCCCCTACCGAGAGAACACATATAGATCTATAGGGGGAGGGGCTTCCCCTCTCCCTCTTTAAATCTGAAAGGCATCCCTATCTATATATCTCCTCCGGAGGGAAGAACCATCCGGTTCTCTTTCATCCGCCATAATAGTTTAGGCGGTTTGTCATCTAGCCATAATCTATATAGTATAGGGGCTTTTTTTCATCTGATGAATATAATTATCCGGCCATATATATAGAGAGGGGCGCATATATATATACAGAAGGCCCGAAGAATAGAATCATTCGGTAGTTATAGCTATGTATGGCGGGAGCCTATCTAACTATATATAGGATAGGGGGCCGATAGGGTGAATCGAGCTAAAAATGATGAATCGAGGATAGATGAAGTCTCTAGTTTCTGGTCTCTAGTCTGTGGTCTTACTACAGGAGTTCGGGAAGGTGCCGACCCTATTTTAGATAAGCACTTGACCCCCTCTATCCATTTGGGGTCTAGCCCTATCTAGATATGGGGGACTCCCCTGCCCCTATTTTTTCTCTCGGGAGGGGGAACAATTATATAGCCTAGCCACTCGACTATCGACTATCCATATAGCCCCTATCTATATAGGCATGCCAACGGCCCCCAGATATAGATAGGGCCCTATGGCCATAACTTCATTGCCCTCGTTCGGCCTCCCCTTATTCTATATGGCATTACAAAATAGATGTGGCTGGCGCCCCTATCTATAGATGGGTATGGGTATGGGGCACTCGTTATATAGATCTATAGGGGATTTAGCTTAGCTTAGCTTATATAACAATGGGCCCTATCTATATATGGGGCCCTCCTCTCTCTATATGGTATGGTATGGTATGGGGCACCCCCCTGCCCTTCCCCTATAGATTAGAGGGAGAATCTAGTCCTACTCGCATTTTTACTTGTAGTCTAGTCGACCCATATCCATATAGTTCAGATAGGGGTCATCATATCTCTATATAGGGTGCCGAATATGACTATAGAGAGTCTCCTTCGATCTCTCGATCCCCTATCTATATATGGCTCTCCTCCCCTCAACAACCTTCTTCCCCGTTCTACATAGAGTAGGTGGCCCTATGGATATAGAACTACAGTCCCTCCATATAGACAATATAAAGGAGGTTGAGTCCCTCGATCTCGATCCCCCTATCTAGATATCTAGATACGGGACTTGAACTATCTATATCTATTTGGGGCGGTCGAGTGCCAACTATATATCTAGAATAGAATAAAATAGAATAGAATATAGCTACTAGTCGGTTGGGCCCATATCTATCCATCTATATAGGGGAGGGCCTCGACGACCCAAATGCTCTGCCAACTATCAGCTACCGACTACTGACTCTATATGGACTCTGCTCTATAGTATAGGATAGGTATGGCACCCCACATATGAAACGAGGGCAGTGGGGATCTTCACTATCGTCTCGACCTCCCAGATAGAGATATAATCGAATGCCTCCCTCCCACCCCACTCTCTCTATTTTTATGGGAGTGAGTATAGATAGGGGCGCCATATAGTTAGGGTCAAGAGAGGTTCCTTAAGATCTCGGAGATTGCTTTCGCTCACACCTCAGCATCCTTCCTCTGCCGCCCCTATATATCAATTGAGTACCACATCTATCTTCTATTGTAGGTGATACGAAAGATGAGTGATATCACGTATCCATCCATCTAGGTTGGGGTTGGGGACTGCCGAGGAGGGGTACATAAATCCAACTCTCCAGTTGCTCCTCTGCATCTGGCCCCCTATCTATATCTAGGTCAGCCCTATCTAATATGAACTAGGGGGACCCCAATATAGAGTCTAGATAGGGGACTCTAAAGAGTCTCCCTCGCCATAAAGAGATATAGGGCACCTATGCGTATATATATAGAGGAAGGGGCGGTTGAGGGACCTTGAATTCCGTACTCTGGCCTTATCTATATTCTATATGGAGGATGACCGCCGCCTACTCCTAAGTAGAGTTGCCTTATCTATATAGAGTGTAGTTCGATATAACCAGAGGTAAGGTGCTAGTCCTTAGTAGTGCCCCATCCATATATCTGGCTCAGGAAACAAACCCATATGTCTATATAGGGACTACAACCATATACAGATGGGTGCCCCATACCATACCATACCATATATATATATGCCCTCGATTATATGGAGTTTAGTTGGTGTTGACACCCAGATCTTTCTAGACGGGGTTGCAGGCAACTCTCATTTGGGGAGAGGAGGCCGAGGAGGATATCTAATATATATATTGGGTGGGGTCTCGGCCCCGAACTATAGATAGGGATAGGGGGGAACTTGATTTCTAGATAGAACTATAGGGCCCTAGAGTTCTATATGGCGAGGGGGAGGGATCCCTCGGTGAGGGAGCAACGGATGGAACCCTATCCGCTGATGCAAAAAGAGAGGTTGCCCCGGCCAGCTAGGGAGATTGGATTGCCTCTATATAGAAGGGGGTGGAGTCTAGAGCCTATAGTTCTATCTGGCATCTGGAGAGGAGAATATCTCTCGAGATGAGATATATCTAGAGTTCGGGGTGGGGGCCCAGGCCACACTCAATGAATTATAGCCGTTTTCCATTTTGGGCAAACAAACACAAATGCAAACATTGTTTGACAAATAAACAATGAACATTGTGTACAAACATTAAGATCCCGTTTGTGTACGGGACCTCAATGTTTGCAATGTTTGTACAAACATTGAGGGCCCAATGTACACAATCTTTGCACACAATGTTTACAAAAAATGTTTGTCAAACAATGATTGTCAGCTCTCCCCCAACCAATTCCTGCATGGCAGGAGGAGGCAACTATATCTTGTACACAATGTTTGTCGGCACTCCCCCGACCGATTCCTGCATTGCAAGGGGAGGCAGCTATATCTTGTAGACAATGTTTGTTGTCTGTCAAATAATGTTTGTACATAATGTTTGCAATGTTTTTAATGTTTGTATAAGGGGTCGACACCCCAACACCTTGCTATTTTTTCTAGTGATCGGCCTCGAGCATAGCAATAGTATTGTGCTATATATAGATAGTGATAGTGTCCCTTGACTTCCTTTCCCTCTGATGGGGGATGGGGTCAGTTGAGTTCTGACTACCGACTAGACTCTATATAGCCTCCCTCGATTGTTGGTTCCTCTCCCTCCTCGACTGTATAGATAGATGGCTGGCCCGAGAAGAGATCTGATCTGGGGGGTCGAGCGCATAAATGTAGATCTATCTATATAGTAGGCCGCCCCGCCCATATAGTTGATTTCTTATCTAGAGCGGAGTGCCAAATCTATATAGCCGATATCCACCCTCGACTATAGAATCTATCCCATCTATATAGAGAGGGGGGGGGGGCGAACATATATTCTATCTATCTATCTATCTATCTATCTATCGCTCCCTCGCGTTGGTTGCATCCACACATACCTGGCCCTCGTCAGGAGATATATAGATATAGGGGCCTAGCAGCCTCCTCAAAGAAAAGGAATTGAGAAATGACCCATCCATTTGGCAGCTGCGCATAGAGTAGGCTCCTCGACCTCTCGAGTCTAGTCTAACTATAGATGTTGGCGTGAGGACCCCCATGTATTATATAGATAGGAGAACTTGGCCTCCTGAGCATAAAGAAATGTGGTCGACGCCCTATCCATCTATATTCCCCTATCTAGACTCTCTATGGCTCAGCCTCCCGAGATAACTAGATATCCCTATAGCCCTATAGATTCAAGGGGAGGGGGGTCGGCACCCTATCCATCTATATACCCCTATTTATATCTATATATGGGAACTCACCCACCCCCCCTATATCTGAATGAGACTATCTTCACTCTTCACTCTTCAGTCTCTCTCTCTCTCTATCTCTATATAGATCTCTCTCTATCTGTATCTCTCTCTCTCTATATCTCGACTCACTCTTCAGTCTCTCTCTCTCCATCTCTCTCTATATCTATCTCTATATCTCTTTCTGAACTCTATATCTATATCTCTCTCTATATCTTTACTATATTGATTTCCCATCTACCACACAAGCTTAAGTGCTAAAAGATGGCAGGGAGAACCTGACCCACTCAACACTCCGCTACTCACTATCTCCTATACCTCCCAGTTCTTGCATCGGTGTTTCACAAACAACGAACCCGCTTTCCCAGAGATGGTTTTACCTTTCCCCTTTAGGTCTGGTCTCCAATCAGCAGATATCTATATCTAGATATCCATATCCCTCGACCCCTATCTAATCTATATATGGGTGGTTTGGAACTGAAGAGGCCCTATCTCTTATCTGGGAAACCAACAACCATCTAGTTTGGAAACCATCCAATCTTTAATTTATCGTCCCAGATCCCAAATCTCTCTAGATGGGGCCCGAGCCAACCGGGGCCAATTCTCTCTATAGGGGGGCCGCCAGATCCCCCCCACCCAAACTAGAGATTTAGATATGGGGATAGGGATCCATAGAAGATAAGGATATAATAGAGAGGGGCTCGGGATCTGAGATAAGATAGAATAGAGAGGGGGCGGAGGGGGATGGATGGGGTTGGCATATTTGGAGATGGGCCAAACCCATATTGGTTATGGCTCTAGCTATTGGTTTGGTTTCAGATAGAAGAGATAGGCAAACTAGATGGGTTGATATTACATACGTAATATCATTGCATTGGTGAGGGAGACCAACATGACCTGACCTATTTTCCTAGCCTGGCCTGTCGGTTTGATATGATCTATCAAACCACTTGCAAATATATAGATAGGGGCGTCAATAGAATAGTTGGCCCCTATCTATACGATTTCAGTTTGGAATGATCCCAGATTATATCTATATGGTCACTTGATACCATCTCGGTTGGGTTGGGCAGGGCCCCTATCTATATATAGGGCACGGCATATTAATAGATCTATCTGGGCCTATATCTATATAAGTACTGTGTACTGTGGCAAAGCGGCTGTTGCTCACCCAACATGATTGTACGAGGCACCGACCCACTATATCTATGGGTGAACAATAATTGGGGATTGGATGCGGGTGAAATTCCCACCAATGGCTGAGATTCTCAGTCGACTCTCGAAACCTTTGGCGCCTATATATCTATATGGCGTACGAGTGAGTAGAAAAGGGAAGAGGAAAGAGGGCCTAGTGAACACAATCAGTTAACGGGTGTAAGCTTTACCGCTCGCCTGACAGTATTTAGTACTGACCACACTAAGGGATAGGCTCTAAAGCAAAGGACGGGAACGTGGGTGGTAGTGCGTTCCAATTTTTGGCCTTGCACCGAACATCTAATGTACCATGGACTAAACGGCCATTGTCTCAGAGGACTATGTCTAGGTTGTTCGCACCCACAAGGTACATCCCGCGCCTATGGGCTGCTATAACTATCCAAGAAGACAATCAAAACTAGAAGAACCCGGTGGATCACTGAGCTGCAAGTTGACATACATGCATGGGAGCAGGATTCCCCAAAAATCCAGGGTCACGGGTGGCCAAGAGGGCCCACTTGGAGACTCGGGATCTCAACAGATATAGATCTATATCTGTTGGAAGAGAAGAGAGAAGAGAGAAGAAATAGATCTTATCTATCAATCAATCTATATTAAGCTCGTGATAGATAATACCCCCAGTGTCCATTCATTCCTACATAACAACTATCAACTCTCCATCCCCACACCCCTCCCGCTCCCTGAACTATCTTATCTATATGGTGCTCCACTCCCTCCCCCTTTAGATCTATGGCCTAACCCATATAGATAGAGGGCAAGAGCTATGGAGAGTCGGCCCCCCCATCATATATCATAGAGAGGAAGCCCATATCTCTAGGGGGGTCCCAGATGCCTATATATCCATATGGCTGAAGTCTGTAGTCACCGTATATAGATCTCTATATAGATAGGATAGGGGTCTAGTCGGTCAATCAGATAGATATCAATCACTGCCCTCTATCTATATAGATATAGATATAGATATATGGATCTATATATATATATATCTATATTTAGATATGGGGTCAATCGGATAGATAGTATCAGTATCCATCACTCCCCCCCACCCCTTCCTATCTTATGGTTCTAGATAGGGCCCTATATCTCTATTCGTGCCATATAGATATATCTCTAGGGCCCTTCGGGAATATAGATTAGATATCCCCCTGATGGGCGAGAGAGGGGGGGTTGGGCGGGCATTCATTACCACATCACAGATCTGTATCACATCACTGAGATGGAGATGGAGACTAAGATGGATCTCATTACTGGATATAGGGGGCCACATAAGATCTTCATATCACATCACTAATATGGATTGGATCGGATGGATCATATAGATTAGATCTGATAGTCGATCCATAGATTAGATGTCGGGCATCCTATCCACCCCTATCTAAACGGGCCCCCCAGTTCTGAACTAGATCCTACCTGGATGTCGGGCATCCGAGAAACTATAGATGTAGATCTAGGCTCTCCCCCGTGCCATATGGAATAGATATCGCCATATAGATATAAGGGCCAAGCATCCGGCTTGGAAAGTATAGTGTATATGGAAAGTATAGTGTATATGGTAAGTATAGTGTATATGGAAAGTATAGTGTATATGGTAAGTATAGTGTATATGGAAAGTATAGTGTATATGGAAACTTCAAGCTCTTGGCTCAATCTTTGTCCTGGCCTAGCCTGGCCTGGCTAATTGATCGCTCGTGGCGTGGCTCGCCAGCATAAAGTTTTTTCAGCCCTTGAGTGTTTATGCGCGCCTCCATGTTTATGTGCTCTTTCCCTCAATTGACTAGGTGCACCCCTATATCTCTCTCTATAGGCACCCGCCCCACCTCTCGCCTTATTTAGAAGTAACTGGTAACTGGCCCTGCCCTTACGTCTACGCGTCTCGAAGTAGTCTCCTTCTAATCGATGAAGCATGGACCAACTTGAACTTGGATTCTTTATGTGCTCTTACTCCCTTTTCACCGCGTGCGCTTTTAGATTGAGTCAGATTAAGATAGAGCAGGTCGAGTGCCCCCTATATCTATATATTTGGATATGGGCCCATATACTTTCTATAGAGAGGGGGAGGGGTGAAAATGAGAATGTATTTTATTCGCCCTCTTCCCTCCCATGCTTTTTTTTGGGTCCTTCGATTGAGAATAGATATAGGGGGGCGGAGCAAGAAAAGAAGTATAGGAGAAGAGAGAGATTCTCATAAAAAAACCACACATTCGTCTCATTATCACAACCTTCCTTCTTCATGTCCCTAATTTCCAGGAGCTACGCGCAAATCCTCGGATTCCGGTGGTTCTTAACAGTGATGGCCATCTATTTGAGTCCTTCAGTGGCACCATCCGATTCTCAACAAGGTGAGAATTATCGAATGATCTATGTACATGTTCCTACAACTCGGATGAGTCTGCTCATTCATATCGTAATGGCTATCAGCAGTTCTCCGTTCTTGTTGACAAAACATCCCCTTTTGCCCCACTTTTCTAGAATCGGTTCAGGAATAGGTGCTTTCCCCACATTGTTGACCTTAGTAACTGGAGGGTTTCGGGGGAAACCTATGTGGGGCACCTTTCAGGTGTGGGATGCTCATCTCACCCCTGTATTCATCTCGTCCTTCATTTACCCGGGTGCACTGTGCTTCCAAAAGCTCTCTGTTGAACTAGCTTCTATCTCCATCTGTAATGGACTGATCAATACACCAATCATTAAGTCCCCTGTCAACTGGTGGAATACACTGCATCAACCTGGGAGCATTAGCCAATTTGGTACATCGACACATGTTTCCATGCCCATTCCAATCTTGTTCAACTCTGCTAACTACCACTTTTCAACCTGTATCTCACTTGTTTTGGAAACACGTCTTCTCATTCCATCCCTTCTCAAATCTTCATTCATTACGGAAGCTCATTCTTCTCCAAATGAGGGCATTTATGCTAGCTCCATAATGCCCCCAGATAATCTATAGGGGCCCAAACCTGATCATACTGTTCCGGCAAGATTCCACGCGATTGAATACTCAGTGAGCTGAAAATTGAGAAGCTCTTTGATTAGCGAAGAGAGAATTTTCTATTTTGAATCCAGACTCAATGGTCAGTTTTCTGGTATGCTTTTACCTTGGCATGGTCCGCTATTTCATTCCCTCCCCCCTCCAGAGAATCTAGGGGCCCTATATAGAGAATAGAATATAGATATAGATATAGAGAGATATATAGATATAGAGAGATCTATTCTCTATATCTATATTCTATTCTATGGGGGTTGGTTGGTTGTTCTCTGTAGTGTAGTCGGGGCGGCCCCTATCTAAATTAGTGGTAGTAGTAGTAGTAGTAGTAGTAGTAGTAGTAGTAGTAGTAGTGGAGACAGGTGTAGGATCACACCAGATTGATCCGCTGAGTTTGGGAAAACTCTTATTGGAATTCCAGGGACCCCATGGTAGAGCTATTCTCTCAAGAGGATCTATATAGAACTGGCTGAGCCAGATATATAGATAGGGGTAGGCCCTCATCCCATATAGATATAGCTGACATCCCGGATCGGCTCCCCCCTACCCCAACTGAAACAGACCTATATATCCATATGGCCGATCTGTACTATATACTGAGATAGATATCTAGATAGGGGCCTTGGAGATCGGGGCAAGACAATCTGTGATTTGAGAAATTTCTAAATTCTTGACTGACCCATATATAGATAGGGGACTAGACCGCATGGTAGCAAATAGAGCCGAGCCTACCCTACCATGAAGTAATATAACTAGACTCTATACTAGATATGGCCCCAACCCCATCCCTTGCCCAAGATAGGGCAGATATCTAGATAGGGCCCTGCTTCCCCTATATTCACCCATCTATATATAGATAGAGGGGCACTATATCTAGATGGCAGTTGAGTTGCCACAATCACCCTATATCTCTATATGGGGGTGGTGGCCCTATATAGAGAATTATAACTCTCAGCCCCCTCCTCCAAAATTCTAGTTATGGGGGCATTATCTTAAATCAATCGAGCCCCTCGATTGAAATCGAGTCCCTAGATATCAGATATATAGGGCCCTATCTATAACTATAAGATAGTTCAAGGTGGGGGTGGGGGGGCTGGGGCCCCCATTATATATATAGATCTCCCCGGATCTATATCATAGCTCCTGTTGATCTCCATATATGTATAGAAAGGGTGCTAACCTGACTAGAATAGATAGTTGGCAGGCTCCCCATATATATATAGACTCCCCATCCCACTATAGCTGCTCTACTCTACTCGGTTGGGTTGGGGTCATATCAGACCTCCCAGATAGACTATATAGGGCTCTTTCTTCCCTTCGTCGCCCCTATATATATATACGGGCAGTTGCATCACAAAAGTGAGTTATGTTCTCTATTTGCACCTTGCCCTCGGCACATAGCTAATGGGCGTTGGAATGGTGGAGTTGGGTTAAGTTGGTGGCCCTAGAAATGGAAAGGGTGGGGGTGCCTATCTATACCTATCCTATTTATACCTATCTAGAGTTTAGGCCCCCAGATGATATTGATCTATAGGGTGGGCTCTGGTGTTGATGTTGGTGCCTATCGATCTATATATAGATGGGGTGGGTGGGGAGCTTCCGTCAATGGAAAGGGTAGGTGCCCCTCTGTTGGTGCTAGGTGCTATAGTGTTAGACTGAGTGTTGGACCATCGAAAAAGGAATATAGGGGCCTTTTGCTGGTGCTGGTGTTGGTGTGGCTACCATCGAAAAAAGAATCTAGGGGAGGTGCCCCTCTACTGGTGTTGGTGTTAGTGGATAGGGGGGGTGGGGAGCTACTTTCAATAGAAAAAAGGAGATAGGGGAGGTGTTCCTCTGCTGGTGTTGGTGTAGCTTAGTGCTGGTGTTGGACCATAAAACAAAAAAGAGGGGGTTGCCTATGTGTATAGAATGTGTATATAGGGCCATCTATCTATATCTATATACGCTGTATAGACACCTGGTTGTTGAACTAAAAGAGATAGGTGGGATTATTCCCAATCTAATATACATAAACATAGACACGGGCATAGATAGGGGTGGTATTATTTTGACATGGACAAGGGTGGTTGCACCATATAGTTATGGGTCTAGGTATATGGTGGCTACATCCATTCCTTGCGAGTTTCTATCTCCCCCATATCATATAGACGGGGGATGGGGGGGTTTCGGTGGGGTAGGGAGCTGACCAGAGGTGTCTGCTTCCCTGGCTAGGGATGGAGAGGGTGAAGCTTCCTATCTCGACTCTAGTATATATAGCTTATGGCTCTGGAGAGAGGGACCATCGGCAAGGAATATCTCTATATCTAGAAAGATATCTCTATATAGATATAGAGATATATGTAATACTGACCTGGCCCAGGGGTCCGTCAATAGAAAGAGATAGGGGAGGTGCCCCTCTGCTAGTGCCAGTGCTGGTGCTAGTGTTAGTATATAGGGTTGGTGGGAGGACATTCCTCTGCTCTCTCCAGCTCCAATCCCTCCCTCCCTCATTTACATAATTGCATAACTACATAACTGCATAATTGCATGACTGCATGACTGCATAACTACATCACGGCGGAGTGACTGGACTGCCACCTATATAGCCTATATAGTGAATGCTGTGCTGCACCCCCCCAAGAACCACCCTCGACTCAGCATCTGGATTTCCAGTTCTTCCTATAATAGAATCTATATAGATATATAGGTCCAGAGCAAAGCAAAGATACAAAGCGATGGATGAGACCTGTGAATGAAGAATATCATGCTTTCATTCTCTCAATTAGGGCTTCAATCACCCAAGCCGTATCAGAGTCACAGTCACTGAGATAGATTTCCATGCATGGTAGGGCAGTGACAACAGGCTCTTGAAGTTGCCATCTAGGGCCGGCGGTTGTGATGATGGTGCCAGATTAAGGCATGAGAATAGCTCTTGTGACTCCTCCCGTGAATGCCCCCATAGAGAAATGGGAAATCAATTCCATTTTACAATTCACATTCACCAGATGAATCGGGAATCAGAATCAAGCTATGGGAATAGGAAAGATTCTACACCCTCCCCTAATTACTAACTAACTGACTAACCAACTAACCAACTAACCGACTAACCAACTCCAGGACTGCAACTCTAACTGACTAACTAGATAATGGCCCCCGCCTTCCAATGTTTCGATTCCTTCCCATCCCCATCAGGTTGTGGTTGTGAAGGATGTGATTGATTCAGCCGAATCAATCCTAGCAATTGGATCACCCCCTCAATCTAGCGAGGGAGGTGGGCCGGTTCCCTTCTCCGGCCATCTATCTATCTCTCTCTCTCTCTATATCTCTATCTATCTATCTATCTCTCTATATATCTCTCTCTATCTATATAAGGGGTAGCATTTCCCATCTATTCACTCGCCCGACCCGATAACTAGAGATATGGGAGATCTAGGGCTATTCTTCGAAGTCGCTATGCACCATTTGTTCCCAAGGACTAGTGAAATCAGAATAGAAGGATTCTTGGGTCATCTCAATTGGTTTGGAAACCACACGTTTCTCTGGATCATCGTAGCGTAGTTCCACATATCCACTCAGGGGAGAGTCTTTTCGTAATGGATGGCCCTCAGAACTATGATCTATTGATATACATCATAGATCCAGATGATTGATGGAATAAACACCAGACATATCCCATACTTCTTGCTCCCACCACCTGGCTGATGGAAATGGACTGATTGCCGGGGATATTGGTGTTATTTCGTCTACACTGGTTTGTACACGAATGCGTGGGTTATACCGAGTACTTGGTGAATTATGAACTGCTTCAAATCTTCATCTTCGGGAGGGATAATCAACTCCATGGATATCGATCAGAACTTGGGAACACGTATAGGTGTGGGATTTCGGGAACCATAGCAATTGAAATGGGTAGTCATTATTGGTATATGAGACATTCTCATGTTCCGATCTTTCCATTTTATGCACCCATCTATTGGGTGAAGCCTCTCTCGGATATTCGAAAATTAATTGGTTATCCATAATGGAAGATTCCTTTTCATTTCTCAATCAATTACCAAGTCCTCGCTTGCTAGACTTGTTCACCTTTGTCTGATGGAAAGATGCAACAGAAAAAAGCATGGGGGAAGCACCCATATCTATAGATAGGCCAGTCCTCTCCCCGCCCCACTAGAACTAGAATAAAGGATCAGACGAGAGCATGGCCACCTATAGTTACATATATAAAGGGCCCTATATCCCCTATATCTATGGAAGGGGGGGCCATCTATCTATATGGGGTGCCATAGAGAGATAGGGCCCCCATATATGGATGGATAGCCCCCCCTCCAGCTATCTAATTCTAGATAGGGCCTCTCAGTCCATATAGATAGGGGAGGCCCTATCTAACTATATGGAGGCCTACCAGGGTGGGGGAAAACCCTGATTAGATAGAAGGACCCTTGCCCTCCAGATATAGCCCCCCAGATAAGAGATATGGCCTAGATCCCAGATAGAGCCGAGCCCTCTCTCACCCATAGAGAGAGAGGGGGGGAGCCGAGATATAGAGAGAGGGGGGGCATAGAGAAGGTATATAGGGGGGGGGACTCCCCTGTATTCTATGGAGGGGGGGTGGGCCTCTATATCTATAGGGGGTTCACCCACCTCCCACCTATACCTATATAGATTAGAGGGTAGGGGGATATAGATAGGGGACTACGCGGGCCCTCGATTGATAAATCAATCAAGTGGTGAGCGTAGCGTAGCGAACCACTCGCCCCCCCATATCGTCATAGGGGCTAAATCTATATAGATAGGGGCAACCTTCCTATAGATCTATTATCTGGGAGGGCCCCTATCTAGGCGTAGCCCCCCTTTTTAGATCTTATCCCCCTACCTAGTGGGAGGTGGGTGAACCACCCCCCCTAGTTCAGATTGTAGCTATGGTGGATAGGTACGATAAGATATAGAGAGAGGGGAGAGGGGGGCTTGCAACCCTATCTCTCTATATGGCGAGTGCCCCATATAGAGAGAGGGGGCCCTCGCCATATATTATAGAGAGAGAGGGGCTCACGTCTTATATTCTATACGTGATATGAATGATATCACATATATAATAGATGGTAGATGTGGTGCCCCTATATAGAGTAGGCCATCGGGAGAGGAGCCCTGAACCCATATAGAACAAATAAGATCTATAGGGAGGGGGGGGGAGGGGGCGGCTATAGGCTATATATAGATTAGATATTCGGGCATCTAGAGTTGGCCCTCTCCCGCCCCATATAGAGAATAGATAGGGGGCACCCCTCTATCTATATGGGGGGGCCCTATCTAGAGTTGGGCCCGATGGATCAGGGATGTTACTCGACTGACGAACCAGTGGTACCCTCCATGTTCCCGGGTAGTGGACTAGTTGAGTCCTTAAAGCTTAACTCGAGGTCCCCCTATCTAATCTAAATATGAACTCTGGGGGTGGGGTGCGCTCGACCTCTTCTCTTCGTATATCCCCCCTATCCCTATCTCTATATGGGATGGGGTTGGGGCCTTGCCATATAGAGAGTTCAGGGCTCCCCCTCCTAACCGGGGTGGGGGAGTGCTAGTTCTATAGTTGGCCCAGATGTAGAGGGTAGGGGTATATAGATAGGGCGCCAACCATCCATCTACCCTATTGAGAGAAATGGCTCTCGGGAGGGCCCTATCTCTATATGGCTGCTCCTATCTCTTCTCTATGCCCGGCCCGAGGTGATCTTTCTTGAACCGGGTGATCAGAGTGTAGTCCCATATGGAGATGGGGTCTAGTCTGAGTTTCACTGGTGATGGCATCTCATCTCTCAACCGGTAATTGTCTCATGCAAAAGAATCAGGCATAGAGAAGAGATAGGGGCACCCTATATGTCGATATGGTGCCCCTCCCCCCTCTCTCTATAGGATAGGTGGAGGATGAGGGGGAGGCCCGACTCTCTACTATCTACTATCCACTCTATATATATGGCCCTGATGGAGGGCATTTATGCCCATATCCATATAGATTAGCCATATAGCCATATAGATCTAGAGGGGAGGGCGCCGACTATAGATAATGATAGTTGCCTTCGATCTCTTAAGTGCCGAAGCTCGATAGTTGTCCTCGGTCTAGTCTATTGAGTGCCCAGCTGATAGGGGAGTATAGATGAGAGAGATCTAGGCACCTATATCTGACCTGGCCCCCCAGATATATAGCCAGATGGATAAGATAGTTCAGGGCCACCCAGATCCTAGAGAAGATAAGATATCTAGGTGGGGGGTGGGGCCCCTATCTATTCTCTATATGGGATTCTTAGCATCCATCCAGTTATGACAGACACACGCCCTATCTCTACTTTATATGGCAGTTGCTAGTTCGCTACCACTCACTGCACTCCAGTAGGGCTCCCTATTGATAGTAATAGTAAGAGTGCTCCCTCCCTAGTTAGATCAAGATGAGTTGGTGTGACCGTTGTACAGTTGAGATGGACATGTACTCCATTTGATCCTATTGTTGGTGGCACATCAGCCGGCAATAAGAGATGGATGGTCCACCATGTCAGATCACATGCCAGCCGCCCTGCCACCCACCACATTAGAGTAGTGGAGTGGTGGAGTAGTATTCTTCGATGGTGTCATCGTGGATATATTACAACACACCATAGCAGGGGCAGCATAGCGAAACAGATATATAGACTATTACTTTGATTAGTGCTCTCGTTCTCAATGTCATCCTCCTCACCATCTAATGAATGATGATGATATTACAACCCAACCCAACCCAACCCAACCCAACCCAACCCAACCCAACCCAACCGTGTCACCTCATCTTCTTTATCATTATCACGTTAAAGCTACCGCTCACTACACGCTGTTCCCATTCACTCATTGATGCAGAATGACTCAGTCCGAGTCCTCTATCGCTCATCGCACCCTCCACCTTTTTTATTCTAAACACAATGCGATTCACAGAATGTCCCACTACGGACCCGCACGAACACACGGAGAGCCCTATCTAAAATAATTAAAATAATGGTTCGGAAAGATTACTGGCCAGTCTCAAGTTGCTCTCCTCTTCAACAATCAATCGACAATCAATTCATGCAATGGATTATACGGAAGCCCATCGTCAGCCATACATAGATAGGGGGCCTCGGCCTCCATAGAGATCTATATAGGGGGAGGGGGATGCCATATAGAGAGAGGGGCAGGCCCCTCCCCTCCCCTCTATATAGATCTCGATCTTGATCGATCAGATCTGGCAGATCTAGTTGATTGGGGCCCTCTCTCTATATGGATATGGACCCAGATCTCTAAGGGGGCCTACTAGATATAGCTATATATAGAGATAAATGGGGGAGAGGAGCCCAGGATCACCATATCTAGACTCTATATAGGGGGTGAGGAGTCACGATATAGAGAGAATCAATCCCCCTCTCTCCGGGCCATCGGATAGATCGAATCGATTATATATGTGACATGAGTGATGTGATCATCTCCATATCTCTATATAGATGGGTCAGTCAGTTCAGAGATGGATAACAATAGATATAGGGGAGGGGTATCTATGGATAGGATAGGGCACTGACCCCCTGGGCCATCTATTTATATTAACAGTTAGCAGTTAGCCGTTAGCGGCTAGTCAGGAGCAGAAGGATATAGATATATGGTGGTCATGCCAAATAGATCCCCTCCCCTCTATATAGATATGATATGATATGATCTGATCTATATGGTGCCCCCATATCATATAGCTTTAGGGAGAGTACCGGGGGAATGAAGCGGTCCCTATATGTATATGGCATAGCTCGGGCCCGGGTCGGGACAACGTAGATTCTAATCTAATGGCACCACCATCCACCTCACATAGATATAGTTCAGGGTAGGGCGTCCACCTCGATATCTAGATAGGGAGGGACTATCTGATCAGGGTGGGGTGCCGACGAGACTTTCTAGGATGGTATAGTAGGGGCACCTATGATTGGGATTGGGATTTTCCTGAATAGAAGGCCCCAGAGCCTAAGAGTTTCAGTTCTATAGCTACCGGATTAGAAATCAGAGCGAAGGGTGCAGAGAATGCAAGAAGCTCGCTCCTCAATTCTTGAAGCAGTGAGTCAAGGGTCATCCAGGTTTCTAGCTCTCAGTAGTTCTCAATGGGGTGGCTTATCTTCCTATCTCTCCGAATAGCAGACCAAAACCTCCCCCTCCTTCCTAGAGTAGAGGCACAGATATCTTATCTATATATAGGGATCTGTCTATATGCCTCTCTCTATATCTATATAGGGATAGGGGGGCCCATATATCTACAGGGGTCGCTCTGGAGATCAAGAGATGGATTAGCTTATCTATTCTATAGTGGCATCCTATATGATAGCCCCCCCTCCATAGTATAGAATTCTCTATGGGGTGCTTATCTATAGATCTATGGCTCTCTGAGGATAGCTCTCACAACTGGATATAGGTAAGGTGCGGGACACCCAGAGAATGCTGTTCCCATTTCATCGATCCGCTACTGTTCCACCATCCCCCTATCATATTTGGCAACTATTAGCTTCCCATCTATGGTAGCCCCCTATAGATTTGGCAATCGGTACTGGATGATCTAGAGGGCAGCGGATCAAGGCAACTGAGTCCCTGCCCCTTAGAGCTAATAGAAGTTTCCCCATAGACTCCATATATGGCTATATACGGGACCTGGGGCAATTGGAATTCACTTCCATATATATTGCCCAATACTGAATCAGCCTTCAACTCTCAATACGGGCTCAACTATCCCATTGATTTCGGTGTTCACCTCCCCTCTACTACTATACCACCTCCATCAAGTGGATAGCCCTAAGGAGGGGGAGGGGACCTATTTAGTCTATAGTCAGGGCGGACCCTATATAGATAGTTGTTAGTTGGGCCCCTAGAGTCTCCCCTATATTCTAGTTGGCAGGGGGGCGATCTGGGGCCCTATATAGATAAATGACTATATCAACCTACTTGATATAGCTGGCCCAATATCTATAGTTCAGGGGCCTGCCCACTCCCATATTGTATAGATTCCAGAGCGGGAAAGACTCTCGACCCACCCTCGGCCACCCCATCCCCCATCTTAGAGAGGGGATGGATTGAATTAGGATGAACTGAGCTTAGCCAAACATAATAGATATATATGAGAGACCCCATAGATACTATAGAGTAGATCAGGGCCCCTATCTAGTATGGAATATGCTTGGTACGGGGGGCATCATAGCTCTCTAGCTCCCCTTCTATTCTATACTCTATATTGGGGTGGAGGCCTTGGCATTCATCCGATGCATTCTCACCCATATATATAGAGGGGGGGCGAGAGAGGGGGGTGTAGAGAATTCCCCCGAGAGCGAATACCCGAGAGAATAGATTGAAGGGGGATTGGTGCGAGTCCCTCGATTTGCATGACATGAATAAAAGAAATCTATAGGCCACCTCATATATATATATATATATCTCAACCTAACAGGGCCTACCCAGATCGGATGTGGAAGTGGAGTGCCTGCCCGCATATAGATAGATGGGCCGTGACCCAACCGGAACCCTGAACTATGGATATGGCGACGGGACGATGATATAATAGTAGACGGTAGACCATCGGCCATGATGATATAACAGCACTGTCTGATAGGACGGAGTTAACCTTTAGCTACTCGATCGCGGGGGCCCTTTCCCATCTCTCTCCGCCAGATAGAGAGATTCTATACGCCCTATGAAATGATAGGCCAAATTCTAAGAATGAGGATGAAATCTATGGATCGACTATCAGAATCTATATGGAGAACCGACCCATAGATATCGTATTGACCGAGTAGACCCCCCAAGAGATATTTCTATATGGCATTGATCACGACCACCTAGAGATCTGATCCCCATCTATATATGGGGAGTCTCACCACGAGTTATATCTATCTATATAAGGCTGCCCCCCATCTATATGGTTAGACTCTATATCCTATAGCTTAGCTTCTCTCCTGATGACATTCTATTCTATAGTGAGAAGAGAGGGCGACACTCACACTCACACCCAACCGATAGGGATAGGCCCATATCTCCAACCCCTATCTAACTCTATTCTAGTCGAGGTCAAGCGGGGTATATGGGCCTCCCCCTATCTCTATATGGCTGGAGAGCCCCCTCCCCCTCTATAGATCTGGATATGGATATGGGAGAGCTGTGCTAGTTATGTATATAGAGGGAGAGGAGAATCAATCGGATCAGATTGCATGCGCTATATACGAGAACAGAGTTACGGAGAATCAATCAGACTGCGCTATCTCTGGAGCGGGAAAGTGCAGCAAGGAAGGTGCCTATTGATTTATATGTGATAGATTGGACGGCTCTACCCCCCATATATAGATAGATAGGGCCCTCCCGCATATACTATCTTTGGCACCGGTATAGTCCCCAACCCGCGGGTAGGGTTTGGGACAACCCGAACTTAGCGGATTGATCTGGTCATACCAGTATAGTGGGATGGGCTGGGCTGGGCCTCCTCCTAGACAAAACTCTGGAGTGCCCCCCCTGGATTAGAAAGTTCGGGCCCATATCTATATAGGGAAGGGGTAGATAGTTCAGATAGGGGCTGCCCGAGAGTCCCTGGTCTCCTTGCCAGATAGATCAGATATAGAGTGGCGGGGGTGCCATATCTAGAGTTTAGGGTACCCGCCCCCATAGTCTCATTCAGGCCCCAATACCATCTGGTTAGATCTAGGCATTCGGCTGGCTCACCCCATCACCCATGCATCATGCATATTATCTCCTGATAGAGAATATTAGGGAGAGTGAATGAATGGGGTGGGGGTTGGGGAATGACTTGCTGAAATCATATATTACAGAGATATCTAGATTGATTGATGCATCCAGATGATCAGATCAGTTAGAGTTCTATTCGACTATCAGATCTGAGATCTAAGATCCATACGCCTACTATTCCACCCCCCCATATATAGATAGGGCTCCCCTCCATAGAGTTGGGCCCTATCTATATATGGGGGGGTTCTTATAGGCCTGACATAGATCTATATGGGCCCCAACTACCATATATAGATAGGGGGACTGCCCTCCCCCAACCCTCTCTATAGATATATGGCTAGTATATAGAGATGGCCCCCCCCATATATAGATATCTGGCAGATCTGGGCGCCTGGGGTGCCATGCGGGTCGGGCCCCATATCTAGATAAGGCGCCGATGGGGGGCAGCCCTATATATAGAACTTCGACGAGAAAGAAAAATGCTAACATGGATTTGGGGCTACTCGGTAAATCCCCCATTAGGGGTCGGCCCTCGGTAGTCCACGAGATCCCCCTCTCTAGATATGGGAGAGAGGGGATCTATAGGCATGATGGTCCTCATTCTCATTGTATTACGTATAGAATCTATCTATTTGGATTGGTTGGTGTAGAGAAGGAAAGGAAAAGGCAATATATATCTACTATCAATCATACGGAGTCCAGAGAGAAGGAGAGAATATCATTATAGCCAGTAGGCTCTCAAGATCTATATCTCAGATCTTAGATCTACCGCTCACCCCATGTCATATCTATCTCCATAGCCACCCTCTCCCGTTGCATTGCCAATGGGAGAACCGGGGGTCCAGGCCGTCGGCCTATATAGAGAGGGGCATCATCCATCCCCATATATAACCCCATCATCCATCCCCATGTGGTGCCATAGATCTAGATAGGGCCACCGGTGGAACCCCATAGTTCCAGAGGGCCCTATCTATAGAAGGCAGATGCACCTCGTCAGTCCAGTGCCTATATAGATAGATAGGGGTCAGTTGCTAGGTTTTTAGCTCGCTCGAAAGATCAGTTGCTCGAGAGATCAATATCTAGACTTTCTATGGGGTGGGGGGCACCCCCTAGAGAGATATGGTGATTTCTCAAATGGGGGGAGGGGTGAGCATAGTATATAGAGTTTGGCGCTCCCTCTCCCCTCTCTCTCTAGATTATGGTGATTTCCATATCGGGGGAAATCGTCTATCTATACTCCCTATCTCTTCTCCCATATAGATAGAGGGGGGGGAACCTAACCCAGACTCCCCCAGATGGAGATGCAGAGAATAGAGAAGGGGGGGCCTCCACCTCTGCCAATGCAAGGGAAAATATTTATACTCTACAGGGAACTATTGTTCACTTCGCTCTTGATCAAACCCCCTATCTCTATTCATTCATTGGGCCGGGTCATCTCTCTCATCCGAGCCTCTCTATAGTTCTGTGATGCCCTATCCTCTGCTCATCTGAGCTTTGATGTGATCCCCTATCCCTATATATCTGATAGTTCCTATTCCAATTAGCACCCCCCTATATGGATTATCCATATGGCAAGGTCATCAATGCCCTTCGGGGACTCGGGTCATTCAGATGAAAGGTCTCCCCCATCTATTGATCCCATCTCACCAGTACTCCCTCTCGCCCTTCTGTAGCTCTATACTCTATACAGTCTATATCATACCCCCACATATCATATAGAGAGGGGGAGAGGGGGCCCAACTGGAGTTGAGGGGGAGGGTCCCGATGATGGAATATATCAATCCACTGCCCATCTTTATAGATAGGGGGGAGACTAGGCCTAGGCGCTTAGTCGGTAGTCGGCACTCAACCTTACCTTATGGCGAGGGGAGGGGTGAGCTTGGTTTAATTGGCACTCAATTTTTTCCCTGGCCCCTATCCCCTATCCCCTATCTATATATGGCAATCTCTATATGGGGCACCCACCTACCCCTATATCTATATGGCACCCCTATAGTTCTATCTGGAGGGGGGAGGATCGGGAGGAAAGCTAACTAATAAAAGGCTCACCTCCCAGCCATCTTGTCTATCCCCTAAGGATGGGTTGTCCCAAACCCTACCCGCGGGTTGTCCCGATTCCAACCCTAGCTAGGTGAGTACCCCCCCATCTTTACTGGGTCAGGGGAGTGGTTCACAACCTACGCTTCGCTCACCCCTTCCCATGGGCCCCCTCTGACGATAAGACTCCCTGCCCTCCTCAGCTAACAACACAACACACTGTAAGAAGCGTAGAGAGGGTGCCTACATAGTTACCCATTCAAGAAAAGAATTCTCTAGTTACCCGAGCGTAGCGAGGTATCCTGTTTATAAAAAACCCTTAGTGGTCACTACACTATAATAAAGGGAGGGAGCCTTGGGGGAAGACGAGAATTGATATAATATAAATGGGCCCTCCGGTCAGAGTTAAAGAAAGATAGGGGTGGTCATATAAATTAGCCCTGGGTTTCTGACTCCTCGGATATACCTCCATACCAAACACCCCATCTCCCCCGAGCCCCGTCTTCTCCCTGCCTCAACTCAACTCAACTCTATTTAGCTGGGCTAACATGTTTGGCCAGATAGCAGCTTCATGCGCCCAGCCAAAAAAGTTGTTCCCTTTTGGTGCACCAGGGCTCATGCAACATTATAAACAGTTGTGCCCCCATGGTGCATCTGTCCCCCCTGCAGCATAACTAAAACCCGCACCAATGGCGCACCCACCTTGCGTGCTGCATCGTAAACACTTGTGCCCCTTTGACGCACAATCCTTCTCTGTTGCATCACTTTTCCACGTGCCAATGGCGCACCCAGCATCCATGCAACAAAAGCTTTATCTGCGCCAAGTAAAAGCGCAGGCACGTCCCTCCTTACAGTAACATTCGTGTTGTACAAACCCTCTGTGCGCCGCGCCATATTTCCTTTGGCACACGAAAAGTTCCTGTTACACACTTTTCCCATGTGCCAAAGGGTGCACCAAATCCCAATGTAACATGAAAAGCCCATGCGCCTTTGGCGCATCCTGTCTCCATGCAACACGTAATTCCCATGCGCCCTTTACTAAAATGCACTCTGCACTATGCATGCGCCATGCACCTTTGGCGCCCGTTTAACTTTTGTAACATCCTCTTCCTATGCGCCTTACCTATTTTAGCCCTGTAAGCTGAAATTTTCATGCGCTCTGCGCCCTGAGCCTAAAAATCTCTAACTCTTTATTCTGCTAACATTCCAATGGAAGATCAAATGGCTAATTCAACCTTTTCGGATTGGGTCTCGCTTCTTCTTCATGCAGATCAGCAACTGAGTTCGAAAGAATATATGTCTACATCCAGCAAGAGACCCACCAAACCAAAAGGAAAGGCCAAGCTTACAGAGGAAGAGATGAAGTACAAATATCAAAGGGTCAGAATGCCCGAGTCCCAGGCTGAATGCAACATGGACGTCAGAGACTCAGAATTGGGGCATATCGATATGGAGGAATTCTGGGCCAGAACTTAGAAAGTTACAACGAGTCCATGGATGGACAAACTAATAGGCAGTGCCCTGCACTTCGCCAGAGGAATCCCCGTCAGCGCCATCAATAATGAATTTATGATGGTGGTTGCTCAGTATTACAACAAAGACACAAGGTGTGTCAAAAACAGCAAGGGCGAGGTAGTCATTAACCTCACTGCCCGTCATTTTGAGATCATACTCGGCATCCCTCACCACCGGCACTTTGTGGCCGTTAACCAAGTAGAGTGCATCAAGGCCTAGGAAGACAATGAAGACCAATGTATGCAGCTAATGAATGAAGTAGATCTAAAAAATAAGAAGGTGGTAACCTGGTGGCCCCAAGATCATCCACCGCAGTGACTTCTCAGAAGAGCTCAGTGATACCATTACCTTCCTGAGTAGGGTCTTCAGGCTTTTTGACGCCCATTACTTCCATAAATGGATGTTGCGCTACTTGGAAACAATGAACAAGAATTTTCCTGATCAACGCTTTTGCTGGGGGGAAATTATAAGCAGCACCATCTCCGAGCAGCTACAACAATTCAGCACAATGGGAGTATTCCATATGAACTCCTACATGGTCTACGTTGCAGCGTCGGAGAGGGATTATCCAGGCCTAATGAGGAGTGGAGTTTGGCCTTAGGTCAAGATATACGAGTACTACCCAAGAGTTGAAGCTGGAGAATAGCATCTCCCAGTTCACCAAAAGTTAACGATGTGTTCTTTCTATCACAATCATCTGCCTACTGAGGCCGAATATGACTCATAGTCGTACGACCAAAAACATAGTGGCAGCCACAGAGAAATGGGGGGGCCCTGTTCACCCAATTTCCCACATTCACTTATCTAAGGGCTGCCAACTTTTTGGGAGAGCCAACCAGGCTACCGAGGTATACTGGGCCTAAGCTGATTCTACTGGAGCTATCAAGGCAGCTGGTCACATACCACGAAAAATGACTTAAAAGAAAGAAGGGTGGAACTCCTTTCCCCCTCACAGTGGGCCGATACACATCGCTCTACCCACCACAAGGGCGAAGGAAATGTTCGAAGAGCTGGAGTTACTTAATTTGAAACACGACTTCCCATCCAGGCCTACCTTCAACCCAAGGGGCTGCCTGCAAAGAGAAAAGCTTGATCCAATCCATGTTCCTCAGATCGAGGATATTTATATTGACGTCCTCCATGAGGTAGAGCTCAGAAGAAAGGATCATTCTCGCCTAGCATTGGCAGAAATTATCCAATATGGGGTAGCCATTGTCCCCAAAGGCTTCCAAACTACGGAAGATGAAGTAGACAAGGTATATACTGATATAGAGGGGGATGATTGGCCCTTTCCGGCCATTGATAGAACTAAAGCTCCTCAGACAATTGAGGAGAGGGTCAAGGAGACTTTGCGGAGGACAGAACATTGGTGCCGGATGAACGGCCTAATCTACCTCGGGGTTGATTTCACAACATCCCCATTGGGCAACGCGCCTCCACGATCCAAGAAGCAGCTTAAAGGCAAAGGTGTAGAAGGTGAATCCAGCACCATTCAGGGAGAAGCCCCCGAGAGTCCTCTTTCCACAGCGCCAGAACAGGTAATAACTCTGGATTCACCAGAGAAAGAAGCAGCAGAGGATAGTCCCATAGGCCCATCCACTCAGGATGTCGGCATTGCTACCACAACAGAGGTCCCTTCTATCCCTTCTTCTTCTCTTCCTTCCCCTCCTCGAGTGACTCAAGCGACCATCCCTTTGGTCGTGTCCTCTGTCCCTTCTTCTACTCTTTCCCCTGCTTCTTCGTCTATCTTCTCCTCCCTCGCTGATCTATCCTCCTCCATTTCTTCCCTCATCTCCGGGCTCCCTTCCCTTCCTATGTCTTCCGCAGCTGCAGTTTCCCTTCCTCCCGTGGACACTTCTTCGGCTATTCTCTCAATGCCGCCGCCGCGTGTCTCCACGTTTTTCCCCTCTTCTACTGTAGCTGCCTCCTCCTCTGTCTCGGGTCCTTCTTCCATAGGACCAGCCTGGATCTCTCAGCAGCTAAGCCAGCAAAAGAGGAAAGTTCCCATCGCTCCGATGGACTTTTCAGTGATCCCAGCCAAAGGGGCAAAGAAGCAGAAGCCTGTTACACGCTTCTCTAAAAGTGTTGCAGGTGAGAGAATCATGGAAATTGCATACCTCGATCCCCTCAAAGAGAAAAAGGATCTGTCTCCGACAGATTTTACTGTGACCCAAGTCACAATGGGGACATCTTCTGAAAGTCTCCAGGGGGAAGCTCTTTCCGCGGTTGACGCCCTCTGTCAAAAGCTTCAAGAGACAAAAGAAGAGAAAAGGCTACTAAAAGAGCAAAACAAATATCTGCTCCAAGCCTTACAGAAGATGGGTAGTGCGCCTCCCACAACTGCCGCCGAGACTTCTGAGCTTCTCAGCCAGGAGAAAATCAACGAATATGCAAAGATTGGTGAGCAGGGTATGGCCGTTTCCGCTTGGAGGAGCCAAATCCTCAAAGACAGCGAAAAAGTGATCGCCGAGTTCTCTGACTTATACCTGAATATCAGTAAGGCGAATAAAGAACTCCAAGCGTTAGCAGGGCCCATATCAGAAGAGCTGGAACATGCTAGACTGCAGCACGAGGCCTTCCAACAAATGTTCGACTATTCAGTCGAAGATCTGGTCAAGTTCGGCGTCTTCGGCCACCCAAGGGCTCTCAACAAAATCATGTCCACTCTGGACTATCGGGTGGATCAGCTAGAATTTATTCTAGAAAAGATTGACAAAGTCAAGGAAGAAGCCCTGGATGCGATGCATCAAATGGAGCGAATTGTTCTCAACATGTCGCCAGGGTTGCTCACTCCTTCCTTTACCTTAAGGTCAGCTGATGAAACCATCCGGATCTTCAAGGAGATCGCTTCTCAAGGAACGGGGCCAGAGGTCACATTTGACACTGAATCTATCAACAACCTGCTGGCCTGTAGGGACTTCGTCGGGTTCCTCATTGAGGCGGAAAAGGACTTTTCCAAACTCCCAGAGAAGCTCATAGATGAGCGGGAGACTTGTGAGGCAATAAGTGATAGGCACAAGGATCCTTCTCAGGATCAACTTGGGCCAATAATTAACAAGTTTTTGGAATACCGCGCTCAGTTCCATATCTCATCACCTGAGCAACATCAAAAGCAGGCTACCCCCTTTCGGCCGCAGGATGATGACGATGAGTAGCTTCTTCTTCTTCTTCTTCTTCTCTCTATTCTCCGACTTTCTTGTTGGAATGTCTAAAGTATGTTGGCACAAATGATGACATCATCCATGTTGCGTCATGGGATGATGTCACCCATCAAGTTGTAAAAAGTCAACATGACTTTTAGATATTTTGTAAATATCTTTGTAAATAGTTGTTGGCTCCCTTTTGCCTTCTTTCCTTCTCCTCTTCTATATATATTGGAATACTGGTTGTATTCAAAGGGGTGAACATTTTTTAGATGAAAATAGAAGTGAGGAGAGAAAGACTTTGAGCTTTCTTGTAACAAGAAGAAAACAGTAATACAAATATTGAGACTTTGTGCTGAATACCTATGTTATGTGTTAGAACTTTCTTATGTTAGATCTGCACGTGTTTATTCTGTTAGATTCAGATCTACTTTTCTGTCATTTGCTCATCAGTATTGCTTTGTTTATTTATGCAAGTAGGTTTGGCTCCATTTACTACCAACCCAAAAACATAAATCTTCTGACCTTTCTGCTTTGGAATTCAT
Source organism: Taxus chinensis (assembly GCA_019776745.2). Lineage (NCBI taxonomy): Eukaryota > Viridiplantae > Streptophyta > Pinopsida > Cupressales > Taxaceae > Taxus > Taxus chinensis. The sequence goes on from CM034156.1 coordinate 196,744,299, forward strand.
TTCTTTTCTCCCTTCGGACCTGTTCCTTCTTCCTCCTCTCTTTCATTCCTTTCTTTTCGCAGTCGGAAAAACCTCTACTGGGATGAGATCCCAAACCCCCGAAGGCAGAATCTGTGAGACTTGCATAGATTCCTGCTGGTAGAATAGCAATAAACCAGTTTCGCTTTGTTGACTCAAAGAGGGGCTATGCCCTGCACACTGTTGGCTCGTTTATCCATAGATCTGCCCAAGCGACAGATTTTCAGACCAACAGTTTTTGGCGACTCCGCTGGGGAACGAATAGATCTGTGAGATCTATGATGGTGGTAAGATAGAAAAATCAGAAAAAATAAGAAAATCGCTGCCTGTTTGCAAATCTGAACTTTTTGATAAAAATCCAAAAATTTGCAAATTTTTCTCTGAATTGAAAATTTTCTTCTGAGATCCATAGATCTGGCCTAGTTACAAATCTTTAGTTCACTGAGTTTTTATAAAAATTAGTATTTTGCCGTAGATCTGGATTTTTGGCTGTTTGCTAAAAGATTGAAACCCTCTGAAAAAAGTCAAAATCAGATCCGAAAATCAGCTTGCTATTCTTCCCTGCCATCTTATCCTCGTTGTTATTTGTCATTAACCGCAATCAGTTTCCTGAAGAGGATAGTTTTAAATATTTAGAAAAGTATTTGCTGCTGGTTTTTATCAGAAAAACCAGAAAATCAGCAAGTATAACCAAAAAGAAAGTTTGAATCTGTGCCATAACGTCACAGATCTGGAAGGTACACTGGCGAGTGAACCTTTTACGCGTAGCAAGAGAGCCTGTGGAGAAGCTGATCCTACTTTCGATTACTTCAAAGGCACAATTTCAGCGTGACACTGGCACGTTTTTCAGCGCTAAGCTCGGCTAGCCGGACATCCAGGAGTGTCTCACCTTCACGAAGAAAAAGTCTTTCGCAGGGGGCATCCACATCCCTTTGTAGTGCCTTGCTACTCAGCGGAACCACACTTCCAGCTCGTGTTCTCTTTCTGGCTTTTCAGATGGTAGTACCATGGGGAAACGCGATGGGTCCTTTGGCCTTACCGCATCCAGTTCACGCGCTCCCTCACGGAAATCGAAAGAATTTTCCCAAATTCGAGGGGAGCGGAAATCAAAGCACGGATTCCCACATATCTGCATTCATCATGTCATGCAGTATTTTGGATGTGACTCATGAAGATGTGTCGGTTCACCTTTTTCTGGAAACCCTACAAGGACCTGCAGCTGAATGGTTTCAGCATTTGCCGGCCGGGTCTATTACCAGTTGGGCCACCTTACGGGATGCTTTCGAAGACAGATACAAGCCTTCAGAGGATGCATTTGCATTATTATCATGAATCACTCACCTGAAGAAAGAGGCAAATGAGACCATGCATGATTTTGTTGCCCGGTTTAATGCACTAATCAACCGTGTCCCTGTTGCCATGCTTCCAACGCCGGAAAATCAAAAGTGTTTCTTCGTAAACGCTATGAGTTCGAAAGTTAGTTTCTTACTCCTTCAAGAGTGAGTGGCTACCTTGATTCTCGCCCAAGCCGCTGCCATTCGGATAGAGGACAATCTGATAATATCTGGCGAATTGAAAAAGGAATCAGCCAAGCCTAAATCTTTGGGCCCTTCGCCCACTACTTCGTCTGATCCGGCCTTTCAAAAGATGAAAAATGACTTGCTTGCATTGAAGAAGCAGTTGGCCCAGGCCTCCCCCAGTTCCTCGTACCGGGATATTCCGTGGAGGAATTTCGTTCCCAACAATGTTTCACAAAGGCCGCGCCTACCTACAGCTGCTCCGCGGTTGGCGCTTGAGGCTCCTCCGGTCAATGCTTTGGCCGAGATTGAAGAAGAAGAGCAGTATTATGAAGAACCTTCATCTCAAGGCGAAGATGATCAAGATGTCGGTGAACCGACTGGCGACTCTACTATCGGGTATATGGAATTTGATGAGGAAGAATCTGATGAAGAAGAGGGTACCCAGGGATATGCAAGTGGACAGTCATATGCTGTTTTTACTCGCTCGCAAGGAAAAGAGGCGGAAGTTGCTGCCCATGTCCAGCAGGAGAAGGCCGTGTCAAACGCGCCTCCGATCATTGCTAAAAGAGGTAATCCTCTTCCTACTCAACTCCCTGGAAAATCTTTTACAAGGAAACCTTTTCCCCCTACCTCTCCTCCAAATCAATCCTCTCACGTTCCTACCAAGGCCAGTAATCCTATTCCATCATCGCGAGGTGAGGGACTCATTCCTTTACCAACGCAACCCTTGGCCGCATTTGATATCATAGATCATGCAAAAAAGACCAAGATCCAAATGTCTGAAGCTGAGTACCTTCAGTCAAACCCCGAACAGCTTGTAAGATTGACCAAATATATTCAGAGTCAAGCTGTTACATCTAAACAGGTTTCCCCAAAAGGAATCCTTTCCACTCCCCCTGAATCCCACATAAATGTTGCTTCAACGTCTGCGTCAGGCAAGATAGAGCCTTTCTATCTCTCTCTCCTAATCAATGGCCATAAGTTGAGTAACTGCATAATTGATTCCGGAGCTTCCGATAACGTCATGCCGGTAAAAGTCGCCCATGCTTTGGGCCTCACTCTTACCAAGCCTTTCGGTAGATGTTATTCATTGGAAACCAAGCAGGTTCCGTTGGTTGGCCAAATCAAAGACGCGTAATTCGCATTTGCAGCTTTCCCAGATAAAAGAGTAAAAATGACAGTCCTCGTTGCTGACATTCCGGCAGCCTATGGAATTTTGCTGGGAAGAAGTTTTTGCAGCGAAGTTGGTGGAGAAATTCATATGGACTGGTCTAAAGCTAGAATTCCAGTCAAAGGCGTAATGCAAACTTTGGAGCCGGAATCACAAAAGAAATACTTGGTTACCAGCTCTGAAGACCCCAAGGCCCAAATCCTTTTTGAATCATCAGGGATGGGGAACTACTTCTTATCTACCGAGACGGATAAAACGGGTGTTCTCGTTCAGGAAAAGGATCTTAATGAGATCTGGACCTTGCAGTTTGATGGAAGTTGCGCGACTAGTGGATGTGGCGCTGGGGCTGTGCTGATATCTCCCGAAGAGGAGGTAATTCCTCTCTCGTTCAAATTGTAGTTTTTCAACACAAATAATACTGCTGAGTATGAATCTCTCTTACTCGGTATGCAAGCCGCAAGGGAAAGAGGGATTAAAAATCTAAAAGTACAAGGTGATGCAGAGCTAGTTGTAAATCAGGTCAAAAGGATTTACCAAGTAAAAAATGAGAGGCTCAGGCATTACCGTAATGCGGTATGGGACAGCATTGAAGAATTCGATGCTTTTTCAATAGAATCCATACCGAGGGCTCAGAATGACATGGCCGATTCATTGGCCGTTTCAGCGTCCCTCATGCTCCCACACCCAGGTTTGAAAACAAACAAGTACACCATTGAGGTGGTTTTCCGCCCGAGCGTGCCAGACAATTCTCAGCATTGGCAGGTGTTCAACGACGATAATCAACTCATTGCTTTTCTGGAAAAGGCAGAAAATTTTAAAGAATTGCACTTTGAAGGATCTACTTCCACTTGCCGTGAATTAGTCACCGATCAAGGCGATGAATCCGAAGGGAACGACGGCATATGTCAGCTCAAAGGAAATAAAATTCCGAAGGGCCTGGTTTCTCTGGAGCGCCTGTTCAACAGGCATGACGATTTTGTGAAAAAGAAGAGGCGAGATGACCCTAACTCATCCCCAGAAACCGAACCGGTCAATATAGGTTCGATAGAGCACCCGCAATTTGTGAACATTGGCAAATGTTGCACGCCTGAGGAAAAACAGAAATTTGTCAAGTTGCTAAAAAAATATATGGACGTGTTGGCATGGTCCTATGCCGATCTAAAATCTTTCAAGCCAAAGGATGTTCAGCATGACATTCCGTTGAAAGAAGATGTCAAAGCCTTCCGCCAGAAGCAGAGGCACTATAATCCTAAGATCTCGGGTACCATCCAGGCCGAAATTCAGAAGATGTTGGATGCAAGGATCATCTTTCCTATCCATCACAGTACTTGGGTAGCAAATATTGTGCCAGTGCGCAAGAAAAACGACGAGATATGCATATGCGTAGACTTTCGCAATTTGAATCAAGCTTCCTTGAAAGACAACTACCCTCTTCTGATAATGGATCAAGTTTTGCAAGCAGTAACTGGATCAGAGATGCTGTCCATGCTTGACGGGTTTTCAGGTTACAATCAGATTGAAGTTTCACCTGAAGATCAGTTTAAAATAGCATTCACTACTCCCTGGGGTACATTTTCCTACAGCAGGATGCCTTTTGGCCTAACTAATGCTGGTGCCACTTTTCAGCGGGCCATGGATTTTGCATTCAAAGGTATGATGGGGAAAGTCATTGTGGTTTATCTAGATGACTTAACCGTGTTCTCTAAACAACGAAATGATCATTGTGATCATTTGGAGCAAGTGTTGGCTAGGTGCCGAGAACATGGGATTTCCCTAAACCCAAAGAAGTCTGGTTTTGGAGTCACGGAAGGGAAGTTACTAGGGCATGTGGTTAGCAAAGAAGGAACAAAGATAGATGTCGAAAGAGTCAAGGCTATTCAAAGCCTTACTCTGCCTACAAGCAAGACTGGTGTTCATTCTTTCTTTGGAAAGGTGAACTTCCTCAGGCATTTTGTTCCTGACTTTGCCGAAAAGACCCGTCACATATTGAACATGATGAAAGGGTCACCAACTTTCAGATGGAGTGAAGAGGGAAAAAGGTCATTTGAAGAAATAAAAGCTTTTGTTGCTCATGCACCAGTCCTGGTATGTCCCGATTTCTCCAAGGACTTCATCATGTATAGTTACGCATCTGAGCATACTGTGTCTGCAATCTTGATGCAAAAGAACTCGGAGGATGTTGAATCTCCAATCGCGTTCATGAGTTCTCCCCTCAAGCCTCACGAACTAAAAATGACTCAACTGGAAAAGCATGCCTTCGCCGTTGTCAAAGCAGTGAAGAATTTCAGGTATTACATTCTAAACTCGCATACGGTGGTGCTGGTCCCTGACACAGTGGTGAAATCAATTCTAACTCAGCAGGAGTTAGGAAGCTTGCGAGGAAATTGGGTCGCAAAGGTCCAGGAGTATGACCTAGATATTAAACCAACCAAGCTGGTGAGGGGCAGGGTCCTGTGTCAGCTAATGGCTGAAAACAAAGATTTAGAAAACCCTGATGACAGGGGTGACTACACCGACGAAACACAGGACCGACAGGAAGGGCCTGATTCTCTGCCTCTGGTTCTATTTGTTGCAACTAGTGATGAATGGTACTCCGACATCGCTTTTTTCCTTACCTACGGCGAATGCCCAATGCACCTAACTACAAAGGAGAAATGCACTATAAAGCTCAGAGTGGCTAAATATGTCATCTGGGATGACGGTTTATATAAATGTGGGATAGATGGCATATTTTTGCGATGTGTTGACAAACCCCAGCAAGTAAAACTATTGGAAAGTTTTCACAATTCAGCCTGTGGAGGGAATTTCTCTTCCTTCGTAACTGCACACAAGATCATTCGAGCCAGGTACTATTGGTCGATGCTCTTTCAAGATACAGCCATCTGGGTGGCAAAGTGTGAACCTTGCCAGCAATTCGTTGGCAAGCCCAAGTTGGCTGCCTTTCCGCTAAGGCCGGTCATTATCAATGAACCATTCAGGCAATGGGGAATTGATTTTATTGGCGCACTCAATCCTCAATCGAGTGCCGGACATAGCTATGTCCTTACAGCAATGGATTACTTCACCAAGTGGGTGGAAGCCATACCTGTCAAGCATGCCACTTCTGAGGTGGTTTGTAATTTCATTAAAGAAAATATCATTGTCAGGTTTGGTGTTCCAAACAAAATTGTTGCTGATAATGCTTCTAACTTCTCCTCACGAGAAGTTATTAGTTTTTGCTATGAATATGGGATAACTTTGGCTCATGCCTCAAACTATTACCCTCAGGGAAATGGTCAGGCGGAATCCAGTAACAAGAACTTGGTGACCATCATACGGAAGTTAGTAGATGAGAATCAGCGAATGTGGCACAAGTCTTTGTACGACGCTTTGTGGGCCGATCGTATTACTCCCAAGAGATCTCTCGGCATGTCACCTTTTCAAGTGTTATATGGCACTGATGCCGAGCTTCCCATTTCTGCGGAACTTCCTGCTCTGCGTTTGTCACGAGCTATCGAAGATGAAACTTTCCAAAATTCTCTTGAAAAGAGAATCATGTATCTGGCAGAACTTGAAGAAAAGAGAGTAAGGGTGGTCGACAGGATCACTGAACATCAGAATCAAGTTAAGAGGATTTTTGATAAGAAGGCCAAGCAAAGAGATTTTCAAGTGGGAGATCTTGTCCTTTTGTGGGACAAGCGAAGAGAGCCAAAGGGCATGCACGGAAAGTTTGATTCCCTGTGGAGAGGGCCCTTCAAGATCAACCAGCTCAGTAGAGAGAATAGCTTCTGTCTCTCATATCTGGATGGAACCGAGCTCCCGCTTCCTTATAGCGGGCAACATCTGAAAATTTTCAGGAAGTAGAGCTTTCTCTCTTCTTTGTACAGTTTGCTTTGTGTTGTGTGTTTGCTTTCGTCGTGTGTTTGCTTTTGGTTTGTTGTGTGTTTCTTTTGCTCCCCCTCCGGTCGCCCTTGTTTTTGACTCTGTTACCCAATGGATAGGCACATGAGAACTGGGATTCTCTACCCCTGAGTTTTCTCAGGGATAGTCCCCAGAAAGAGCCAGCTGTTATCCCATAAAATTGACAAGGGCAATTTTACCGATAACCATACCGAAATTTTGTCCCGATCCCTCGTTAGGGATCCCTTGCGTTCGAAACGTTGTAAAATCCCTTCCCGGGAAATCTGGTTTTTCGAACTTAGTCTTTTGAGCCTTTTTTGGCTGGGTGCATGAAACTGCTATGTAACACCAACTTTTGGTGCGCCCCCTTTAAAACCTTTGGCGCATGATTTTCAGTGTCAACACACCTTTTGGTGCGCCAAAGTATGTTGAGCCTTCCCTGCGTGCGCCAAGGCGCATGCGCCTTTGTATTGGCACAACTTTTGTTGTGCCATGTTTTGGTGCGCCAAAGGGCGCACATAACTTCATGTCGACATAGCTTTTGGTGCGCCAAAGGCGCGCTTAATTTCCTGCTCGAAAACGTTTCCATGCGCCAAAGGGCACACGCTTTTCCCTGTCGACAGCAGTTTTCATGCGCTTTTCAAAAAGTGGGTGGCGCATTTATGACCAGCTCACCTATATATATGTGTTTACGCGCCCAAAATGTCATTTTCACTATTCACTGAGCACGTGATTTTTCTGAGCCTGTCAGCCTCTGCCTCATCGTTTTCAACGCGTTGTGGACCCGTTTTCCAGAGGTTCTTTTCTCTTTCTCATGTTTTTTTAGTTTATCCAGCTTGCTGGTTGGTTTTCTCTATTTATCTGGGTAAGTGCTCTCTTATCTCTTCCATGTGTTTTGTTTTTTGGTTCTTCATGCTTGCTGGTTGGTTTTTGAATGCATCTTTTGAGCTAGCACCCCCCCCCCCCCCCCCCCCCGTGCTTTCTTTCCTTATTTTCATCTTTCCAGATCTGCTGGAGGAAAATGTTATTTTGAGGGCATAGTCTGAACCCCTTTTGATTGAACTACTATATATTCCAAAACAACCTTGGAACTTAAAAGAAAGAAGGGTTGAACCATGTGAAAAACTCTATTTTTCCCTTTTGGCGCAGTAGCGCGTCATGCAACATTATAAACAGTTGCGCCCCCATGGCGCATCTGTCCCCCCTGCAGCATAACTAAAACCCGCACCAATGGCGCACCCACCTTGCGTGCTGCATCGTAAACACTTGCGCCCCTTTGACGCACAATCCTTCTCTGCTGCATCACTTTTCCATGTGCCAATGGCGCACCCAGCATCCATGCAACACAAGCTTTATCTGCGCCAAGTAAAAGCGCAGGCGCGTCCCTCCTTACAGTAACATTCGTGTTGTGCAAACCCTCCGTGCGCCGCGCCATATTTCCTTTGGCGCACGAAAAGTTCCTGTTACACACTTTTCCCATGCGCCAAAGGGCACACCAAATCCCAATGTAACATGAAAATTCCATGCGCCTTTGGTGCATCCTGTCTCCATGCAACACGCAAATCCCATGCGCCCTTTACTAAAATGCACTCTGCACTATGCATGTGCCATGCGCCTTTGGCACCAGTTTAACCTTTGCAACATCCTCTTCCTATGCGCCTTACCTATTTTAGCCCTGTAAGCTGCAATTTTCATGCGCCCTGTGCCCTGAGCCTAAAAATCTCTAACTCTTTCTTCTGCTAACATTCCAATGGAAGATCAAATGGCTAATTCAACCTTTTCAGATTGGGTCTCGCTTCTTCTTCATGCAGATCAGCAACTGAGTTCGAAAGAACATATGTCTACATCCAGCAAGAGACCCACCAAACCAAAAGGAAAGGCCAAGCTTACAGAGGAAGAGATGAAGTACAAATATCAAAGGGTCAGAATGCCCGAGTCCTAGGCCGAATGCAGCATGGACGTCAGAGACTCAGAATTGGGGCATATCGACATGGAGGAATTCTAGGCCAGAACTTAGAAAGTTACAAGGAGTCCATGGATGGACAAACTAATAGGCAGTGCCCTGCACTTCGCCAGAGGAATCCCCGTCAGCGCCGTCAACAATGAATTTATGATGGTGGTTGCCCAGTGTTACAATAAAGACACAAGGTGTGTCAAAAACAGCAAGGGCGAGGTAGTCATTAACCTCATTGCCCGTCATTTTGAGATCATACTCGGCATCCCTCACCACCGGCACTTTGTGGCCGTTAGCCAAGCAGAGTGCATCAAGGCCTGGGAAGACAATGAAGACCAATGTATGGAGCTAATGAACGAAGTATATCTGAAAAATAAGAAGGTGGTAACCCGGTGGCCCCAAATCATCCACCGTAGTGACTTCTCAGAAGAGCTCAGCGATACCATTACCTTCCTGAGCAGGGTCTTCAGGCTTTCTGATGCCCATTACTTCCATAAATGGATGTTGCGCTACTTGGAAACAATGAACAAGAATTTTCCTGATCAGCGCTTTTGCTGGGGGGAAATTATAAGCAACACCATCTTCGAGCAGCTACAACAATTCAGCACAATGGGAGTATTCCATATGAACTCCTACGTGGTCTACGCTGCAGCGTCGGAGAGGGATTATCCAGGCCTAATGAGGAGTGGAGTTTGGCCTCAGGTCAAGATATACGAGTACTACCCAGAGTTGAAGCTGGAGAATAGCATCGCCCAATTCACCAAAATCAACGATGCATTCTTTTACCACGTCATCTGCCTGTTGAGGCCGAATATGACTCATAGTCGTACGACCAAAAACATAGTGGCAGCCACGGAGAAATGGGGGGCCCTGTTCACCCAATTTCCCACATTCACCTATCTGAGGGCTGCCAACTTTTTGGGAGAGCCAACCAGGCTACCAAGGTATGCTGGGCCTAAGCTGATTCTGCTGGAACTATCAAGGCAGCTGGTCACATACCACGAAAAATGCCTGAAAAGGAAGAAGGGTGGAACTCCTTTCCCCCTCACAGTGGGCCGATACACATGCTCTACCCACCACAAGGCGAAGGAAATGTTTGCAGAGCTGGAGTTACTCAATTTGAAGCATGACTTCCCAGCCAGGCCTACCTTCGACCCAAGGGGCTGCCTGCCAAGGGCAAAGCTTGATCCAATCCATGTCCCTCAGATCGAGGATATTTATATTGACGTCCTCCATGAGGTAGAGCTCAGAAGAAAGGATCATTCTCACCTAGCATTGGCAGAAATTATCCAATATGGGGTAGCCATTGTCCCCAAAGGCTTCCAAACTACGGAAGATGAAGTAGACAAGGTATATACTGATACAGAGGGGGATGATTGGCCCTTTCCGGCCATTGATAGAACTAAAGCTCCTCAGACAATTGACAAGAGGGTCAAGGAGACTTTGCGGAGGACAGAGCATTGGTGCCGGGATGAACGGCCTAATCTACCTCGGGGTTGATTTCACAACATCCCCATTGGGCAACGCACCTCCACGATCCAAGAAGCAGCTTAAAGGCAAAGGTGTAGAAGGTGAATCCAGCACCATTCAGGGAGAAGCCCCCGAGAGTCCTCTTTCCACAGCGCCAGAACAGGTAATAACTCTAGATTCGCCAGAGAAAGAAGCAGCAGAGGATAGTCCCATAGGCCATCCACTCAGGATGTCGGCATTGCTACCACAACAGAGGTCCCTTCTATCCCTTCTTCTTCTCTTCCTTCCCCTCCTCGAGTGACTCAAGTGACCATCCCTTTGGTCGTGTCCTCTGTCCCTTCTGTCTACTCTTTCCCCTGCTTCTTCTGTCTATCTTCTCCTCCCTCGCTGATCTGTCCTCCTCCATTTGCTTCCCTCATGCTTCCGGGCTCCCCTTCCCTTCCTATGTCTTCCGTAGCTGTAGTTTCCCTTCCTCCCGTGGACACTTCTTCGGCTATTCTCTCAATGTCTACCACCGCGTGTTTCCCACATTTTTCCCCTCTTCTACTGTAGCTTCCTCCTCCTCCTGTCTTCGGGTCCTCTCTTCCATAGGACCAGCTTGGATCTTCTCAGAAGCTAAGCCGGCAAAAGAGGAAAGTTCCCATCGCTACTGATGGACTTTTCAGTGATTCCAGCCAAAGGGGCGAAGAAGCAGAAGCCTGTTACACGCTTCTCTAAAAGTGTTGCTAGGTGAGTAGAATCATGGAAATTACATACCCCGTTTCGCTTTGTTGACTCAAAGAGAAAAAGGATCTGTCTCTGCACACTGTTGGATCGTTTATCCATAGATCTACCCAAGTCGACAGATTTGAGGACATCTTCTGAAAGTCTCCAGGGGGAAGCTCTTTCCGCGGTTGACGCCCTCTGTCAAAAGCTTCAAGAAACAAAAGAAGAGAAAAGGCTACTAAAAGAGCAAAACAAATATCTGCTCCAAGCCAAAAATTTGCAAATTTTGCTCTGAATTGAAAATTTTCTTCTGAGATCCATAGATCTGGCCTAGTTACAAATCTTTAGTTCACTGAGTTTTTATAAAAATTAGTAGTCACAGCCCCTTCAAGCAAAGAGAGTTTCCCTCCTTCCTCTTATTCACGACCCCCTATCAACTCTATCTGCACTCCCCCACCCCTATATTTGAATGAGACTATCTGAACTCTATATCTATATCTGAATGAGAGGAGCGGGAGGGCCTCCAATCTCCCTATCTGCCAGATCTTATTGATGTCAATCTATAGAGAGGGAAGGGGAGGGGAGGGGCCCGCCCCTAGATCTCTATCTCTATCTAAACTCTATATCTATATCTAGATGGGGGCGGGCCTATCAGGGCCTACTATGACTATATACTATACTATACTACCAGCGATTGTAATCACTAGCAAGTAGTACTCTAGCGATCAGTAATGAGATGTATATAGATACAGGGTGGGGGCCGGGGAGTAGTAGGCCCTCACTCCCTACTATATAGAGATAGAGTAGGCCGTCACCATAGATCTAATCTAAACTAGGAGGGGGGGTGCAGCTATATGGAATAGATAGAGGTGCCGATGAAAGGTCATTATCTATATGCTATGCGCCCCCCTCCTATATAGATTCTCTATTCTCTATAGGCTCCCAGAGAGATATAGAGGGCCACCTCCCCCCTAGATCATATCTATCTAGATGGGGATGGGCTTCATTGCCCTCGTCCTATCGCCATATCTCTTGATAGGGTGCCGAAGAGAGAGAGTCACCCCGATAGGGTGTCCCTAGATTTATAGGCCCCCCCAGATACTCTATATGGCCCCCAGATCCTCTAGATGGGGATGGGGGGTCGAGGAAGTTGAGGGCCTTCTCTATCACATATCGCAACGGTCGTCCTATGGTGGAGTATAATATAAGCGCTGGTCCCCCTCGGCCTCCTAACGTCGACACGAGGGTTCCCCCTGTCTATATCTAGGGTGCTATCCCTCGGCGGCCCCCCCTCCCCCACCCCCCCTAGATATCTAATATGATCTCTATGGGGGCCCAGTTCGGGAGGCCCTATATAGATATGAGGCCCTATCTATATATGGGGACTCCCCTATATAGATAGGTGATAGGCCCCCTCTAAAAGATCTCTGTAGATGGGGTTGGGGCCCCCTATTTATGGCTCTATTCCTAGGGGAAATCCCCCGAAATAGCGATCGTAGGGCCCCTATAGATCTAATCTCTCTGGAGGGGGCCCCCAAAATCTCAATCCCTATATATCTAATCGGGGGCCCCTGAAATATCGATCGTAGGGACCATATAGATCTAATCTCTCTGGAGGGGGAAAACCCTATATATAGATAGACCTGCCCCCCCATATAGATATAGGGCCATATAGATATGGGGTCTAGGGGCTCTATCTGGAGGGGGAGGAAGGATAGGGGCTCGACCCCCTCTAGATCTATGGGGTCGAGGCCCTTATATATATATGTATATGGGGCACTTGACCCCATAGATCTAGAGGGGGTCGAGGAAGTCGGCCGATAGGCTGAGTGCCCCATATATAGATAGGGCCCCCCTAGATCTAGAGGGCTCTTGGTTAAGTGGTTCCCCCCCTCCATAGAATCTAGGGGAGCCCCCCTCCCTATAGATCTTCATCTTCTCTATGGGGGCCCTCCATCCCTCTAGAGATATAGAGGGGCAGTAGAGTGCCCCAGATATAGATATAGATAGGGGGTGCCCTTGGTCTTGCTTGCTTGTGCCCTACCATGGGACCTCCATCCCTGGATAGGGAGCCAATCAATGGCCTCCTACCGTAGTGATCCCCCATTTTGAAAGGTTTAGGCCGGCCCATTAGGTCTGAAGTTGTATGCCACTGCCGTGCGTGGTGCCGATAGATTCACCACTCCAGTGCCACAATCGGACATTACAGGCTGGGCATCTATCTCTCATATATCTGGGGAAAACTCCAATGACAAGGAACCATAGGCTCAACCGGGGAAGGCTGCGCTACCAGCCAGCGACAGCAAACTAACAAGAATGGTAAGCAGTAAGCAGTGAGTGAATGAGTTTCTAGTTCATGGGTGAATGGGACGAATCATAGGCAAATAGAACTAGACCGCCCCTATATATAGATCATATCTTTCTGGGAGGGCGACTCTCTAGAGTCGGCACCCTATCTATCTAGATGGCGATGACCTCCTCTATAGAGCAGCGACTCTCTATAGTTGGGCATATCTGTCCCCCTCTCTCCCATATCTATATAGGGGGGAGATAGGGGGCCCCTATCTCCCCCCTATATAGATATGGGAGAGAGGGGGACAGAAATGCCCAACTATAGAGAGTCACTGCTCTATCCCTATCTCCCCCCTATATACTAGATATATCTCTATATCTATATATCTATATATGGGGGGGGGGGATAGGGGGGGCCTACTCTATATTATATAGCTGGGGGACCCTCTAGATATAGATGGCGATGACCTACTCTCTATATAGCCAGACATCTATATAGATAGAGGTGGGGGGGGGAGTAATTTTGCATTAGGTCAGGTATTCTTGCTGTTGTGAAAGAAGAACCGCTCTGTAGGATTTGAACACATCAAGTTCAGACCCTCGGCCTCCCATATAGAGATAGGCCTCCTTGATCTCTCGCCCTCCCACCCCCATATATAGCATACATAGATAGGGGGCCGTCCATATATGTATATAGGGGGGGTGCTAACTATATAGAGCCACCCTCTCTCGTTGGCATATATAGATATAGGGCCCTTACTCTCTATAGAGAGTCTAGTCGAGTGCCCCCCCTCTCTATATGGGCACCCTATCTATATATGGGGGGGCCTCCCCCTCTCCCAACTATATAGAGTATGCTGTCGGGTCATCGACCTACCTAAAGGAAAGCCATATCTATATAGAGATCGCCCCAGATCGTCACAGGGGGCCCAATATACCAACCAATCTATAGGGGAGGGGTGGGAGATGCCCACTCGACTCTATATATAGCCACCCACTCTAGAGAATAGAGAGCCCTTCGGGCCCCAGATCTCTATAGATAGAGGGGGGGTCCTCGACCAACGGGAGAGGGGGGCCCCTATCACACCCATATATCTAGATAGAGGGGGAGGCACTCCCCCAACAGGCTCTATCTAGATAGTGGGGTGGGTGGCGTCTCTAGTCGGCACCCTACAGATATGGAATATCTGTAGATGGCGACCCCCTATCTCTGGAGATCGAGGGAGAGGGAAGACCTCGATCGAGTGCCCAAATAGAGATAGGGGGCCCTGGCCTGACCCCCTATGAAAGGGGGGGGGCACCCCAGACCCCATATATTAGAGAGATCTATCGCTCACACCCCCACCCCATAGATCTTATAGTTATAGATAGGGTCGAGTGGCAGTTTGGGCCGATGGCCTATAGATTTAGGGGAAGCTAGATTCAGTAGGCCGTCGCCCCCTGGGGCACCCCTATATTAAGTAAGAGCCCCCCCTATACTATAGATATGGCCCCAGGCCTATTATATTAATATAGGGGCACGAGAGATGGCGACGACCTACTCTATATAGCTTCACCCAACTAGAGATAGCCCCCCCTGACCCCTTATATAGATCTGGATATGGGGTCTAGATATATGGGAGATCGGGGGAAGTCCTTATTTTATCTCGGGCATCAGGCACTCTGTAGGAATCAGGTTTGGACCCTCGGCCTCCTGCCCTATCTATATATGGGGTCAGTGCCCTATACCTATATCTATATATATAAACCCCTATCTATACTCCATATGGCTTAGCCTTATTTCCCTTCGGGTGGGTCTAACTCAATCCTCTTTCTGGCATGCTACGGTCCCTTGAGTCTCTCAATGTCAGAGAATGGGAGATTTTCCCCCTTTGGAAAGCCAGATGGCCATATTGCAGAGTGCATTCCATTGCACTTCCCCCTCATTAAGGGGTGCACTCCGATACCATTGATGTCCGATAGCTTTGATAGTAATGGCTGGATTGACCACTATCTCGTCCATCGAGTATAACGGGGTGAATGATGGTATAGCGATGAACATCGGGATAATACTAGGGAATATGGTCTGAATAATCTCTATAGTCATTCTGTGAACAATCCTTTGCGGGATCAGATTTCTTCTATAGTGAAAATGCCATGAAGCGTGAACCAACATCCGTGATACGAGAACTGAAATCAGAATTGGGAAGAAAAAGATATCATGATGTGAGTTAATGATTCCTTGCATCATAGGTGTTTTCACGTCTTGAGATCCCAATTGCCATGGTTCGACAACATCACAAGGAGTGATTGTGAGGACCTTTAGGTACTCGGAGAAGAATAGCCAAATCATTTCCTTATTCCAAATCATTTCCTTATTCCACTGTTCTCTCTGATCTTTCACTCCCAAAATCGAGAGACTCCCCACCTCATTCTTCTACTCATAAATTGACCCCCTCCTTGCCCATCCTTTCTCCTAATCAATGCGCAGAACCTGGCTCTATCAGCCGAGTACTCTCCCCTTGTCCTCCTCCCCCTTCTATATAGATCTCTCTCTCTCTCTCTATATATATATATATATATAGATCTATATAGATATTGGAGATAGGGCCCCCCTCTCTATGGCCCCCGATGGGGGAGAGAGGGGGCCTATAGATATAGGGGTGCCAATGCCGCCCTCTCCCCCATATGGAGTCTAGGGGCATATAGACATATAGGGGTCCTTCGTCGGACATACATGGATGCATCCATCTACCTCCTATTTATTCTATACGTGATACAACTGATGACTGGTATCACATATAAAATAGAAAAGGTGGATGGATGGCCCTATATCTATATAGGCCAACGGCCTATCTAGATATGGGGCACCCCCCCTTCCTATAGATCTTATCTTATTGGGATTGGCCCCCCCTCACCCTCCAGAGTTCAGATATGGGGTGGGCCCCTCCCCTCTATATAAATCAGATCTGGCAGATAGAGTGGGGCCCTCACTGCCCCTATCTCTCTATAGAGTATAGATATGGCCCTGTAGATTGATCCCATATATAGTGCCGAGGGGGCGAGTGGTTCTTGCACTCACCCCTCACCCTCCAGATAGAGATATAGGGGCGGGGTGGCCCTCCCCCTCCAGAGATATCTCTCTATAGGGGAAGGCCCCATATCGTCATAAGGGCCCTCAATTGAGAAATCAATTGAGTGCCCCATATATTATATAGATATAGATCTATAGAAATCTATAGTATAGGGTCAATCGAGGGGCCCCTCTCTATAGATGGGGGAGCGGGTTCGCTACGCCATATAGAGATAGGGGCGGGGAAATCAATCCATCAATCACCATAGAATATCTAGAGAGGGGGGAGGGGGTGCCCCCCTAAAGAGATATATATATATATCTATATGATATCTCTATGGGCCCTATATAGAGAGATCTGAGGGGAGTATAGTATCTATACATAGTATGCCGTCTCATCGGGGGAGGCCCGAATATCTATATAGGGGCAGGGCCCCCCTACCCTATATAGAGATTGGAGATATTGGGCCGACATATCTATATAGAGTTAGCCCGCCCCATCCCATCTATAGATATATGGGAGGGCACCTATCTAGAATTCAATTTTGAACTATGGAGGGGGGGGAGCAGCCAGGGCCCCATATCTAGATAGGGTGGTCAACCATTGGGTTATTACATTCGTGGTGGAATAAGTGAGATGGAAACGGGAAGACATCTTTCATTACGATGAAAAAGAACGAACCCAAGAGGATGGAAATCCAATTCTGGGTCATTCCTTGGTGAACGTGATATGCCATAATCTCTTCGATCCCTGCATGAATATGCCGAAATGAATAGATATCTGATAGCATAGTGGGATAAAATTTGTCCAATTCTGATATGAGGAGTAGGGAAGCAGCAAGCAAAAGGAGGTTTCCTCGGGCCGAGCTTTCAATGATACTATCTCCATCTCTCAATCTCAATCTATCTCCTAATCCACTTGTTCTTTCCTTCATGGACCCCTCCACCAATAGATAGAGACCAATGGGAATAACCGAACCATGTCTACGGAATGCTAGTACCATACAGCTGCTTCAAAGCCAACGTGATGATCCTTGGTCAAATGACCCGAATATTGGCGAATACCACATATTATTGGGAAAAGAGTCCCTATAATCACATGAAAACCATGAAACCTGGTTGCTGAGAAAAATGTAGGACCGTGAATACCATCCGAGACATTGAAAGGTACTTGAGAATACCCCATTCCTTGGAACCCAATGAATACTAGGGCCAGTGAAACAATGGCTACTAAAGCGTAAACTACTTGTCACTCCTTCCCCGTGAGTATAGCATGATGAGCCCAAGTTACGACAGCTCTAGATGAAAGGAGAATAAGCGTATTAAGAAAAGGGATTCCCAAGGATTCAAAACCCCAATCCCTTTTGGGGACCGGATAGCTCCAATCTCTACCGCAGGTGCCAAAGAAGAATGGAAAAAAGCCCAGAAGAAGTGAAGAGGAACATGACCTCTGATATGATGAATGGAATAAAACCATATTGAAGTCCGAATTGTACAACTTTGGTGTGATGTCCCTCTAACGTGGATTCACGTATCTCATTGCGCCACTGTACAAACATGGTATATGGGATGAAGATCAAGCCCAAACCGAGGAGTGTTGAACCCCATGTGAATGAGTGCATGTACATAACACCTCCAACTGTGGTTGCCAAAGCTCCGAGTGAACCCGAAATAGGCCATGGACTTAGATCTACCAAGTGATGAGAATGCCTCTGAGTCATAAACAACTCCGCCCCATTCCGTTGCTTTGAGTATTGTCAACCCGCCCCGCCCTTCACCTGAGAAAGGACAAGACCTGAGAGAGGATAGTTCCCTTGGCCTCCTGATAGAACTCCCCTATAGCCCTATAGATTCAACGGGAGGGGTTCGGGCCATATAGAGAATCTCATTTCTATAGGAGGGGGGTGCAGTTATAGATAGGGGGGGCCGACTATAGAGAGCCCCCCTCTCTATCTAGATGGGATATATTTTATCACCATATAGAGAGAAAGGTACCCTCCCCCATCTCTCTCTATAGGGGATATAGAGGGGGAAAGGAAGGTAGGGGTCAGCTGGGGTCCCTATCTCTCTATAGAGTATAGATATGGCCATGTAGATTGATCCCATATATAGTGCCAGGGGGTGCGAGTGGTTCTTGCACTCACCCCTCACCCTCCAGATAGAGTATAGGGGCGGGGTGTCGGGGTGTGGCCCTCCCCCTCCAGAGTATCTCGCTATAGGGAAAGGCCCATATGTCATAAGGGCCCTCAATTGAGAAATCAATTGGTGCCCCATATATATTATCTAGATATAGATCTATAGAAATCTATAAAAAGTAACGGTTTTTTTGTTTCAGTTAGCGTCAATCGAGGGGGGGCCCTCTCTATAGGATTGGGAGCGGGTGGTTTCGCTACGCCAGATAGAGATAGGGGCGGGGAAATCAATACATCAATCACCATAGAATATCTAGAGAGGGGGGGAGGGGGTGCCCCCCTAAAGAGATATATATATATATCTATATGATATCTCTATGGGCCCTATATAGAGAGATCTGAGGGGAGTATAGTATCTATTACATAGTATGCCGTCTCATCGGGGGAGGCCCGAATATCTATATAGGGGCAGGGCCCCCCTACCCTATATAGAGATTGGAGATATTGGGCCGACATATCTATATAGGGTTGGCCCGCCCCATCCCATCTATAGATATATGGGCGGGCACCTATCTAGAATTCAATTTTGAACTATGGAGGGGGGGGAGCAGCTAGGGCCCCATATCTAGATAGGGTGGTCAACCATTGGGTTATTACATTCGTGGTGGAATAAGTGAGATGGAAACGGGAAGACATCTTTCATTACGATGAAAAGAACGAACCCAAGAGGATGGAAATCCAATTCTGGGTCATTCCTTGGTGAACGTGATATGCCATAATCTCTTCGATCCCTGCATGAATATGCCGAAATGAATAGATATCTGATAGCATAGTGGGATAAAATTTGTCCAATTCTGATATGAGGAGTAGGGAAGCAGCAAGCAAAAGGAGGTTTCCTCGGGCCGAGCTTTCAATGATACTATCTCCATCTCTCAATCTCAATCTATCTCCTAATCCACTTGTTCTTTCCTTCATGGACCCCTCCACCAATAGATAGAGACCAATGGGAATAAACCGAACCATGTCTACGGAATGCTAGTACCATACAGCTGCTTCAAAGCCAACGTGATGATCCTTGGTCAAATGACCCGAATATTGGCGAATACCACATATATTGGGAAAGAGTCCCTATAATCACATGAAAACATGAAACCCTGGTTGCTGAGAAAAATGTAGGACCGTGAATACCATCCGAGACATTGAAAGGTACTTGAGAATACCCCATTCCTTGGAACCCAATGAATACTAGGGCCAGTGAAACAATGGCTACTAAAGCGTAAACTACTTGTCACTCCTTCCCCGTGAGTATAGCATGATGAGCCCAAGTTACGACAGCTCTAGATGAAAGGAGAATAAGCGTATTAAGAAAAGGGATTCCCCAAGGATTCAAAACCCCAATCCCTTTTGGGGACCGGATAGCTCCAATCTCTACCGCAGGTGCCAAAGAAGAATGGAAAAAAGCCCAGAAGAAAGTGAAGAGGAACATGACCTCTGATATGATGAATGGAATAAAACCATATTGAAGTCCGAATTGTACAACTTTGGTGTGATGTCCCTCTAACGTGGATTCACGTATCTCATTGCGCCACTGTACAAACATGGTATATGGGATGAAGATCAAGCCCAAACCGAGGAGTGTTGAACCCCATGTGAATGAGTGCATGTACATAACACCTCCAACTGTGGTTGCCAAAGCTCCGAGTGAACCCGAAATAGGCCATGGACTTAGATCTACCAAGTGATGAGAATGCCTCTGAGTCATAAAACAACTCCGCCCCATTCCGTTGCTTTGAGTATTGTCAACCCGCCCCGCCCTTCACCTGAGAAAGGACAAGACCTGAGAGAGGATAGTTCCCTTGGCCTCCTGATAGAACTCCCCTATAGCCCTATAGATTCAACGGGAGGGGTTCGGGCCATATAGAGAATCTCATTTCTATAGGAGGGGTGGGGTGCAGTTATAGATAGGGGGGCCGACTATAGAGAGCCCCCCCTCTCTATCTAGATGGGATATATTCTATCTCCATATAGAGAGAGAAAGGTATCCTCCCCCCTCTCTCTCTATAGGGGATATAGAGGGGAAAGGAAGGTAGGGGTCAGCTGGGGGCCCTATATCTATATGGTCTGTGTGCCCTATCTAGAACTAGAACTCTCTATTCTATGGGGGGGGAGTCTAGATGGGGTGACCTCGACATTCCTTTCTAAATGACCCCTGGCCCCATACCCCATCTATAGACATATAGGGGCTCGACCTCACGAGGTCGAGCACATAAATGACCCCAGCCTCCCTATCCTGATAGGGGTCGGCCGGGGGCGTCCCCCACCCCCACCTCAGATATCTTATAGTTCTGGATAGGGTGACCCCGAGCCTCCCTATATTGATAGGGGTCGGTCCCCCCTATATAGATATTGGAGATATTGGGCCTCCCCCGTTAGGGGGAGGTTCTTTAGATCTCCCCCTAACGGGGGAGGAGGGGGAGTACCCCATATCTATATATAGATAGGGGGCCCAAATCTATCTCTATATAGAGCCGCCCCCTATATTAATAGGCCCCACCCCCATAGATATATAGGGGAGGCAGGCACCGATATCCTATATAGATATAGGGGTGCATAAATGACCGTCGAGACCCTCCCCCAGCTACCAGCTATATCCCCCATAGAGAGAGAGGGGGGTAGGCCCCTATCTAGAATTCTCTATATGGAGGGCCTATCTACTAGATATAGTACCCCTTGGCCTCCCTGTTGGCCGAGTGCCCCCAGATATAGATAGAGGGGCGGCCAAGTGCCCCATATATAGATAAGGGCCCTCGACCCCATATCTATATAGGGGGTCGAGTGCTCTCCCGGGTTCTCGATCTGATATAGAAAGAATCGTTGGTTTCACCAACGAACTACGTGGGTGGGGATCTGTCGACACTAAAATTTTCCTCCAAAATTTCCATTTCATTAATATATGTATTAGGAATAGGATGTTGTTAAGTGTAATTAGTAGTAGCGTCCAATAGAAGATAACGGTGCCGTCAGTACGGTGCCGCTAATAATGTGGAGTACGGTAACAGTCAAAGTACAATAGGAATGTTGTAAAAAGTAAATATTTGTCGTAAGTGGTCCGGTAATGTTAAAATGTCAAAGTTTGGGTAATTAGAGAAGTAGGGTCTACATGATTAGGAATTAGAAATATTATATTGGTAATAAGGACAAGGAGTGAGGTCATAAATATTTTGTGTATTTTATTTGTAAAAATTCTAAAAATGTGGAACCCATGTAAAATGATAAGGTTTATCTTATCTTAACAGATAAGCTTACATGTACAGATAAGAGTTAAGGTATGGAATATGATTCGTCAGAGTGGATTTCTTATCCTATCTTAGAGATAGGATGGATAAGCCTGGAAGTTCTATAAATAGAGAGGCCACCCCCCTCATTTAGCATAGAAAGAAGTAGTGAGAAATATTGTAGGAAGTGTGCGAAGGAAGCCATCAGTTAAAGGTGTGTTGAAGAAGCCATCGAGAGGTGTAATTGTAAAGTTTCTCCCATAGTCTTGTTGAAGAATCTCATGGGTGAGATTGTAACAGTTTCATGTTAATATTATAATTTATTTTGATATTTCAGATTTGTCATCATTCTGTCTTATCATAGTCAATGGTATTCTTGTGTTATGTTGTTGTTTTGTTTCCAGATTACGTCCACCAAACTAAAGGCTGTGCATTAGTAAATAATCATAGCACGAGGAGTTCCCGGTGAAGAATTATCATAGTGCCGGATTGCTGATGACATTTTGGTTCCGTTGCCGGGACCATTCCTCGTTGGTGGATTTTCTGGAGAGATATTCTCACTAAGTCAAAAATCAATTGGAGGGTAACCTTGTTTTTACTGTGCATAGTAGTTACCATGGTAAAGTCATTTTTACCGTGAATAGTAGTTACCATGTTAAAGGCATTTTTGCCATGAATAGTAGTTACCCTGGTAAAGTCCTTTTTGCTGGGAATAGTAATTACCGCAGTAAGGTCACTTTTTACCATGAATAGTATTTACCACAGTAACTTCACTTTTTACTGTGAATAGTGTTTACCACAGTAAAGTCATTTTTTACCGTAGTAAGTCAAGTTTTACCATAGTTTACCGTGGTCATTTCTATTTTACTGTAGAAAGGTGTAAAGTCACTTTCTAGTATAGTGATTCCAATTATTTGTGCACATAAGTCCTGTTAATTGTACTTGTGGGTTGGTATTTCATGGTGGTTACTTTTGAAAATGGGAAAGATTCCTGTTTTTTCAGCTCAATCTAATGAAGATGCTTCTTCTTTCATTCAAGAGTTTAAACGATCTTGTATTTGTAATGGCCTTATAAGAAGGGAACAATGGACTGAATTTTTTCCTACCTTTTTGGATGGTTCAGCACTTAGGTGGTTTGAAACACTAGGTGATAATGTGAAAAATTCATGGGATTTATTAACTGAAAGTTTTCTTGAAGAATTTGGTGAACAACAGAAATATGCAGATCTCATGATCGAGATCACAAAGCTATCCCAAGGAGAGAAGGAGAAGATAAGGGATTATCATGCTCGTGTTCTAGAGCTAAGGAGGAAGCTCGATGCCCAGATCCGGAAGGAAGGACTAGCGGATGGGTTGATGAATGGCGTGGATAATCTCCTCTGTAAGCACTTCATTCTTGGGATGAAGCCATAGATCAGACAACGAGTGAAGTATGACCGCCCAGCCACCATTGAACAAGCAAAGGAGATTGCAAGAAGGCAAGAAGAAAGCATGGAAGAGGAGCCCAAAGAAATTGTTGCTAAAGTAGAGCCTACACCAGCACCTTTGGTCCTGAATCCACAACCACTCCCGGTGAGCACAAATATTTCTCCTAATACATCTACTGAGTATGAAGATCTGCTCAAAAAGATGGGTCAGTTAACTATTAATCTTCTTCAAGGAAAGGAATTTAGTTCTCAGGGAGGAGATAGAGGTCCAAAGAGAAATATTTCTGAAGTTGTTTGTTATGGTTGTTATAAAAAGGGTCATTATAAGTATAATTGTCTAGATAGAGCTTCTACATCTAGTAAGGGAGATAATGATAAAGGAAAAGCACCTGTGAATTCTTTTGATGTAGTAGATAAGAGCAGAAATAATGAAGTAGATGTGTTTGTAACAAAAAGAAAGAAAGAAAAAGATAATCAAGATGGAAATGATCCTAAGAAGATGAAAGAAGAAACTAGTAAGAAACATAGGAGAAGAAAGTTGGGTGTGCAGGATTTTCTGATTTCACAGGGGCAAGGACCATACTCCATCTTGGAAGATCTATCCAAAAGGCCTGCAAATATTACATATGGTCAACTCTTGGCTATGTCTTCTGAGAAGAGGTGGGAGTTGCGAGGTGGACTCAATGCTCGAAGAAGGAAGGAGGTTGAGGTCCCTGTTTTGGAGGCAGAGGCAGATCCCTATGCTCCATAAGCTGAGGTATTATGTAATGGTATTTCAATTCATGATGTCTTAGTTGATGGAGGTGCTACAGTTAATGTAATGACTGAGTCTGTAATGAATATGTTGGGGTTAAAAATTGATCACCCTTCAACACTTATGTTAAGGTCATTAAATAAGGGAAAAACTAAACCAGAAGGTGTAATTTCAAATGTGGCAATATCTGTTATGGGTGTGGTATGTGTGGTAGACTTTCAGGTGATGAAAAATGGTACTGTTGCGTACCCAATGCTGCTGGGAAGACCATGGCTAAGGAGAGTTCATGCAAGAAACTACTGGAATGAAGGTTTCATGACACTTGGACGTGGTAGAGAGAGGGTGAAGATAAACGTGATCCCTCGACATCATAAAGTAGAACCTTTGGATTCAAGTGATGAAACTGATGACTGGACATCCTCTGATTACTCTAGTACCAGTGAAGTGGACACTGAAGATGAAGAAAGTGAGGTGGATGTTTCAGTCATGGATATCCTGCCAGTCACACCAACTCATGACCCCATAAAATTATCTGAAGAAGAAGTTGATTATCATCTCCAACAAATAAAGATTGGTGATGCTGTGATGGAGAGTGAGAAGGAATCCTACCTCCAGCTCTTTCGAAGGTACATACACCTATTCACTTTTGATTACAAGGAACTCTGCCAAGTAAGTTGGGTAGAACATTGTATTGAGCTGGTAGATGGTGCTAAGCCCATAAAGCAAATGCCATATAGAATGAATTCTAATTTTTCCAAGACTGTAAAAGAAGAAATAGATAAGTTGCTTGATGCAGGATTCATATTTACTGTGGAGAATTCAGAATGGGTTTCTCCCATTGTGATCTCAATAAAAAAGAATGGGAAGCTACGCATTTGTGTTGATTATAGGAAGCTCAATAAGGCAACAAGGAAGGATCATTACCCTCTTCCATTTTCAGATCAGATCTTGGACGAAGTAGCTGGCCAGGAGTGCTATAGTTTTGCTGATGGATATAGCGGCTACAACCAAGCTCGTATAGCAGAGAAAGATCAGCTGAAGACCACGTTCACCACTCCTTGGGGAACGTTTGCTTATAGAGTTATGCCTTTTGGGTTGTGTAATGCTCCAGCAACATTCCAGTGTTTAATGAATAGGGTGTTCGAACCCTACATTGGGACCTTCATCAGAGTATTTCTGGATGATTTTTGCATCTATGGGAGCAAGTTGGACCACCTGTACCAGATGGAGACAGCATTTCAAAGGTTAGATGAAGCACAAGCCTCACTAAACCCTACAAAGTGTGTCTTTGGATGTTCTAAAGGCGTTTTGTTAGGGCATGTTGTATCCAGAGATGGTATTGGTACTGATCCTGATAAAGTTTCAAAAATCAAAGATTTACCATTTCCTATAAATAGAAGTAAGTTGAGATCATTTTTAGGCCATGTGGGTTACTATAGAAGGTTCATCAAGAATTTCTCAAAGATTGCACAGCCACTAACCCAGTTCTTGAAGAAGGATGTTGCTTATGAACCAGGAAACAAGGCGTATGAAGCTTTTGGACAACTGAAGGAAGCCCTGGTGTCTTCACCTGTTTTGAAGAATCCAGATTGGAGCAAGCCATTCATTGTGTACACTGATGGCTCAGATGCAGCACTAGGTAGTACTTTGAGCTAAAAGGATGAAAATGGGAATGAACATCCAATTTACTTTGGGAGCAGACAAATGAGCAGTGCTGAGGTAAACTATACTGTAACTGAAAAAGAGGCTCTGGCTATCATTTTTGCTGTAAAGAAGTTTAGAAATTACTTACTAGGGCAGAAATTTATAGTTGTAACGGATCATCAGGCTCTGAAATATATTGTCAATAAGCCTAACCCATCAGGGAGGATAGCAAGATGGATAATTTTGCTACAAGAATTTGAATTTGATATTATAGATAGGCCAGGAAAGAAGCATGTCAATGCAGATGCACTCTCTCCAGCCTATGATGGTTTAGGATCATCTTGTGATGATGATGATTTTCCCGATGCAGCATTGTTCTCCCTTGACACAATCCCTAGTGAATACATAGATATTTGGAATTATCTGAATGAATTCAAGTTTCCGGATGGTGCCAATGCAAAGACTAAGAGAAAGATTACTCAAGCCAGTCGTCCATACTCTATTCTACATGGAGCATTATTTCGAATAGGACCTGATGGACAGTACAAGAGGGCAGTTGGACGTGATCGAGGAAAAGAGCTTCTAGAAGAATTCCACAATGGTACATGTGGAGGGCACTTCTCTGGACAACTTACAGCAAGAAGGATCTTGGATGCAGGTTATCACTGGCCCACTCTTTTTAAAGACTGTTATAATTATTGTAAGACATGTGATATTTGTCAAACACATGGTAACCGTAAGACTTCATCAGCTCCATTATGTCCTATTCTTCCCCTTGGTCCCTTTGAAAAATGGGGAATAGACATTGTAGGTCCACTTCCAACTACATCACGTCAAAATAAGTATATTGTAGTTGCCACAGATTATTTAACCAAGTGGGTTGAAGCTAGGCCATTGAAAGCAGCTTCCATGGATGAAGTGGCAAGGTTCATATATGAACGCATTGTCACCAGATTTGGTTGTCCATTAGAAATTGTAACAGATCAAGGAAGCCACTTCATTAATGAGGTGGTAGAATTCCTAGTCAATAAGTTTTCTATCAAGCATAGGAAGGCAACAACATACAAGCCAAGCACAAATGGACAGGTGGAACGAACAAATTTTGTGCTGTGTCAAATTCTAGCAAAAGATGCAGCCTTGCAGGTACATAAATGGGATAAAAGGATTCATGCAGCATTGTGGGCATATACGGCAACATCAAAGTCAGCAACATGATACTCCCCATTTCAGTTGGCCTATGGCATTGATCCAGTTCTTCCTATTGAGTTTGATATTCCCACTGTGAGAGTTATGAAAAATGAAAGGATGGATGAAAGTGATTCAGTAAAAGAAAGGTTGGTACATCTTCATTTGCTAGAGGAAATGAGGGAAATAGCAAAGGATACAAGCCATAAGAAGAAAATGAAGCAGAAGGAGTACTTTGATCAAAAGATCCGGTGGTCTCCATTTCAAGTAAATGACTTGGTTCTAGTATATGATTCCAGATACAAAAAAGAAGACAGAGAAAATTTCTTCCAAAATGGATGGGGCCCTACAAAATAGCAGCTGTGCATGAAAATGGTACGTACCGACTGGAGGAATTGGATGGCACTCCCATTACGAAATGGGTCAACCACGACAAGTTGAAGATTTTCCAAGCACCAGAATAGTCTACTCCGAGGACGGAGTAGAAGCTAGGAAGGGGGAAGATGTCGACACTAAAATTTTCCTCCAAAATTTCCATTTCATTAATATATGTATTAGGAATAGGATGTTGTTAAGTGTAATTAGTAGTAGCGTCCAATAGAAGATAACGGCGCCGTCAGTACGGTGCCGCTAATAATGTGGAGTACGGTAACAGTCAAAGTACAATAGGAATGTTGTAAAAAGTAAATATTTGTCGTAAGTGGTCCGGTAATGTTAAAATGTCAAAGTTTGGGTAATTAGAGAAGTAGGGTCTACATGATTAGGAATTAGAAATATTATATTGGTAATAAGGACAAGGAGTGAGGTCATAAATATTTTGTGTATTTTATTTGTAAAAATTCTAAAAATGTGGAACCCATGTAAAATGATAAGGTTTATCTTATCTTAACAGATAAGCTTACATGTACAGATAAGAGTTAAGGTATGGAATATGATTCGTCAGAGTGGATTTCTTATCCTATCTTAGAGATAGGATGGATAAGCCTGGAAGTTCTATAATCCTTATTATTAAGAATATGGGTCTTGAGTCACCAACTGGAGAGGTTCTCATCCAGGTCATTCATGTGCGAACTAAATTCCCACCTTCCGTTCCTGACTATATAGATAGCCGACCCCCTCCAGAGTTCAGAATTCTAGATATGGCCGGCTCGACAGCACTCGGCCGATAGGCCGAGGGCATTTCTCTCCCCCTCCCCCATATAGAGATAGGCGCCCACCTCCCACCTCTAATAGAGTGAGTGAAGGAGTGAAGTTGGGGTTGGGGTCGAGGGCACTCGTCCGACGTCAGGGCCTTTAGCCTTTAGGCACTCGTCCGATAGGACGAGGCCCGGCCCCCCCATATCTCTATAGGGGCCCGCCCCTCTAGAGAGATATGGAGGGGGGAGGAGGACGACTCTGACCTGAACCCTCCCCCTACTCGTCCTCCCATCTATATCAATAGGGGTCGGACGAGTGCCTAAAGGCACTCGACTGACGTTAGGAAGTCGAGGGAAACCTCGTCCCCCTCCAGATAGATAGATATAGGGGCGGGGGAGTGCCCTCGACCCAACCCCATCCAATCTAGAGAGACCTGGGATCTGGGCGGGCGCCTATATAGATCCAGGGGTCCTCTCCCGTTGGTCGAGCCCTGACGTCGGACGAGTCCCTCCCCCCGATCTTATCTTCTCTATATGGCGAGTGCCCCGGGGGGCCCCATAGATAAGATATCTAGGGAGGGGGGGGCTGCCATCTATAGTTATCTCCGAGGCGGGGGAGGTTCTTTAGATCTCCCCCTAACGGGGGAGGAGGCCGAGGGCATTTATGCTCCCCTCTATATAGATATGCCCCTGAACTCTCCCCTATATAGATAAGGGGGCCCTATCCCTATATATGGAACATAGAACTCCCTAGAAATCTATATGGCGAGGGCCCCATATATAGATAGGGCGCCCGAGGCCCATATCTAGATAGGGCTACGCTCACCCCCCCCCTATATAGATTAGTCTATATGGCAACGGGAGATGAGATGAGATAAATTCATCTCATCTCATCAAGTTCACTTGGCCGTGTAAAACATGGATTAGCATTATGTTCTCCCTACAAGGTTTCCTCCATCCAGATAGAGGATTGGGAGTTGTGCCATACGAATACTTCGGAATCAGATAGAGGATGTTTCCCTCCATTCTCCGTGAGCCACTGATTCCTCCGAAACGGGATGGATAAGTGATTTTATTCTTCCTCCCCAGTAAGTCGGCGTCACACCACCGGGATACTTCGAATAAACTAGAGTCCACATAGGATGCACCACTGAGAGAACTTCTTACCGAAATATCCTCCAAACTGTTGGGGTCGTTGCTCCGGATGTTGTTCCCGTGTGGAACCAGTCGGTTCCGTGGTTTGGGAATTCTGCTGGGCCTAGGTACTCCATCATTGCATAGGGGAGGATGATAAGCGAAGAAGATCAGGCGACACCGGAAGAATTGTGCGAAATAAGTGAATTGATCCAGTTGGGGCATCATTGATCTAGTTCTATTTCCCCTTCCTATATCCAGAACTCTCGTACGAGTAGTGTGGTAATGGTGAAGATACTAAAAGGAGAGAAAGATACTACTGTAAAGAGACTACTAGGGAGATCTAGGGGGGGAGATATGGGGCTTCGGGTGGTCAGTTCTTTACCAACGGAAAGCATGGGGGAAGCGCCCATAGATATAGATAGGCCGGTACTCTCCCCCATATAGAGATAGGGCTCCCCATCGGGCCCCAACCCAAATCTCTAGGTCTAGGGGGTGGCCGGGGTGCCCCATATATAGATAGGCCGTTGGCCTATATAGATTCTATATAGGGCCCCGATTCTATTCTCTATAGAGGGGGGGGGCACTCGCCATAGAAATCTATAGGGCCCCTTCTCCCCCTCACCCTTCACGGGTGAGATCCCCCCTCTCTCTATATTCAACCTCACCCTCGCCCCTATACCCTCAGATAGAGAGATTGGGGGCCCTCCAGAGAGCCGAGATATAATAGAGAGGGGGCGGGTGAGTGCAGAAGATCGGGGCCCTCACCCTCCAGCCCTATAGAAAAATATGGGAGCCGTAGATAGAATAGAGAGGGGGGCGGGTGAGTGCCCATAGAGAGATAGGGGGCCCTCACCCTCCAGCCCTATAGAAAAATATGGGAGCCGTAGATAGAATAGAGAGGGGGGCGGGTGAGTGGTTCGCTACGCGAACCACTCACCCGACGAAGGAGGGCGAGGTCTAAAGAGCCTCGCCCGGGGCGGGCGAGTGCCCCCCCGGCCCCTCACCCTCCAGAGAGCCGAGAGATATAGAGTTCAGGGGGGGCGGGCCCCGATCTGGCAGATAGAGTTGATTGGGGCCCTCTCTCTATATCTTATCTTATCTTATTTCTATGGCAATCGAGGGCCGGCTCGACCAACGGGTCCTCGACATATATCTAGTTGGGGGGGGGGTCGAGAGATCAATGCCCTATCGGTCGATGCCCTCAAATTGTAAGTGATTGGTGTAATAATCGGTCATTCTTTTTCCAACTCGTCCCAGAATGGGCGTTAGGGCAAAGAACAAGAAGAGAGCTACTGGAGGAATTTGTCCAATAGTCACATATGGTGCCTCCACGGGTTCACATCCGATCCGACCTGATGGTAAGCAATCCGCCAGGAAAAACCGAAAGAGTTTCTGGTAGATCGGGCGAAAACTTGAGCTACGAACATACGAACTTTTCATAAAAGGTAGAGCCAACAGAGATGGAAAAACGAGTGCTATTGCGGCTACACCTCCTGATTTGTCGGGTATACTGCGAGGAATGGCATGGATTGGTGGGGAATACCATTCCGGCACAATATGAGGCGGGGTGGCCATCGGATTAGCAGGTATATAATTGTCGGGATGCCCCAAGACATTAGGAGCACAAGAAATCCAAATGGAAGAGAGGATAGCGGAAGCTACCCGACCTACTAGATCCTTCACGTAGAAATAGGGATAAAAAGCGATTTTATCCATCTTTGAATGCACACCCAATGGATTATTCGATCCATATTGATGCAATGCGGCCGGATGAAGAGGACTGGCG
This sequence comes from Taxus chinensis, assembly GCA_019776745.2. Lineage (NCBI taxonomy): Eukaryota > Viridiplantae > Streptophyta > Pinopsida > Cupressales > Taxaceae > Taxus > Taxus chinensis. The sequence continues at coordinate 196,774,836 of CM034156.1, forward strand.
CCTACTGGAATAAGAGGGAGTGAATAATGAGGACTAGAGAAACGATTTGAGGTGGCATTGTCCACGGGGAAACCACCCCACGGCCGAGTCACTGTCGTATCTCCCACTACAGGTATGGCGCTAGCTGAGCTTGTAATTACCGTAGCTCCCCGAAAGCTCATTTGACCCCGAGGTAGTGCATGTCCTATGGAAGCAGTCACAATCATGAATGGGGAGATGACAACTCCGAGGCACCAAACGAATTCCCTAGGACTGTCATAACTCGCATGATACAAACCGCGAAAAATATGGGGGTAAACCACGATGGAAAACATACTTGCCCCATTAGCATGCATATAACGAAGCAACCAGCCCCCTTCAACATCTCTCATGATGTGTTCTACGCTGTTGAAAGCTGGATCCACATGAGGTGTGTAATGCATAGCTGGAAAAACGCCGGTCACTATCTGAATGGCTGGACGAATACCAGCTAACGGACCAAACCCCCACCAATGACTCAGATTGCTCGGGGTCGGATGATCTATCAAATGCTGGTTCAGTGTGGAGAATATGGGTTGTTTGAGAATGGAAAATCGTTGTGTCATGTCTCTGTCCCCTCAATTCGACTCCCCCTCAATGGAAAGGAACGGGTGCATTATCACCGAGCTTAAATTGGAGTACATCTCATTTATCCCCTGATCGGGCTTGTGTAGGTAGATGTGGGGAATCGGCCGGCGACTCCCCGGCCATATAGAGAGAGATAGATAGAGAGAGAGATAGATCGTGTCTATCCCGGCTTGTGTAGGTAGCTGTGGGGAAGGAGATACGACACGATCTATCTCTCTATGGCCGAGTCTAGTCCAGACTAGACTATAGTGATGCAGTCCGGACTATATACATACGTAACATGAGTGGCCCGGCCATATTCTATAGAGAGAGGGGGGCCATGGATGCATCCATCTATCCGTTATATACGTGATACAACCAGTCATCAGTCGTATCACGGCCGATAGAATAGATGGATGATGGATGATGGGTGGATGGATGATGGATGCATCCATGGCTCGACCCCCCTCTATACTCTCTATATGGCCCCCAGATACTCTATATTCTATGGGGGGCCATATAGAGAGTATAGAGGGCCCTATAGATTCTATATGGCGACCCCTATCTATATATCTATATGGGGAGGCACCCGGCTCCCCCCCTCCAGAGTTCAGAATTCTAGATAGGCGCCCGCCCCAAAGATAGTTCAGAGATGGCCCCCCCCCACCCCCTCTTATCTTATCTTAACTGGTCGAGTGCCGAGAGGCCGTTGGCCTATATAGCCCCTATATAGAGAGGCGGGCCCAGCCAGATAGATATATGGAGGAGCGCCGGCCTCTAGTAGGCCCCCTCTCTAAATATGGCCTCTAGAGCGGAGTGCCTCCTCGATCTCTCGCCTATAGGGGGTGCCGACTATAGTATAGAGAGTTGCCCCCCCTATAGATCTATATAGATGGCTCGTTCCCCAGCTCTCTCTAGTAGGCCAGATAGATCTATATAGGGGCCCTCTCTATATACGGGCCCGGGCCGACTGACTATACTATAGCTACCATATATAGATAGGGGATTCTATAGATAGGAGGGTCAGTCGAGTGTCGGCTCTCTATAGTTTCTAGTTGGCGGGGGCTGGTCGAGCCGCATGACAGCCTATCTATATATGGGGCCGTCGCCATATCTAGAATCTATATAGTTCAGGGCCTCTCTCTACCCGCTCGATCTATCGTATTATAGAGAACTGACCCCTCTAATATAGATATATAGGCTCCCCCAGCAGATATATAGAGATGGCCCCTATCCCCCATATATAGATAGGGTCTGCCGTCGGGGGAGGGTCGGGGGAGTGTCTCTATAGCCGCCCCCTATATTAATGGGCCCCATATATATAGAGGGGGTCCCCCCACCCCGAACTCTAGTTATAGATAGGGCCCCAATACCATCTATTCTATAGAGATAGAGATCTGGGCGGTCCCCCTATGACGATATGGGTTCGCTATCGCTCACCCGGGCATCGCCCCTGCCCCTGTTTCTTAGTAGGGGCATTCATCTGGGGAGGCCATATATCCATCGGCCCATATATCTATCTATCTATCTATCTGGGAGGCGCCCATAGTTCTATAGAGGAGTCCCTCCCCCTCCCCATATCTAGATACCCAACCCCCTATATCTATTCTCTAGAGGAGAGGCGGGGGGGTTCCACCTCTCTATTCTACCCCCTCGATTCAATTGAGAAATCAATCGACATATCATATATAGATAGGGGGCCCTCCCCCTCCCCATATATAGATAGAGCCCGAGGGGGCCTATGCCTATTAATATAGGGGGGTAGGGGGGCCGATGCCCTCGACTAGTATAGAATAGAGAGATGGGCCCATCTATCTGCCCATCTATATCTATCTGCGCGGGCGGGCGGCCTATCTGAACTCTGAACTATGAATGAAACTCTCTCTATCTGTATCTCTCTCAGATATAGATCTCTCTCTCTATCTCTATCTCTATCTGTATCTCTCTCTATATCTCGACGAGACTCTATCTTCAGTCTCTCTCTCTATCTCTATATAGATCTCTCTCTCTATCTGTATCTCTCTCAGATATATATCTCTCGATCTATCTATATCTCTATATATCTGAACTCTATATCTATATCTATGGGCGACCCCTAGAGTTCTCTATGATATGGCAACGGCCCTATCTAACTATGGGGACCCTCTAGATCCCTATCTAAACAGAGGGGGGCAACGGCCCTATCTATAGAACTTAACTAACTCGTCGGGGGAGTGCCTATCCAAAGTAGCCCCCCAGCTATGTATAGATCCTCCCGAGCAGAACTGGAACTGGTTAGTCGAGTTGAATCCACACCGGAGTATCTCCCCAGAGTTCAGATAGGGGGAGCCGCTTTGGGTCAAGGCGCTACCGAGTGAGAGAGAGCCGGCCGGGATACCGGGAGCCATATAGTGCAGATGTCTTCGACCGGGATGAGTTCTACTATACAGATAGAGTTCCGAAGGTCCGCTGCCGCTGAGTGAAGGCGCTCTATGTGCTAGTGGTATCCCCGCTGAGTCCACGAACTACTGGGGAGAGAGTGGCATGTCCACTGGGTCCAGACGCCCTATAGATTATGTAGTGGTGTCGGCCGGTGACAGAACTGACTAGCAGTGGGACCTATTCCTACCTAACCCGGTCCCCTATCTAGTTCAGAATATATGGACCCCTAGCGATAACGAGTTTGTTTATCGAGAATTGGTCTATGCCCCGACCTCAAACCTCAAGCCCATCCCATCTATTCTATAGCCTAGCCGACCGCCAGGGTTGAGTTGATGCCACCGGTTCATCGGTGCATCTATATCTGAACTCTGCCCGACCGGGCACATTCTAAAGTGCCCCGACCGGCACATTCTAAAGCGAGGGGGTTCGTCAAGCGAGGGCTACTCCTGTTGAAGCCAAGGGGAGGGGGGGGGGGATAGGGGAGGGGCAAGAGTGGTCGGTTAGTCCCCCTCCCCTTGGCGGCCGGTTAATCCACAGATGGTTCGGCGCTTTTCGAGGTCTTGATCGTAAGTAAGCCACAGACCGATTGGGTGGTAACCGATTGGGTGGTAGCCTAAGCCACCATCGAGCTAGAACCCGCCCTTCTCTCTCTATCTGGAGGAGAGGTATAAAGATATAGGTCTAGGTCTTGAAATATAGGTATAGTCGATCTCACCTCACCCGCCGCCGCTCACTGAACTCTATATAGCCGCCCCCGACCCATACTGAAGGCCTATAGTTCTATCTGGGGCGGCTAGAGTTCCACCCCCCTATCTATCTCTCTATCTATCTATATGGGCGCCCCAGGCCTGCCTATATCTCTCTCTATCTGGTTCGAGATAGGATTACAGCAGGAGTTAGCAGCAGGAGTTCGCAGCACGAGTTAGCAGCAGGAGTTAGCAGCACGAGTTAGCAGCAGGAGTTAGCAGAGCAGAGCAGCTCTATCTGGTTCGAGATAGCAGCTGGAGTTAGCAGCAGCCCGACTCTCTCATCTCATCTCTAATCTCTATGGCCAGGCCAGCTACGAATCCATCCATCCATCCATCCAGCTACAAATCCATCCCTTATAGTTCTGTAATATATCTGGGGGCTAGGGCTAGCTACTAATCTCTACTCGGAGAGGGTATGGCCATATCTCTAATCTATATATAGGGGGGCGGGGGCCATATCCCATATCTCTCTATAGGATAGGGCTGCATCAGATCTCTGGGCATTGGCCATATCTTATCTCTCTCTCTATAGGATAGGGAGGCTCGCCTATAGAGAAGAGACTAGGGGGAGAGCGGAGCCGTGCATTGATCTATATATGGAGAGGCGGTGCCATATCTCGTCTCGATACGGGATATTGGCTTGGGTTTGCATGCTGAGCAATATCTCTTCTCTCTGTCGAGAAGTTTGCTGTGCAGTGCTGAGCCCTATCTATATATGGTCTCTCTGGGGATCGAGATGAACCAGACTAGACTAGTGATCGAGACGTCTCGATAAGGGCTCTCCCCACCTGACCCAAGGGGAGCAACCAGCAACCGGGATAGGGCAGGGCCATGCCAGGTAGATCTCTCTCTATCTATCTCTCTATGGCCATGCCATGCTAGATACAGTAGAGGGAGGAGTGGGCATCTCTAATCCATCTCTCTACTCTATAGGGCCGAGCATTAATCTAATCTAATCTGGCCATATCTTATCTCTCTGCCGCTATCTTATCTAATCTATAGGGCCATATCCCATATATAGATATAGGAGTGGGCTCCCCCCCATATCTAGACTCTCTAGACTCTAGGGAGTACCATATCTATCTCTCTATAGGGGCCATCGATATTCTAGACTCTCTAGACTCTAGGGAGTACCATATCTATATCTATCTATAGGGGCCATCTCTAGAATCGGCCAGATCGGGCCATCTCATCTATCTACGTGATATCACTACTTCGTATATAGATTAGTAGAGATCTCTCCATATCTATAGATCTCTCTATCTCTCTATCTAGATCTATATGGGAGGATAGCCTAATAGAATAGACTAGGGGGAGCCGTGCATTGATACGGGAGTATGCCTTGGGTGCCTATCTATCCGAAGGGGTTCATCCAGCCATTCGCCTATATATATATTCTATGGGGGGTTCATCCGGCTTGGGTGTAGCCGCCTATCTATATATGGGGGATAGGGCCATGCTCAGTAGAGGAGAGGGCATATCTATCTCCCATCTCTCTATCTAGGGCCATGCTCAGTAGAGTAGAGCCCGGCCAACACTTGCCAGATAGATATAGAGGGCCTATATAAGAGAGATACGCCCATATCTAGATCTATATTCTAGACGGAGCAGAGCCAGTGGGCGTCATCGAGACTGTGCTGAGCAATATTAGCAACCGGGTTCGGTTCCCATATCTCTATATAGGGGGCCATAGGCCTATCTAGATTCTATTCTATATGGGGGGTTCATCTGATATCGCTTGGGGTTGCTGCCTATCTATATAGATATTGATACGGTTCAGTTGATACGGGAGTATGGCTTGGGTGCCATATCTCTCCATATCTCTATATAGGGGGGGACTAGTGGACGATCTAGAATATAGTAGTGGCTTGGGTGCCGTGCCATATCTATCCATATCTCTATATAGGGGGGGACTAGTGATCTAATCTTAATCTCGCTTGGGTCTTCTCCCCTCTAGTGACTATAGATGGAGACGTCTCGATAAGATTAAGATGAAGGGGCTCCCCACCTGACCCAAGGGGGAGAGGGGAGCCGTGCATATCTATAGATAGGGCCATATCTATATATAGGGTAGGGCCAGATCTAATCTCTATATAGGGCTAGGCTAGGCTAGCCTGGGTGCCATATCTCTCTAAACTACTAGACTAGTGATCTAATGTATCTAGAGACTAGTGATATAGCTTGGGTCTTCTCCCCTCTAGTGACTGGTGATCGAGACGAACAAGAACAAGATGAAGGGCCCCCCCTATCTATATATATATAGATATATATCTATATATATGGATAGTTTTTTGGCCCACCTGACCCAAGGGGGAGAGCGGAGCCCCCATATCTATATATACGCTTGGGGTTGCTGCCTATCCCTATCTATCCGAAGGAATGGGGATGGGGGGGGGGTTCATCTGCCTTTGGTTTGCTGTTCAGGGATAGGGCCATGCTCAGTAGAGGAGAGGAGTGGGCATATCTATCTCCCATCTCTCTATCTATAGGGGTCTCCCAATCACCAAGCAGCTATATATAGAGGGGAGGGGAGGGGAGGGGAGGGGAGGGGGCCAGATATAGATTCTCTATCTTTGGTGAATCGCTATATATGGAGTAGGGCGAGTATACCATATAGAGAGGGGGTCGAGTCATAGCTATATATAGAGGGGGCCAGATATAGATTCTCTATCTTGGGTGAATCGCTATATATGGAGTAGGGCGCTGTTTCAATCACACGAGTTGCCGGCCCTATCTATATAGATATATCTATATATATATAGATATATCACGACCACACGGAGCATATTCCGGTTGCGAGATATATAGATAGGGCAGATAAGATATATAGGGCATGGTCATAATCTATATATGTTGCCGGTTGATCATGTTACGATCACACGAGTTGCCGCGTTCATGGTTGTTGTTGCTAGTTATGGCATGGCGCCCTATCCATATATGGGATATTACATATGTAATATGATTCTCGGAAGATCTATATAGAGGGCAGGGCGCCCCTCTCGATCGAAGAGTGGCATTTCTTTCATATTAAGTCAGTAGAGGAGTTCCGTCGAGGAGGAGGCATTTCATGGCATGGCGCCCTATCCATATATGGGAGTACTATATAATGAAGATATATATATAGGGTGGCAATCATGCTCTATCCTTACACTACTCTCTCCCGATGGCCTATCCTAACTAGATATAACTTGCCCTGATTGAGAATGGGGCAATTTATATAGGCTACTCTTGACTGGTAGGGATAGGAGGGTGGCTATAGAGATCCTATATAGAATTGGGTCGGCACCCTGTCCTTATCCTGTTTGTCCTGTCCTGTCCTATATATAGATATGGGCCTCTATACAGGAAGATATGATGACCCTATCTAACTATATGGGAGGAAAACCCCTATCTATATATATATGGGGCACTCCCCTGATGCCTCCCTTCCCCCGATGGAGATGGGCCCTCTCTCCATATATAGCTGTGAGTGATCGGGAAAGAGTTTACTATAGTTGGGGCCCCCCTCTCTATAGATATTATCTCTCTGGCTCCCCCCCATATAGAGTTCTATATAGGCCAACAGTCTAGGCCCATATCATAGAGTTCTGTGGAGAGGATACGTAGGGGGACCCCCTGCCCATATCTCTTCTCTAGAGATCCCCCCTCTCTCTATATAGATCCTAAACTATAGGCTGTTGGGCCCCCCCATATAGATAGGGCATCCTCCATCCGGGGCCCTATATCTCCACCTATAGAGAGTTGGGTTGCCCCATATAGTTAGATAGGGCCCCATAGTTCTAGAGGGCCATATAGAGATAGGGGGTTGGCCCTCTATAGAGAACTCATATATCTCTCTATCTCTCTATCTCTCTATCTATCTTTCTCTCTATATCTCTCTCTCTCTCTATATATATATATATCTCTCCTATCTCTCTCTCTATCTCTATCTATCTATATATCTATCTATCTATTGATATATATATATATATATATATATATATATAGATAGATATAGATAGGGCCCCATAGTTCTAGAGGTCCATATAAAGATAGGGGGTTGGGCCTTATCTATATATGGGGCCTAATCATGGGGCCAAGCGGAGCCCCTATATAGAGAACTGGCCAGGATCTTGCATCCAACATGATTCTCAGGCTGCCCTCTATTAAAATAGAGAGAGGGGGCCCTATCCCCTATCCCAATCTTAGCTTCCCTAACAGTATCTATGGAGAGATTGGGGCATGTTAGATCTGGGTTCAGCTGGATATAGCATCCCAGTCCCCCATATGAGGAAGATAGCCCCCATCGATTCTCTTTGAATCTCAGCCCCTATCGCCCCCCTGGGGTGCCCTATCAGGGCCCTATATCTATAAGGACATGACTCTTGGGAACTGACTAGAAGAGAGAGGGCCACCAATCTATATCTATATCTATATCTATATCTATAGTTTTTTTGGCTGGGCCCATCTGGCTCTACCGGATTGGACACACGATTTGGGCGAAAACCCCTATTGGCCCAGTCTACCAGATTAGAGACATTGGTGGAACTCGGATCCATATATATGACCGGTGACCTTCTATATAGAGGGTCCCCCCTTTATATAGAATGGGATCCCTAGATAGTTCAGATAGAAATCTAGGGGAATGCTGGTTCAGAACAATTAATCAGCGCGGCCCGGTCCTCGACATGGTCAAAAACATCAAGAGAATAATGGTGAAGTAGTGATGCACTCGACCACATCCCCTAGAATCTATATGGGCATTGATGCACTCGATCAATCACTCACACACTAACCATATCTCTATAGGGGAGAGTGCTGATGATGTTGTTTATTTATGATGAAGCTCCGCAGGTCATGCGTGGGGATGATATAGGAGATTCTATATGGTGATCCAAATCCCTCTATAGTTCTATATGGGGACCAGAGGATGCCGATATGCCAACTCTATATACTACTCCGCTGCCTGATTGTCCTCATTCTATATGCGACAGATCTCTATATAGGGAGATGCTTCCCTACCCTATATATATAGAGTAGAGAGGCACCCTATAGTTCAGATATGCGGGGGGGGGGGGGGCTTTGAAGTAGTAGGTGTACTCGACATATAGAGTATAGAGGGACCGACCTTCCTATAGAATATATCACTTGGAGTAGTATATATAGTTGGCATCCTCGGTAACGGGGAACAAGACGCGGGGTTGGGAACTAACCCAGAGAGATCCTCTCCTCAGATATATATATATATATATATATATATATATATATATATAGGCATTTAGTGTGTTCTCGGTCTTGAATGGAGAATGGTTAGGGGTGCAGTGGAGAATTCCTAGAGGAACTTCTAGCCATAGATCTCTATATGTATATAGAGATCTATTGATAGGGTTATACTATATATCGGCACATGCCCGGACCTCATTCTATTCAGGATATTTCCCCACCCCTCTATTCTTCACTTGCCCTTAATGTTCTTAGGAATCATAGGTGTCATGGGCTAACCCCATATATCTATCATCTTCCAGATATATATCTATATAGGGCAGTTCTAGATATGGCGCTAGTCATCTCGTATGGACTTATCGATCGACCCGCCCCTATCTCCCCTATATATATATAGATGGGGGTCCCCCTATCTAAACTCTGGGCCCCCACTCCCAGCCCCTATCCACCCCCTAGGCCTTGGGGGTAGGGGCACCCCCATCTATATATCATATCTCACATGGCAAACTCTACTCTAATGCCGGGGGGTGGGGGGCCCGGGGTAGGAGTGTTCATTCGGGTTTATTCACCGAGTCGGCTGCACCACCCCTCACTCTAGATAGGCCCCCCCAGGCGGATGGCCGGGATCACACTTACCTAACCTGGAGTGGTTGTCCCAGGGGGCGCATCTATCTATCTCCATCTCCCTGGTCGCCCTATCCACCCTATCGGTTCAGTGCTCCCTATACTCTATATATCTCTTCCCTATATATATATATGGATGAAATAGATATGATATTAGAGAGAGGGGCCTCTCTACCGACTAGTTCCATATATACCTTCATTGGGCAACACCACTTCTCTCTGATAGGGTGACCGGAAAATATTGAGTTGAGTTGACCCCCACCCCGCCCACCTCAGATATTATGGAGAGGGGCTAGCCAATATCTAGTTGAGGCCCTCTCTATCCTATCTCGCCCAGATCTAGATAGTCTAAGATATAGAAGAGAGGGTCACCCTATATTTTCCACGGGGCATCCTCTATCGGCCATTCCAATCTTGAAGCCGTGGAACATCCCACTATAGGTTCTATAGGGGCCCTTGAGTCACCTACTGTACCACCATCAAGGCCCCTACTCTCTATAGGGGAGGGCCCAGTCACTATAGATCTAAGTACCAGTTCCAGCTTGTAACACCCTGAACTATTGTTACTTTCTCCTGAGCATACAAGTGTTGATATGTGATTTATTGTAAAAGGATGTGTTCCTCGATTTAGAAATCATGCTTGATATGTACTGTAATTTCTTTGTAGATTGCAGATCTTGACTGAGTCAGAATATGATTAGACTCTTTTATCTATTTTATTTTGTATCTGAGTTTAATATGATCTCAGAATAAATTATAGAGTTATCCTTCTATAATACCTAGTCTTGGATCAGTGGAATTGATCCAAGTATTGCTTTAAGTTTGTTCGTGATGAATTAAAATCACTGACCTTGAACAGGTTGCAAGGTCTAGAAGCATTAAATAATCTAGTCAGGAGTATGACTTAGGTTGATCATGTAAAATGGATTGGTTCCCGATATCGAAGTATATCTGGAAGGTCTCGATCGTGGACCAGGTAATAATTCAGTTTCATATACATCTGTAGCCTAAGTCAGAACAGGAGTTAACCCTGTTCAAGAAGGCATGATGTAGGTCTTTTTCTGAGTGTACAGAATGTAGACCTAATTGGAATTATTAATGATTAGTAACTTAAGACTAAACCTAACCTAGGGGTTAGATTAGTGTTAATCTAACCTAGACCTAGGCTAAGTGTTAATGTCCTAAGTTAGTATCTATGTGTAATATGGTTAGAATATGTATTATCCTAAATTCTAACCTAAGATACTAACCTAACTATGATCAAGAATGTAAAGGGGCCTATGGAGAGGTGCAAACCATGGGCAGCGTTTTCTATGTTATTAAATGCATGGGATAAGGATGAAGGATAGGTCTTAGTGGAGGTTTTGGGAACGGCTAACTTGTGTCGACGTGGCAATTCGCCAAAACTGGAAATGGACTTGGGATTTTATTTGACTGTCGCCAATTCTGGGCGGTCCGGTGGCAGTGGAGTTTGAGCGGGAAAGTTGGTGTAAATGCATTCAATGTTCTTGGTAGATGAGCTCAGAACTCGTGAGAAGGCATGCAAATAGGAAGTTTGTTGGTTTGTTTGGCTTGTCGCAAATTTTGGGTTTCTCTCTGCCTGTTCACTGGTTCTTCGCACCAGTCTTCTTGGAGTTGCATGGCGAGTATGAGGGTATCTAGCTCTTTTCTCTGGCAAGGAGAATATATATTCCATGGAGATAGCAAAATTTTTTTGATCACTCTAACTTGGAAAAGGAAAAGGAAGCCCGAGCTCTTCCAGTGGTCTTCTTCGGAAATTTGAGCAAAAAATCTAGGCATGTTAGGCCCTAACCTTTAAAAATCTTGCTGTCTTTCAAGTGATTTCATTAGAACAACTCTGTTCAAATGATTTAAGGAATTTGATGTTTATCTATGGATGTCTTGTGTGATTTTCTTGGTACAGTATCTCTTCTGGTTTGAATTTTCATTTATCCTTTGATGGGTGTTTATTAAATTCGAACTGTGGCATTATTTCTTTGTGTTTGTATTTTGGCTTAAATATGCGAAACTTATGAAATGTGTGAATGCTCAGCCTATTCGGCGTGAGCCCATTAATCATTCCTGTAATGGGTATAGACCATTGTTATGTTTGTCGATTTTTTCTGGTCGTCAATTTTGTTGTGGAGACAGTTGGGAAGGATACTGATGTACCTGTTTGATTGTTCAGTGTTTTGGAATCTTTGTAAGCTTTGTCGTGGGTTTTGATGATGGTAGTTATTGATACTGTTGGGTTTCGTTTCTGTCTTGAAGGTTGTTTGTGAATAACATCTTTTGGTGTGACAGTATCTTATTGCAACTCTTTTGGAATTGTTTCCTTTTTTCATTGGGGGTAACGAGATTTAACCGTTACAGAATACATTATGGATGTATGTATATTATATATTGGAACGACTCTGTAGAGATTACTGAATGATTTGTATAAATGGATCACTGAGGAAGTTATACATATTTATATTTGAATGTTGGATATGTGTATTTTATTAGAACGGCTCGGTGGAGTCCTCTAAACAAATCGTATACTATGATCCACTGCTGAGGATATAGATACCTCCTTGAGTTTTGTTAACTTGAATTCCGTTGGAATCTTGTAGGAGTAACAGGTCATTAGACCTCTATTATTTGTAATGGAATTTAGTACTGATTCCCAGGGTTTACATTTATGTCTCCTTACGTGTAAGCTTGTTCTAGAATTTTGACGAGGTTCAGTTGAATTCTTTGTTATGAAAATCGATATTTGAATTGCTTACACTTGGTTTTTTGTCGAATGCTTACCTTAATTGGCATAGATTGATTCTTTAACTATTTTATCTTATACTGTTGTTGGGTTCCGTGGTTATGGATAATAACCCGTTAACAGTATGCAATGTAAATATAGATTCATATTTGTTTTAATCAGAATGAATCCGTGGAGTCTATTGAAGGATTTATATGTTTAAATCACTGTTCATGGTTGAAAATAGATGAATATTGGAAATGATTGTTCCAGCGACTTAAGGGAATAACATGTATTTTGATCTCTATTATTTCGTAAGAATACCATCGTGTCGCAAAGGTTTTGTGGTACAGATTCTTTTGGTATATTTTTACGTCTTCAGTCTGTGCAAATTTGTGTAAAAGATTGGCAAGGGTTCAGTCGGATTCCTTGTTTTGAAATCAGTAATTAAATTTGCTTGCCTGAATTTTTATTATGCTCCGTTGATGAGCTCAGATGGAATCATATGCAATTATTTGACTTGTTACCACCGTTTGGAATCATTTGAATTCTTGGAAGGTAACCTGTATTTCTGTCTCTTATTGAACCTGATATTGGGACACTGTCGTTTGTCATTGTTTGATTTCCTTGAGTATGGAAAATTATTTCGTGTTTTGGCTCTGTTGAAATGAGTCGCGAATACCATACTTTAGACTTGCATGCACCAAGGTGAGAATAGATTTGCTATATTCTTTTCTGTTTACTCCTGTCTGACTGAGACTGATCATGTTCGGAAATTTTGTGTGATTGTCTTGGCTTAGTCTTAGGGAAACATCTAATAGCCTAATGCAATGTAGTCTATTGTTGACCGCAATTCTAGAGGTTCTTTGATTTCGAACTTGGGTCGTAAAGCCTTGTTGTGTTTGATTTTTAATTATGACAGTAATCCTTCTTGTGGTTTGACGGACTTGTTCGTATACATACTGGATGAATGCATCTCATATGTGTAGATGGTACAGTAGTGAACTTGTGCGAAGGGAAGTATGAAAGATTTGGTTCTTTCTCTTCTATTATTTTAATACTTGTTGATATCTGCCTAATAGTTGGAATTTTTCTTGTATCTTATTGGTGGAATCATGATTTGCTATGATATTTCCTTTTCTGATGAAAGTAACGATCTGTCCAATGTTACTGATCTTGGATTCAAGATACTTGTTTGGATACTTTCGTTCTTTGATTCTTAATATTTGATGAAATATTTGAGAAGTGATTAGGACTATTCTGTAACGGTGATAGAGTTACACATTTGTAGTCATTTTGTATTACAAAGGCATAGTCTGAATCATGTTTACTTGTTTGGATAATTGATCTCATTTAAACAGGGTGTTTAATGAAAACAATTGATGGATTGCAATTGTTTTAAGAGTTAGTGCTTATCATGCTCAGTTCATTGAACTGACTCATGTTGACTATTTTTGCAGATGGTTGCCGTAAGAGGTAAAAGCAATGCAAATTTGACAGGCTGATCAGATTATTTAATTTGTTTTATAATGAATTACTGCTGGAATTTATAAGTGTACTAAATGTGGAAAGATGTTTCTTTTCCGTTAGTATTGTAACAAGTATGTTGCTTACATAAAATGTAATTGTATAGTTCTGAAAGGAATGGAAATAAGTGGTTGTTACTTATGTGTTGTATTCTATTTCTGATAGTTGACCTTCTTCAGTTTTTATACCAGAAAGGTAATGTTTATTTTTGTGTGATTTGGATGCTTTTGTGATTGACAATGAAAGCTTAAAGAAAATGTGATTGAAATTATATGAGCTGTTTAGCAGATCTTATTGTTCTAGCGAAAGCAATATTGAATTTAAATAATTGTCTTTCTAAAAGATAGGTTAAAAAATGAACCTAAGCAGAATGCTAAACAAGCTGAATTAAATTACTGATCCCTAGTCTTGATTATGACAGGACATCACTTATTTGGATTCTTAATCATTTATATCCTTATACTAATAAGTATGATATAAATTCAGTTAAGAGAACTGATATAAATCAAATGGGGTTCAGATGGAAATCTCAAGTAAAGGTTATGAGATATAGTCCAATTCTGTTGTTTTAGAATCATGGATATTCTAATGACTCCTTGACGAGACCATGACCTTAATCACTCCACCATGTATTGGGTTTTATCGAGAAAGGTCGTCTTAAGGCAAAGAATCTAGGGATTTGGGAAGGCTAACCTATGGGGGAGGTCTTAAAAGTAATTTAATACTCAAAGTGCATAACGCATATTAATAAGTAGATCTTTTCGAGGTGGATTTAAAGGTTGACGGCACAAGACAACTGCAGGGTTGTACCTCCGAGAAGATTAGGATCTTCTCAAAGTTACAACAATGCAGGTGACTTATGGCGACACCCTTTGCATTGATCGTTAAGATTTACACTTGTGATCGGATTAGTTACTCAGGGACCGATTAGGAATGTGGTCAGGTTATAAGGCTGCCCAGGAGGTTCGGGGTATCTTGACACATTGGTCTAACTGCAGGGTTAAACCAGTATGTCACCATATCCATAATCCTCATGGGCATCCATATAACATTATCACCTTGTTAATCTATCTCCGAGTGATTAAGTTGTGAAAGGAAGGACTGACAGTAGTCAGTGTAGGACATTCTATATAACATAAGAATGGGGGTGAAGGGCGTATTCCAGATTAACGAGTATGTCATTAAGGAATACGAGACATAAACAGTATGTTTCAAATCTTTGGCCAAAGTATCGCAAGCTTCTGATTGCGTTGTCCTACTTCACCTAGTCCAAGGGATGAGATGCCGATAAATAATAGTAACAATTATTCAGTTAGGTTCCTTGGACAGAGCATTCTGAATCCCAGAGTAGGGAAGAGAACTGCAAGAGTAAAGTGTTAACTAAAAACACCAACTCTTATTACTCATGAATAGATCGGTAGATTACCGAGTCATGGAATGAATAGATCGGAAGTACTCCGAGTCATTACAACTGCATATGGTTGTCTGTTATATGAATGGTTATTTGATTTGTGAGTTCTAAATTATGTATTTAGAACCAGGATGCAATTATCAAAAAAAAAATAAAAAAATAAAATTTACTTGTTCTAAGGTATAAATTGGGGATGTTACACAGCTAGACCGATGTTTTCCATTTGCTTCGGTAAGGCATAGGGGAATGCGAAGGAAAAGCTTAGGATTGACTGGGTCCTCTATAGAATAATATTGAATCAGGCCACAGCCGGGGGACGCAGGACGTAGACACATTATACTTACCAGATAGATCAGATCGGCCAGGGAGAGCAGGCCCATAGATGAGATGGCGCCGGCCCCCACTATAGCAAGGATAGGGGCTTTTGATAGACCCACCCACTGCACCAAAGCCCCCTATAGATATAGACTCTGACAGACATATACATATAGAGAGAGATATAGAGAGAGATAGTAGGAACCACCCCATCCCACTAGAGATACGACTACCACCCCTACCTTTAGAGTGCAGGTAGGGACGCCTATAGAGAGTAGGTTGATGCCGGAACCAAACAACTAACACTACCCCTACCGCAGCCATCACCCTAGCCCTAGCATATAGAGAACTAGATAGGGGGCAACCAAGGAACACCCTAGCCCCAGACCCAAGGAACGATACCGGACTACTCCTATCTGACAAACAACTGGTACCCACCTAACCCCAACCCACAGACGAATACCAACAGAATCCACACACCCCCAACCCTACCCAACTCTATCTATCTATTGCTTCTTGATTGAAAAGGATCCCTGACTCTATACTCTATATATACACCTATCTATAGCTATTAGAAAGGGGTGGGGGGGTCAGCCCGCCATTATAGTGCATATGAGAGAGATAAGATATATTAGCTACGATGCACCTAGGAAGCATGGTGTAGACACCAAATTTGTGTCTTACGACCCCCCGTACCCCGCATCTCATTTCATAATGTAGCCTCATCAACTAAACCTTACACAATTATTTATTAATTACCTTATAATTAATAAATCCACATCTCCAAACCTGCCACCTCATTTCACCACCTCATCATGACCTAGTCCTATTCCTTAACTAACCTAATTAAGACCTATAACTTGGTCTACATCCACACCCATGACTAATTACTCCTCACCTGCACCAAAATCAACCTAATAATGACTTGACCAAGCCCACAACTAATTCCTCGAGAGAAAAGGAGGGAAAGTTGGCTATTTTACTAAAAATAGCCCACTTTGACTTAACCTGACATTGGTTACTACTCGACTACCGTCGGTTACGTAACCGCCATCGGTTCCCTGTAAATGACCTCCCCCAACCAAAAAACAAAGGGTTGGATTTTCATTGATCTAGAACCGGGGAATTCATTGGAAGAATCAAGAATTCACTTCGGCTGAGCAGAGACAAGTGAAGGAAAGAGAGGAGTTTGCAGAGAAGGACATCGAGCCCAAGACTGCAATTGAGTAACCGGAGCCCAGTGACACTCATCCAAGCATTGGGAGAGAAGGATAACTCATCTTGGATTTTACAAATCATCCTACCTAAACCCTACCTTCGTCATCACAGTATTTGGACCTGTATCTTCATCAGAAACTAGTAAGTAGTATCTTGTATGTTCTTTTCATAACATTTCTTGAACTTCTGAATCACAGCAATTACAAGTCTAGTCCTAGATATACTACCCAGTAACACCCTACGTCTAACTGATCATTCCTCTACCCCTACACTGCCCCCAAGAATAGTTCTCATACCCTCTGAGCCTTCTCCATCACCCCATTACCTATCCCCAACCATTTACCTAGCTTTATAAACACCATAGCCACCTTATTTCCAACCTTCACTAAAAGCCCCTAAACCACTACCCCTACCGATATCGGTTAGCAAAAACCTGGTACCAGGTGACAGTGACCGGCATCAGTCACTGTGATTTAAAACCAAAACCAGCCCTTTTCTCTATTGTTTTAACGAGGCAATTAAATTGTAATTTGGTAATAACTTCTTTGTTAGAATTTGTGTTAATTCATATTAGTAGGGGAACTGACCACCTTTGAAAGGAAGTCTAATATTTCCTGGGCCTAAGGTAATTCCCTCATTTATTGTCTAATTTGAATCTGGTGGTCTTGTATTCTTACTTGTAGGTAGTCCTTCCCAGACAAAAAGGAGTTCTTCGCAATCGATCTGATCTCTCTCTACGGTACGCGCACACCCTCTCAACATTCAACAGGTATTCCTCCTAGCCCTAACCCTTATCTGTTTCTCAAAGGAATGAAAGGATAGAAGCAACTCTATTCCAGGAACGGAAGCATTTCTGTGTGAAACATTTTGGCACGCCCGGTGGGACCCATTTTGGGTTTCTTTGTTTCTTGCTTGCTTTCACATAGGGAGCACACTTGCTATTTTCTTCTTCTAAAATATTCACAAGATATTTTGTTATCTTTTGGTAAAATAATTTGTCTTGCTTTCACATTTTTTTGCATTAGTAAAAGTCATCTTCTTTGCTTCATCGAATATCATCTTCGATTTGGGTTTAAAACACTTGCATCACATTCTTGCTTGCTGTTTTCAATTCTAGTGAACGTAGATTAAGTAACAGGTCGTACACGTGGGGGTGATATCCATGGTATTGACAAGAAATTAATCTTACTTTCACTGCACAACACATACCGAATCACATCATAATTAACACAACAGCTCAAACATCCCCCCTTTTCCGTGGTATTCCTCCACCCGATTGAGGTAACCTTATAAGCCAAAACAAACTTGACATTTCCCCTAAGTCTTCTATTTAGGATTGACATCATCTTGCGTCTAAGGCATAAGCCCAAAGTGATTAAAACTAATCCTAGGGTTAGTCTGTTAATTTTCTTGTGCATCTTGCTTGTTTTTGGTTCTGTTTCTCTGTCATACACTGTTTTCTGTGATCACTTCACAACAGTTTGGTAGGCATACTAAGCACTGTTAACCCCAAATCAGCAACTTCCTACAGATTCTTACACCAGTCCTATTCTACTGACATCGGTTAACCTACCGACGTCGGCTATAGTCTAACCGACATCGGTTACCTGACCGATATCGGTTACTGTCTTTCACAGTTCCCAAAACCAGCAACCCACCAATTCCAACACTTTGTTGTTGCTTTTGTTCCTGATAGATTGCATCCTGCTATGTACCCTTTTCCATGGTTGTTATCACTCGGAAACAAGCTGCAGCCATGGTTTCACATGCCTGCTCCATGCCTTTTCCTGAATCACCCCCTTCACATCCTATGGGGAATCCTACGGACACCAGCGAGGTTCCCAAAATCCCTGTAGGAGATAAGGAATTTGTGAAATTTTTGGATGCTAATCCTAGCGCTGTACAATACTATTTGTCTCATGCCCCTAACCGTACACCCGATGGTCAACTCCTTGTTGGCATGCCTATTAGTATAGCTACTCATTTAGCTCCCTCTCCACCTGATAATTCCGCCTTGCCTTCTTCATCCTTAGCCCCGTCACCCAACTCAGTAACTTCAGAGGTTCTTACGGCACAGATTGGCTTTCCTTTTGTTAATCTGGGGCCCCACGTATCATTACTGCCAACTACTCCTACCTCGTCTCTCTCACAGACTGCTCCTTTCATAACTTGCTCTATGCCACCTATTCACACAAGCTTTCCTTCTCAAGCTTCGCCCACCTTTTCATTTCCACACACGTATCCGGTGACTTCAACATCTTATATAGGACATCCCTATTCAGTCGCCTCAACATATTCATCCTTAATACCTTATCAACATTTAACCCCACCGTTGTCTAGTGGTGGCCCTTGGCCCAATTCCCCTCCGTTTATGGCAACCACACCATCATCTCATCTAACTAATGATTTAATCAAACAAATGATGGACAAAATGAAAAATCTGGAGGCTTTTGTTTCAGGAAGCCATAACACCCTGACATACGAGCAAGTTTGTCAGGAGCCTATCCACCCTTCTGTCCCCCTTCATTCATATCCTCCTCAATGGGAATTACCAAAATTCACTCGTTTTAATAGTAAGGAGGATCCTCAACAACATTTGTGATCATTTAGACATGCCTGCTATCTGATTGCTCATGATGATGCCTTACTACTCCGCACCTTTCCCATGTCCTTATCAGGACCCGCCTTGGAGTGGTACAGTGCTTTAACCCAGCACTCAATCTTCTCTTTTAACCAATTAGCCCAATCTTTCTTGGATCATTTCTCCATTAACATTGCCAAGAAAGTATCTATCACCGACCTCTATGCCATTCGACAATTTGAAGACAAATCTATCGCAGATTTCGTTGGACAATGGTGGGGCCCTTATCAACCAACTTACTTATGCCTTGCCTCAGGCCAAACTTATCGAACTCTTTACGCAGGCCTGCGCTAAGCACATTTCTCCTACCCTCCAAATTCAAACTTTCCGCACATTTGACGAGGCCTTTACTATGGCTCGAAAACTAGAGATTCGAGCCTTAGAGGAAGAGAAATTGCGGTTGTGCAACAAAAACCCCAATTTCTGAACCCAAGACTCCACCAACAAACCTAACACCACCAATTCTCACACATCGGCTGCTTTAAAATCAAAAGGAGCTGTCCATGTGGTGATGGTCAAATCCCAAGCACTGTCTAATACTTCGCCAAAAAACCACCTATAAGTATAAAGGCGAGCCCATCAATTATACTCCCTTGGGAGAAACTTATGGTGTGATATTGGAAAAATTGCTCAAGGCAGGAGCTATTACCTTACCTCCTGTTAAACCTCACTCCGGGTTTGATTCCACCCGCGCTATACCTTCTTGGTACAAAGAAAATGACTTCTGTAACTTCCACCGCGTGAAGGGACACAGTCATGAAAACTGCAAGATGTTGAAAAACATAGTGCAAGAAATGGTTGATGCAAGGGATATAGCCCTCGATAATCCTAATGCCCCTGCTAACCGAAATTTGAAAATCTTCAACAAACCATTCCCGAACCACTCATCTAACAGTAACATAAACCAAGATATCTTAGCCGAGGAGAGTGTTCATGAAATCCATGCAGTCTTCGACTCCCAGCCAAAAGCCTCTATCGAGAAAATTCTGAATCAAGCCTCTTCACTAACGCAGGAACCCGAACCCCCTTCACCACCATCAAGACAAGACGAAATCCTTGCCGTTCCTTTACCCATAAAGGAATTAACCACCCAGAATTCTCTTCTCATAGATGAGCCTTCTTACACCACATCTTTGCAAGACTGTGAGTGGATGTTATCTAACTTATCTATTTCCCAAACATCTCCTTCTACCACTCTTGCTGTATAAGAGGAAGGCTCGCCACTTGTTTCTATCATCCTTCGAAGAGAAACCCCTCAAACTGACATCACCAAATTCTTTAATCATGATGGATCCTCTCAAACATGCCCTCCTACCTATTAGTTCTTCATCGCCTAAATCTTTTCAGCGACCAGTTGACCTCTTAACGCCCATTGAATACAGTGCCTCATTTACCCCCTATATCACACCCACAGTGGACCGGAATCACAACCCACCTTTCTTCCATACAAAAGTTCCTATTCACACGTGAGGATTGTCACCTCTCAGAAGATAGACGAGTCCTATGGGAACGTTTGAGTACATCATATTCTACTCAAATGCAGATGACCGATCCAGACGCCTCTACCATATACCCGAAGTGTTTACAAAAGCTTAAAATGCCTATGTCCTCATCTTCACCCCCCTCATCTCTACCAAATACCTCATCCACCTCTATTGACCTAACCAAACCTTCCCCTATGCTTGGGACCTCACCAATACCCAGTCTAACACACCCACCTAAAAGGTTAGATTTATCCAAAAGTAAAGCCGTCCATCCACCTACGAGACAAAATCGAGCCCCTAAAACCTAAGTCCAATCTATGCCTCTGTCACAACTAAAACCCTCACCGTCACACCTACCTTCTATATTGGGACCTCATCCCTCCACCTTGCATCAATACATCATACCTCCTGCATTTTCTTTAAAACGACCTACACCTTCTGCACCCATACAAAGATCCAAGGGTATATCAACACCATCACCCCAAGTATCATGTCCACCTATCAACCCTAAACAAACTCCATCATCAAAGGATTTGTTTGTTGTCACTCCTCTTTCTCCGTGGTTGTTTTCTGCTACCACGTCATCTGACCAGCTAAACATAACTTCTGCGCCGAAGAAGTCATGTGTAGTTAAATCCAATTATCAAAACCCCTTGGCTAAGCCGCCACCCGTACAAATCAACCATACCCAGTCATTACCGAAACCTACCCAGTCAATAGCCTCATCTTCCTCTGACTTTGACCCGCTCAAAGGGTCTTATGCCAAAATCCTTGCTATGTTGGTGGAGAATACAACCATTTCCCTACCCCCACTTAGACCCTATGATCCATCTAAACCTCGACCTATAGGTTATGATGAGTCTAAAATCTGCGCTTACCACCACACACCAGGACATTATGTAGAGGGATGCAAAGCGTTGAAAGCCATACTTTATCAGTCACCTCTCTCAGATAGAAAGGTTAAGAAAGACAACTTACAAAGGGAGAGACCTCTAACTTCAATCCCCTCTCCTATCCCACCTATCCCCGCCTCACCAAGATCTATCATTATTATAACCCCACCTACTCGAAGACCTATGACTTATCCCTACTGTCTTCCTCCTCTCGTGTTCATGAGATCAACATGATTAGTGTTGCTACTCAAGGGCAGA
Source organism: Taxus chinensis (assembly GCA_019776745.2). Taxonomy (NCBI): domain Eukaryota; kingdom Viridiplantae; phylum Streptophyta; class Pinopsida; order Cupressales; family Taxaceae; genus Taxus; species Taxus chinensis. The sequence goes on from CM034156.1 coordinate 196,796,898, forward strand.
AAAACAATGGGAAAGCTAAAGAAAGCACACCTGCGGCCTCTCTTTCTCCGTCCGCCATCTCGATCACCCCACCACCTAAAGTGGTTATTCATGGACCTACCTACCCCGTCTCTAATGGAGTTTCCCACCGAACCATGATCAAACAGCTTCACCAATCACCTGTAAAAATGACACTATATGATCTCATTCAAACCTCTAAATCTCATCGATAAGCTCTCGTTGAAATCCTTCAACGGTATAAAGGTCTTACCTAATGAAACCTTGCCCATTACCTCCATCTTAACACCCAAACACATTGAATCTCTCACCAAAAAATCTACTACTTCCGTCCCTGTGTAGCAAACCGCTACTGTCAATTTCTCCAAAGACAAAATTGTTGACTTTGGTGTAGAAGATCCCGACCCCGCTCTTTTCATCTCATCTTACATCCGGGACATCTGTGTACATCGTGTTATGATTGATGGAGGTGCTAGCCTAAACATCATCTCTTCCAAAGCCTTTCAATAAATGAATATCCCTTCTAGCTACATGTGTGCCAACCCCACCATGTTGCGTTCATTCAACGATGTTATTACTTCTACCTTAGGCACTGGTAATCCTTAACATTCGTGTAGGGCAACGTACCTTGCCTGAACTATTCTATGTCATTGAGGGAAAATTCTAATACAACATGTTGGTAGGCCACCCTTGGATCTGGGCTATGGGATGTATTCCCTCTACCTTACATAGATGCATAAAATTTGAGTACGAGGGGAAGTCCTACACCGTAAGTTGATCCTCCCCCATTCAAAACCTACAATATGTTATATCTCCCTAATGATGTGCTTGTACCAGTCAAGACACTCATTCATCCAACCCAACCATCCACTTCAACTACACCTCTACCATCCATCTTAACCACACCTACACCTTCAACCGATGAAACCGTCGTTGTAAATACCGCTTCCTTTTCTGCGGACAACATCCCAACCTCAGACCCCTTAGTAGATGTTTTTCAATGCCTTACGCTGGGGGAGTATCACCTATATAATGTTAGCTCTTTCCATACCCCACAAGAGTATGGACAGTTACATGCACATACTACCTACGACCGTCGTGTGGGGGAGGTAATCTCCTATGGACCACCTAATTGCCGCACCAACCTAATGGATGGGGGTGTCGGTGCATCCTCCGTTACCCCTGAACCTCCCCTTGGAGTGTTTTCCTTCCAATCCGATTTTCAATACCTAAAAAATTGTCATTTCTCCCTCACCTTCTTAACTCGTTATGCTTGGAAAGGTTTTGGTTTTGGTCTTTATGAACAAGGCCAACATACAATCATTCTCCATGACTACACGCAAACATAAAGATCGTAGTGGTCTTGAATTTCCTGAAACACTTACACTAAAGAAGCCTCGTGTCAGTTGTATCCTAGAAGATGATAATGTCACCCCTACAGAACCATCATCACCCATTTTGCCATCGTCACCCACATAATCGAAAGACCCTGAATCTATCCCTCCTAACTTTTTTTTTTCATAAACGCTATCTTCCTAGGTCCCCTCACTTATCAACACGATAATGAGGACCCACCTTCTCTTCCCCTTCTATATCCAGACATGATCAAAGAGGATTCACCTTCAATTAATGTTGTTGAGTTCTAGGATGACGACTCCATCCTCACTTACCTTGGTGCGGATGACTCTTATATTCAACGCACCTTACCATCCAAAACTCAAACCATGTTGAATGAGTCGACTATAGAAATCAACATCCACACCATGGACGATCCTCACATTGTGAAGATCGGACAATCTCTTACCGCATCAGAACAAGCCGCCTTTACTACCTTTCTCCGTGCCCGCAACCAAGCTTTCGCTTGGTCCTACGCTGACATGCCAGGAATAGATCCTGACATTGCTGTCCATAACATTACCCTAAAACCTGATTCCAAACCAGTTAAACAGAAACTAAGAAAAATGCATCCACACATTGCCCTCTTGGTCAAAGAAGAGCTTCAATGACTCCTTTCTGTTTCCTTCATCTTACCTATTGACTATACTCAATGGATTTCTAACATCGTACCTGTTACTAAAGCAACTGGGGGACTTCGGATATGCATGGATTTATGAGACTTTAACCTCGCTTGCCCGAAGGATGACTTCCCCCTCCCAAGTATTGATTAACTTGTTGATCTCACTGCGGGCCATGAGATGCTTTCTCTCATGGATGGCTTCTCAGGATACAATCAAATTTTGGTAGCCCCGACCGATCAACATAAAACTACCTTCATAACTCCTTGGGGAACCTTCTGTTATCGTGACATGCCGTTTGGCCTTAAGAATGTTGGTGTGACCTATCAGCGGGCTATGAATTACATTTTTCATGACATTATGCACACTATCCTTGAGGATTATGTCGATGATCTTCTTGGAAAATCTAAACATCGCAGTACACATCTCGATGTTTTAACCATTATTTCGATCACCTGTTACAATAATGTGTTCGTCTTTAACCCAAGAAATGTGTCTTTGGTGTCCTTTCAAGAAAAATTCTTGGTTTTATCGTCTCTTTGAGTGGCATAGAGGTCGATCCAGCTAAATTCAAAGCTATCCTATAAATGCCTCCACCTACTAACCTTAAATAATTATGTAGTTTGCAAGGTAAACTCCAATCTATCCGGTATTTCATCTCCCAACTCTCAGATCGATGTCAACCTTTCCATCACCTCCTTAAAAAGGACATTGCCTTTCAATGGAGCAAAGAGTGCCACCAAGCCTTTGAGGCTCTTAAAGCCTATCTCTTGCAGCCACCTGTGCTTATCCCACCTCAAGACGATCGCCCTTTCTACCTTTACCTTTCTGCCACTGACCATGCTGTAGGAGCCATGCTCGCACATTGCGACTTCGAGCATCGATAACAAGCTATTTATTACATAAGTCGTACTCTCGTGGATTACAAGACTAGGTATACACATGTAGAAAAGTTGTGCCTAGCCTTATCATTCGTAGCCACCAAATTCCGACACTACCTCCTGAATCACAAAACTTTTTTCATCACCAACACGGACCCCATTCAGTATATGTATGCCAAACCACATCTAAACCAATGCATCGCCCGATGGATTATGCTCCTCGCTGACCTCGACCTTGAATTTTTACACCAGAAGTCAATCAAAGGACAAACTATCGTAGACCAACTAGCGGAAGCCCCTTTACCTGGGGAGCAATTTACCAATTTTAATTTCCCTGACGAACTCATCGCCACTCTTTCACTCAGTGAGGAGTTGTATCCAATGACCCTCTTCTTCGATGGATCCAAATGCCAGTGCAGCGGAGGAGCCAGCGTTGTTCTCATTCTTATTGACGCTGAGCCTATGCCTCTTTCCTTCTGGCTCAATTTCCCCTGCAATAATAATACAATGGAATACGAGGCCCTTGTTTTGGGTCTCCAGGTTGCGTTACACTTAGGTGTCAAATCTATTAACATCTTTGGTGATTCTCAACTGGTTGTCAATCAAGTTATGGGAATCTACTAATGTAAAAATGAGGAACTTCAAAAGTACAAACATTACGTGAATTTACTTTTGACCTTATTTACTCATTATTCTATCCAAACCATTCCCTGCTCCACTAAAAAATTTGTGGATACTATGGCTTGCTTAGCCTTGCAAATTCCTACCTCACCAACTGACTTTGACATATCCGTCTTGGTCCAACAACTCTTTGCCCCATCTTACTCCGCCCCAGATGTTTGTATGATAAATAATGTGTCTGCTAATTCGTAGGATACCTGGTATCACCAATTTCACAACTATCTTACAACCTCTGTTCTCCCACCTGACCTTACTAGTAACGAAAAACGTGCTTTTCTTAAAAGTGTTTCTCGTTATGTCATTGTAGGGGGACTCCTCTATAAATGTGGGCTTTGATGGCATCCTCCTTCGATGTCTAACCGGCGCGGAAGATCACCTATACCATCCAACAAGTCCACGATGGTATTTGTGGTGGAAATTTTAGTGGCCTGGCCATGGCCAAACAGAATCCTTCGCCTAGGCTATTATTGGCCTACTCTTAATAACGACTGCTACGAATATGTTAAGCGTTGTGTTATGTGTCAACAACATGCCAACCTTTAACATACTCCTAGCCATCCGCTACAGGTCGTGCATGAGATCTTTGGCCTTTCTCACAATGGGGTTTAGACCTTATCGGTGAGATTCACCCACCCTCTTCGCAACGTCACCGTTGGATAATCACATCAACCGCATATTACACTAAATGGGTGGAAGCCATTCCACTCATTTCAACTAAAAAAGAAAAAATCGTTGAATTCATTAACCATCACATTATCTGTCGTTTTGGCATTCCTCATCGCCTGATAATAGATAACGGAAAATCTTTCAAAAATAAGTTGTTACAAGACCTTTATGACAATTTTGGTATCAAACTTAGCTTCTCATCACCTTACTATCCACAAGCAAATGGTTAGGCCGAATCTTCTAATAAAACCCTAACCAAAATCCTCATGAAAGTTGTTAACAATTCTGGAAGCAATTGGCATGATCATATCCCCTTTGCCCTTTGGGCTTATCGGACTAGCATTCGCACCTCCACTAATTCCACCCCACTCTCTTTGGTATATGGTACCGAGGCTGTCTTGCCTCTCGAAATACAAATACCCTCCCTAAAAATATCTCCTTCAGGATATTCTCACCAATGATAATTTCCGCCAAGAGCGGTTAGCCCAATTGGAGTTTCTTAACAAGCGCCGTCTTACAGCTCTTTGACCATCTTCAAATCTATCAAAAACGCATCAAGCGTGCTTATGATAAATGCAACTCCATGAGCGTACCTTTAAGGTTGGTGATCTTGTCCCTCAAAGAGAATCAACATGTAACCAAACTAGAAAAGAACAAACATGTAAAATTTACTCATAATTGGATTGGGCCCTACATTATCACTCATACTTACAGATCAGGCACTTACCATTTAGCTTCGGTTAATGGTAAACCTGAGCCTAAAACCCTTAATGCCTTGCATCTCTGACCATTCTATTATTGAATTTAGTGTTATATCACTTCTTATCTACCTTGTGCTCATCCCTTGAGCTCATTTACTACCTCATACACTTTTGTTCCATGCATCTCAAAATAGAATCAAGCTCACGTGATTTGGTCATTACCTCCTCTTAAAAAAAAGAGAGATGCCTTCCCCTTTTTTAGTCTGGTCCATGACTTAAAAGTATCAAAATAACATGTTCTCAATTGTACACTTATGGGATATTCTTGAGTCAAACTTCCTACAAAACTAAATGCCTCATGCCAAACGGACATCTAGACCTCTAAAGTTATAAATAGACTGCTCCCTCAAAGGATAGCTATGTGCAAAGCCACTTCTACTATTATAAATAGACTTCTCCCTCAAAGGATAGCTATACACAAAAACCACATCTGCTACTATAAACAAACTACTCCCTTGAAGGACAGATATAATATGTCAGCCTTTATTAGAAGTTTCTCGCATTGATCAGCTTCGTGAAGACCTCAAGAAAAACAAAATACATATCCCCTGTGGACTTCCTGCATTGATCAGTCTATATCTAGAAAAATAAAAAACAGTATTCCAAAGCACTTTTGAGTCATGGACTTGTCTATTTAGGTTTGGTTTTTCTTTCATCAGAATAATCACCTTATAATAAGCTCTCTGCACCCCAGCTATACCAGCCACCTCACCTCACCATTCGTCTACGCAACAAAACTCAAGGGACGTGACGTATATCCGATATATTGTGATTATACAACTATTTTCACCTATCAACTTCTCGCCTATGCAAGGCACCTAGGGATTCAAGTCCATCCTATGTTAATATGTGGTTTATTTAGTTCTTCTCAACTACAAGACACTTTTGCCTCTTTTACTCGACTCTAGGATTGTGTGTTGACCTTAATCAAGACAGGATTCCCTATTACTTGGGTAAGCTAACTTTCATTTTACCTATACCTACACCAACATCACCAGTCCCTTACCAACACCAACAACATTACCCTACCAATATCAAATTTTTTTTTTACTAACCAACAAATTGTATAACCACAAACAAATTGCCTGAATTCACCTCTCCCTAGTCTTAAGGAAGAACTACATTGGTTTGAGGCCCCTCCTTACTTTGTGCAATGGGATATGTAGGCAGCACTTCAGGAGACATGGGGTCTCCCAAGGTTAGCTCGACCATCCCCTACCATAACCTATCGTGTGTTGTAAATATAAATATTTTTGTGTATTTCTATTTTGACAACATTCATCTTTATCCTTTCTTCAAAAATAACATAAAACATTCAAAAACACAACCCTTCTTATTATTATCTTAACTCAAATAAACATACATATTCTAGTTTTATTTAGATGTTAAACAAATACATCTTCTCTATCATCAACGCGTAGGTTGGCATCCTTATTTATTCTTATACTCCTATAAAATTCACTTAGACCCTTGCACCTCCTCCCAAATCAGGTGATGATCGTGATCGTCGACGCCGCTTGCACTTGGTCTCTCCATCCTCAAAGGTGCCACTGCTATTGGTTCCTCCCACTGATCTTCCAACATTTCCTGTAACATATGAATACGCCCTCTCGTGTGGCAGGAATCTCACCTCTAGTCTCTCCACTCGTGACTCTGCAACCACTAACAATCTCGTCGTCTCATTCACCCGCGTTTGGAGCTGATGAACTAAACCCTATAGATGATTTCTCTCCGCTGTAATCACAACTATGTCAGGGTAATCGGCCCTCTCCGGTGACACCTCGCAGCTCTACTACCCACCATAATCTATAAGCCTCTGTCACTCCTGCAACCATTACCCTGCGATCGACTACTATCTCTTCTGGTCCTTCTGGAGGTGTCGGCCGGGGAGGTGAGAATGCTACCTCGGTGTCGATCCTCATGTATGGTCTATAAGCCATAGGTATATCCCCTGAACAAATCCAAATTGTCACTGCACGCGATCTAGAGGAATCCTCTTGTATTCACCTGGCCTGTGCCCTGCGATCCACCTCAATCGCTCTACACCCCTCAACTCCTCAGCTATGTGCTCTGTCACCGTATAGTTCCCGTAAGGTCTCCAAAAAATATCTACAATCGTCACCATCTCCCATACCTGCCTATAATACTCGATGTCATCTATCACGGCCCTGGGATCTCGCCTCTTGTTCTATCTGGGACCCATCGTCTGAATCCCAACCTCTGCACGCCTGTCTCTCCCGACTGGATGGGTCGGCCTATTGATCGTACACAAATAATGTGCTCATAGGCCCCAAAAATGTAATAAGTATGAACAATCCAGTGTCATCCTGTGTTTTCACCTGCAGGCCCATAAACCCCTGTATAACTCTACCAGATATGCGGGTGCCCATAAGAAAGTCACGCTCCTTTCTATCATTTCCCAAATAACACTCATCAATGCTTTTGGAAATCTTTCCCCCTCCACCCTCGGTAATGCATAATACCCCACCGCTATCATTAATACCACTGTCAACCTTGTTTCCTTAGGGTGTGTTGCATACATTGTACCATAAGTGAATGTCAAACCTCACTGTGTCAAATCTCGTGCAGCTGAACCAAATACCGCTGTTATCACTCCCCGCCTCGTGCTAGGCAACGCCTGATACACTGGTCTTCCTGTAATTGGGAGCCTCAAAATTCTAAACACATCTTCCAACATCACTGTCATCTCCCCTGTTGGTAGATAGAAGGTATTCTTTTCCGGATTCCACCTCTCAATCAGTGCCTGCAACATAGCATGATTGCATGCGATTCATGAATAATAGTGGATCCCACTTAACCCCACACGGTTTATCAATGCCCATTCATCTGGTGTTACATCCACTCGGATTCGTGACAACAAAGCTAGCACACTATCATTCATCCTCAATCCTGCCTCTACCTACATACATCAAAATGACATACAACCATTCAATAAATTAAATCCCCAAGTGTTTTTTCTCACATTCTGGAAATTCCTACAGTAACTGGTATCGGTTATATATAACCAATACCGGTGTAATAACTGATACCAGTTATCTCTAAATGATATCGGTCACTATCAATCCTATACAGCTTGCTTAAAACCACCACCTATGATAATATTTTTGCTCGTTTACTCCTCTCTATACCTATAAACATACGTGAACACCCTGCTTACCTACCCCATAACATTCACTCTATCCCAAACCCTTGCCTATCACCTTTTCTTTCTCATCTCTACCCTCTTACCTTCTCTCAGCCTATTCATCAAAACATGCAAGAATTAAAATACAACCAAATAGTTTACCTCTCGGGATGCAGCAGCTTGGGGTGGAACTTGTCTTCCCTCTCATCCCTGCCTGTTGGATGTTTCTCCTCGTCCAGCCATGTTCATCACCCTCTTCAAATATAACTTGCCTTTCTACCTTCTTAATCTCATCCCACACTCACTTTACTTGTCTCTTTCCTCCATATCACTCAATTATTTCATGAAATTACCTGTATCAGTCGTCAAACAACGTCACATTCATGTATTTAACTTGTTGCATGACTCTAAAAATAAGAACTCTAAAAATAAGACCTTAAGTTGCCGCCCAAGCTTTTCTATTTTTAGAAAAGCTCGTTTTGGCATAACTGGTATTGGTTACCTAACCGATATCGGTCCACAATCTACCGACGTCGGTTAGCTAACTGATATCGGTCACATGCCTCTTTTTTTCTTAAACCGGGGCCTTTTCTTTATTTCTTGCAAATTTTTGTGGCGCCTGCCTCTTTTTCCTGCAAAACAACAGCATTATCAATATTTGTCATCAAAATCACATCAATATATCATCACAATTTCATCAACATCATCTATCTACAATAAAACAAACATCAACAAAATGCGTACGACATTGCAATATCTACATCAAACCCATCAGTATATACACCATTTGGATCTAACTCATCATCTATACACTTTAAATTTCAAAAACCATCGACAAAACACATAAAACATTTTATACACAACATGTGGATCAAAATCATCATCTCTATATATATCAATATTTCAAATATACAACTTGCCCTGTATGGGGGCCTCTGTGATCTCAAAATAGTACAAAGCCAGCACGCAGGCCGCAATCACTATCAAATTCTGCCTCCTACTCGCTCCATTTTTCAAACAACTTCAATTTATTCATTATTTTATTAAAAACTTGGATTCCTACCCAAAACCCAAATCTAGCTTAAAAACATTAAATTCACATAATTAGAGGTTTAGAGCCTACCGGTACGATGACACGTCGTCGTGGTGGGGATAGGTGGTGGTGGTCCAGCTGGTCTAGCACCTCCTGCTCCTCCTGGCTATGCCATGGCTATAAATCTCCTCAACTGGGTTTCTCCACCAATCAAATTCTACCTCCTACTCACTGGGGTCTACCAATCACTCACTTCTCCACTCAAATAATGCCACCTCAGCCGACAAACTCACCAATATCACTAAAACACCTCAAACAACTAAATTTAGTTTTCAAATTGACAATGTGACAATGACAGGCCGTATTTTTCTTTTTATAGGTTTTTGACCTATAACCGATATCGGTTATATTGTAACACTCTGAACTATTGTTACTTCCTCCTGAGCATTCAAGTGTTGATATATGATTTCTTCTGTAAAAAGGACGTGTTCCTTTGATTGTGAAGTCATGCTTGATATGGATTGTATCTTCTTTGCTCTTGAAGATCTTTGTCTGAGTCAGGATATGCTTGGACTCTTTTATTTCTTTCATTTTTAGCACCTGAGTTTAATTTGATTTCGGGGGTGAATTGTGGATTTACCCATCTTTATGACTCAGCCTTGGATCAGTTGCATTGATCCAAGAGATGTTTTAAGTTTATTCTGGATGAGCCAAAAATTATAGACCTTACGAAGGTTGTAAGGTCTGAATGTGTGGAATGAGCAATTCAGGAGTTAACTCAGGCTGATCTTGTTATATGAACTGGTTCTTGATATCGTAATATTAGGAAGGTCTAGACCTTGAGCCAGGCAATAAATTTTGGTATACATATTGCTAGCTTATTATCAATGCTGGATTGAATCCATTTCAGGAATGTATATCTGTTGGTTCTTATACTGAATGATTCTATTTGTAGACCTAGACTGGATTTATTAAGGTTAATAACCTAAACCTAAGCTATAACCTATGGGTTGGATTAGTGCTAATCTAACCTAGCCCTAAACTATAAGCTAAATGTTTCTAAGGTTAGTGACCTAGCACTAAGGAAGTTAGACTAAGTATCACCTTAAGATCTAACCTATGTTTCTAACCTAACTAATGACTATGGATGAAGGGGGGCCTATGAAGGGGTGTGAGCCATAGGCAATAGTTTCTATGGCATTAAATGAAAGGGATAAGCATGAAGGACAAGGGATTTGGTGGAGATTTCAAACGGCCAACGAGACTGACGTGGCAAAGTCGCCAAATTTGGAAATGATCTTGGGTTTTCATTTGTCCATCGCCAACTATGGTGGTCGATGGAAATGGAGATTGAGTGGGAATTTTGGAGTAAATGCAATTAATGAACTCGGTTCCCGAGCACGGATTGCTTGGGAAGGCATGCAAAATGGAAAAATAGTTGGTTGTTTGGTTTTCCATACACTCCGGTTTTCTCTCTGTTTGATCACTGGTTCTTCGAACCAGTCTACTTGGTGTTGCATGGTAACTATGAGAATAAGTAGCTCTTTTCTCTGTCGAGGAAAGTTTATAAGGCATGGAAATAACAAATTATTATTGTTGAATCTAACATGGAAGAAGAGGAGAAGACTCGAGCTCATTCAGAGATCTTCTTCGGATTTTTAAGTGGCATTACCAGGCATGTTAGGCCCTAACTTTTAAAAATCTTTCTTTCCTTCAAATGATTTCATTAGAACAACTCTGTTCAGATGATTTTTGGTTTAGTTGGTTTTAATGGCAGCAATGTATGAATTATCTTGTTGTGTTTTCATGCTGGCTCGACTATTTAGTTGATTCCTTGCTGGGTGTACATTTGGTTTCATGTTGTCGAATTATCTTGCTGTGTTTTGCATTTTGGTAGATTCCGAAGAAATTCTTGCAATGATAATGTATGAAATTGGCTCTGTGGGAGTCCATGTATTGTTTTCTTGTTTGATTCAGAATTCAGTCGAAACCTTGCTGTTTTCACTTGTTGAAAATGATACTATTGGAATTCTTAAAATGTATAGTATATTTCGACTTCTGTAGAAGTTTAGTCATGAGTACTATATGTTATTGTTGCTGTTGGAATTCTTGAAATGTATAGTATATTTCGACTTCTGTAGAAGTTTAGTCGTGAGTACTATATGTAATTGTTGCTATTGGAATTTTTGATATGATAGCATGTTTTGGCTTCTGTAGAAGTTCAGCCATGAATACTATATGTTATTGATACTGTTGGAACCCTTGCAATGGAGATAGTATGTTGTGACTTCTGTATAGGTTAATTGAGAATACTACATGGGTTTGACTCCTTTCGAGTCCTTGAAACGTTATTAATGTTTCAACTTCGGTAAGAAGTTTTGTTGAGAATTCTGTTGGAATCCTTGTAATGTATAGTATGTTTTTAACTTCTGTAGTAGTTTCATAGTGCATACAGTTGGGATCCTTGAAATGGGTGGTTTGTTATTGACTTCTGCGGAAGCTTGTTGTGGATACTCATTGGCTTTGAGTCTGTTGAAGTTCTTGAAATGTAACTAGTGTTTCTACTTCTGTGTAAGCTCAGTTGTGAATACGGTTGGTATTGACTCAGTGAGAAACCTTGAAATGTATCTCGTATTTCAAACTTCTGTCTAAGCTTGGTTATGAATGTTGTTGTCTTGTTATGAATACTAAATGTTACTGACTTCGATGGAGTTCTTGGAATGTAATTTATGTTTTAACTTCTGTAGAAGTTTTGCTGTGAGTACTTTTAGGATTCTTGAATTGTTGTCGTATGAATTCAACTTTAATCGAAACCTGGGTTATAAGTACTGGTTGGAATTGACACTGTTGGAGACCATGATATACTGCGTGTTGGCTCATTTCTCAATTTTAGTCTTTGCTGAGCATGCATATTGTTTTGACTCTTTCTTAATATTGTTGTGTTATATTTCATAGCAGCTCGATGAAACTTTGAGGAAAATTATTAATAGGGAATTCGGCTTCTGTGAAGACCGTGTTGTGATTATTCTTCTTGAAATCGACTTCTAATTTACATCCTTGTTGTATAATCATAGGGATTTGATTAGTTGAATGAAGCTGTGTATGTTGCTGAGTGTTGTGACTTAGTGGGAATGTCACTATGTTTGCACATGGTTACCTCTTCTGTTATTGTGTTATCTAGTCTTGTGCTTGACCAAGGTAAAGAGTTACTAGCTGTGCCATGACAGGCGATGGAGTTGGATTATTTATTAATGCTTGTTGCGTGAACTCTTGAATCGTTTAGTAGCTACAGGTGACCTTTATATTTGGAATTAGATGGAACTGTAGCTCTTCTTGTAATTTCGACTGTTTAGTCGCATGCGTAAATGTTTTTGCATTAATCGGTATAGTTCAGAATGTTATTGACTTAGGATTCTGATGGACTCTATTTCTTCTTGTAGACTGTAATTTATATGTTGATGTATAAATAAGTTGAAGGGAAAATTCTCTCTCTCCTAGTCAGGAAACCTTGTGTGCTCTCTTCTTGCATCCATTTGCGATCTCTATGGTAAGGGCATAATAAGAATAAACTGAGGTATTGTATGGAGAGACTGGTATAAAATGTGTGCTGCTGTATAAATAGGTATACTTGTCAATACCATTGAAATGTGTTAGGTTGATAAAAGAATTAAGACTGTGAGATTGTTGAATGTTTTAACTGTCATTGAGAAATTGTAGAAACAATCTTGTAGGAATTTTGTTGTCTTAAGAATGGCTGTATTCATATGTTCTTAGTCTCTAACATATAGGATGAATAGCCTAATTTAAGTTTGGAATGTGAAGAAATGATTTCATTTAAACAAGTTGTTTAATGAAAACAATTGGTGGATTGCATTTGTTTTAAGAATTAGTGCTTATCATGCTTAGTTCATCGAACTGACCCGTGTTGACAATTTTTGTAGATGATTGCCGTAAGTGGTAAAGGCACGTAGATCTGATATGATGTTCAGATTGTTTAATTTTGTTTTATGATGAATTTCAACTTGATTCCCTAAATGTACTACTTGAAGAAAGATGTTCTTTTGCTGTTGAGTATTGTATCAAATATGCTGAATGCATAAAATGTATTTGATTAGCTTTGAAATGAATGAAATGAGGTATTTGTTACTTATGTGTTTGCATTCGTATCTTGATGGTTTGATCTTCTTCAGTTCGAATGATTTTAAGAGCATTGTTATTATTGTATAACTTGGAGACCTTTTTGATTATCTAAGTAAGCTTGCAAGGTTATGTGACTGAATACTTATGATTTTTTAGTAGTTCTATTATGTTCTATCTAAAGCTAAATTGGAATTTAGATCACTATCTTTCGAGAAGCTAAGGTTAAAATAAACCTCAACAGGAAGCTAAATGAGCTGAATAAATTATTACTTCCTAGTCTTGATCTAAGTCAAGACAACGTTTAATTGGATTTTTAATCACTATATCTCAATACTAATAAGTAAAATATATTTCAGCTATGAGATCTGATATATAAACCAAAAAGGGTTTGGTTAGCAATCTCATGTGAACATTAAGGGTTATTGTCCAGTTTCGTTGATTTAGATTTATGTTTTTATATGAACTCCTTGTTGGGACCTCAAGTCTTAATAACTTCTCTTTGTGTAATGGGTTTTATTAAGAAAGGTAATCCTAAGGTGAGGAACCCAGGGGTTGGGAAAAGACTACCCTAAAAGGAGCATCATAAAGTATAACTTTAACTCAACATATGTAACACTTATATATAAGTAGATCTTTTCAAGGTGGATTTGAAGGTTGATGGCACAAGTCAACTGCAGGGTTGTACCTTCGAGAAGATTAGGATCTTCTCAAAGATATAACAATACAGGTGACTTATGGTGACACCCTTTGCATTGATCATTAATATTTACACCTTAAACTCGAACAAGATTTACTCTGGGACTGGTTAGGAACGTGGTTATGTTATAAGGCTGCCCCAGGAGACTCGGGGTATCTTGACACATTGGGTTAACTAGGGTTGACCCAGTATGTCAGCGTATCCCTAGCCCTCGGGAGCATCCCTATAACGTTGACATATTACTAATCCATTCCTGAGTGAATAACTTGGGGTTGGAGAGACTGACAGAAGTCAGTATAAGACATTCTACATAACACAGGAATGGGGTGAAGGACGTATTCTAGAATGATGAGTATGCCGTCAAGGAATACAAGACATAAGCAGTATGTTTCAAATCTTTGGCCAAAGTATCGTAAGTTGTTGATTGTGTTGTCCTATGTCACCTAATCTAAGGGACGAGATGCCGATGAATAATGGTAACAATTATTCAGATAGGTTCCTTGGATAGAGCATTCTGAATCCCGGATTAGGGAAGAGAACCGCAAGAGTGATGTGTTAAAATAAAAATGCCAACTCTTTGATACTCATGAATAGATCGGTGGATTATTGAGTCATGGAATGAATAGATCGGAAGTACTCCGAGTCATTACAGCTGCATATGGTTATCTGTTATAAGAATGGTGGTTTTGATTTGTGAGTTCTAAATTATGTATTTAGAACTAGGAAGCATTTATAAAAAATAATAAATTTACTTATTCTAATGTTCTTAAATGGGGATGTTACATATATTGTGCCCTAAACCACCGGTATCGGTCATGTAACCGATACCGGTCATAGCTAACTGATATCGGTTTAATACCTTTTTCACCACAATTTCTACCCTTATTCACCAATCTCCCTTTCTCACCACATCGCCTAAACCCTCCTTTGCTACATAGCCTTTTTTGACTTCATTGGCCATATTCACGGCTGCATCCAACCATTTGGCCCGACCCAAGGCTGCAACCAACCATTTGGCCCGACCCAAGGCCACAACCAACCAATCAGGCCCGACCCAAGGCTGCAACCAACCATTTTTCCTGACCCAAGGCTGCAACCAACCATTTGGCCCGACCCAAGGCTGCAACCAACCATTTGGCCCGACCCAAGGCCGCAACCAACCAATCAGGCCCGACCCAAGGCCACAACCAACCATTTGGCCTGACCCAAGGCTGCAACCAACCATTTGGCCCAGCCCAAGGCCGCAACTACCCAAACAGGCCCGACCTAAGGCCACACCACTTAAATAACTTGCCCAAAACCCACAAATTACAATTTTATCCACCCATCATGTAGCTTTTTGTTCAATCGAGCTCACCTGTTCGTGTTTTAGTATGATTAGGGTACTTGACTTGATCAGCTGACCAAATTTGCCTAGACCGAGACCGTGACATTTATCTCGACCAAACCAACCATTTGGTACTACCGAACATACCTAAACGTTCCTGTACCTTACCCATTATATCCCCTGGAGCTACTTCATATGCCTTGAATACCAGGATTATATCACCCTTGTTTGGATAAACTATCGACCTTTGCCTATGAATTGCTTGTTTGCTCTTCAAATCATGTACCCTGGTCACACTACTACATTTCAACGTGCATCTGCTTCCTTGGGCCGACCCCACCATCTTACCATCCTCTAAACACCATTCACCCTTTATCAACCCTATCCTTGATTTCACGCTACCTCAATCTGTGATAGATTTGAGGGGGATTATCTATACCTTTAACAGGAGTAACCACTTCTTATTATTGTCAGTGCAGCTTTACAAGACAAGCTACATGACAACAAGGGGCTAATGTAGACACCAAATTTATGTCTTACGACCCCCCTTGCTCCGCATCTCATTTCGCAACGTAGCCTCATCACCTAAACCTTACACAATTATTTATTAATTACCTTATAATTAATAAATCCACATCTCCAAACCTGCCACCTCATTTCGCCACCTCATCATGACCTAGTCCCAACCCTAAAATAGCCTAATTAAGACCTATAACTTGGTCTACATCCACACCCATGACTAATTACTCCTCACCCGCACCAAAATCAACCTAATAATGACATGACCAAGCCCACAACTAATTCCTTGGGAGAAAAGGAGGGAAAGTTGGCTATTTTACTAAAAATAGCCCACTTTGAATGAACTGATATCGGTTCCTACTCGACCACCATCGGTTACGTAACTGCCATCGGTTCCTTGTAAATGACCTCCCCCAACCAAAAAAAAAGGGTTGGATTTTCATTGATCGGAACCGGGGAATCGATTGGAAGGATTGGGAATTCACTTGGCCGAGCAGAGACAAGTGAAGGAAAGAGAAGAGTTTGCAGAGGAGGACATCAAGCCCAAGACTGCAACTGAGTAACCAGAGCCCAATGACACTCATCTCAGCATTGGGAGAGAAGATAGCTCATCTTTGATTGTCTGATCATCCTACCTGAGCCCTGCCTTCGTTATCACAGTCCTTGAACCTGTATCTTCATTAGGAACTAGTAAGTAGTGTCTTACACATTCTTTTAATAACATTTCTTGGATTTCTGAATCATGGAAATTATAAGTCTATTCTTAGATCTACTACCTAGTAAAACCCTCCATCTAACTGCCATTCCTCTACCCCTACATTACCCCCAAGAAAAACCCCCATACTCTCTGAGTCTTCTCCATCACCCCATTACCTATCCCCAATCATTTACCAGCCTTATAAACATCATATCCACATTATTGCCAACCTTCACTAAAATCCCCTAAACCACTGCCCCTACTGATATCGGTTGGTAGAAACCAGTACCGGTGACAGTGACTGGCATCGGTCACTGTGATTCAAAACCAAAACTAGCCCTTTCCTCTATTGTTTTCACAAGGCAATTAAATTGTAATTTGGAAATAGCTTCTTTGTTAGAATTTGTGTTAATTCATATTAGCAGGGGAACTGACCACCTTCGAAAGGAAGTTTAATACTTCCTGGGCCCAAGGTAGTTCCCTCATTTATTGTCTAATTAGAATCTGGTGGTCTTGTATTCTTACTTGTAGGTAGTCCTTCCCAGACAAAAAGGAGTTCTTTGCAATCGATCTGATCTCTCTCTACGGTACGCACACACCCTCTCAACATTCAACAGGTATTCCTCCTAGCCCTAACCCTTATCTATTTCTCAAAGGAATGAAAGGATAGAAGCAACTCTATTCTAGGAACGGAAGCATTTCTGTGCGAAACACATGGCAACAAGAAGATATATATATATATATATATATATATATATATATATATATATATATATATATATATATACACTCAACTTGCATGTGCCTCTATTCTATTTATTTCGCGGGTATCAGTTTGATAGATAGTACTATTATATCACCGGTAGTTGGAATTAGGATTTGAAGGTGTCCCAGACTATCTCATAACAAATAGCACTCATCCCCCGATTACATTACTATAACATTATATCGCCAATAACATCTCATCTCTCTTAGGTTGGTTGTATCAAGATAACAAAGAACCTTATACTTCTATCTAATACGATATGGGCTACGAGATATAGTTGGGGGAGATGGTATAGGCTCTAGGTCTAGGAAGCCCAACAAAACAATATTTCTTTCTATACGTAACATTCTATTCCAGATACAAGTTATATCCATCGGATACGGTATCTCCATCATGTTACGTATAGAATCTGATCGATACGACTCGTCGGTGGAGATTCTAGCAAGATCATTAGGTCGAGCGCACCACATATAGATAGGGGGACCTCCATAGTTCCTCGTGAACCCCGGCCTCTCCCTCCCAATGAACCAACTTTTGTTTTGTAATACACATAATCATACTCTCCCACCGGCTTTCCTAATAGCAGCATACCTAGTTATAGCCCTATAGTTCTCTAGGGGGGTGGCCACCCTAACTGCCAGCACTTCCTGAATATTCCATTGTCATGTGTGAAGACATGTTCCTGACTGATCAACACACCACATGAACCTCTCAGATATATAGAGAGGGCGGCCTTATATATAGAGATCTGAAATCTACTGATGATTTGATCTATATATAGGGTAGGGTGGAATATAGAGCTAACCCCTAACTATATATATAGATAGGGGACCCAGGCCCCTACCTCATCTATATATGATATACAGGGCCTACCCGACCGAGATCTATATAGATAGGGGCGGGTTTCTATCCAGTCCCATCCAGTCCAGTCCAGTCCAGTCTATTAGTAGAGCGTAGAGTGTAGAGCCCAGGTCGATGGAATAGGTATATAGGGTAGGGGCCCGCCTATCGGCCCAACAGACTAGAAATATATGAGCATCATTGCAGATCTATCGGTGCTGGAGTCAAGATAGTTTCTGGATCGGCAGCTAGATAGATATCTATAGGGGCCCCTTGACCCCGCCCTATACATATATAGATGGCAATAGGACCCCTATAGCTATATGGGGGAGAGGAGCCTCGACTACTATACTCGTTTTCCTCAACTCCCTACTGATCGGTAGTCTATATATCTATCTCAACACCATATGGAAAGGGATGATCCCCCCACCCTGAACTATCTTTTAGATAGGGGCCATCAGCGGATCTTTGAAGGTGAACACCACAAATTTTCAATGCCCCCGATCGATGGACTCTAGATCTATACTATGGGCAATGGGTGACCCCCTTTTTTATACTATACAGCGTGCCGGGTCACTGAGATCGTTAATGGGTCAGATATGGGGAACCGTTGGATGAGATGCATAATCATATATGCTATGGGTATCCATCGAAATAGATAATATAGGATCAGTCCTGCCCTACTAGGTCGATATAGTTGGGACCTGTTGGTCTAGGAGCCCTATATGTCATATGGCTCTGTAGTAGGGACCACTCAGAATGTGGAACCCTATATACTTGACTAAAATGAAGCGCTCCGGATCAAGTTTTTTACCTATTTTTCATAGTGAGATCGGATGGATTGGTGAATAGGATAGGTTTTGGTTTGACCAAGATCAAAGAACTTTAGACATGTGCCTCTGTTCAGAGGGTGTGGAGTTCAAGTTTACGAGTCATGGTGAGATACCACTTCAAATGTTTGGAATGATTATATTTTAAGAGTGGAGAAAATATGCTATCGTACAAGACCACATTAGGGTTAGAGATTTATGATTAGGTCCATTCAGTAAATTAAGGAGAGGGAGATCCAACACGATAAGAATTGATTAATGATTATGGGCCATGTCATCTAGTGAATAAATCCTAGGATTCTAGATTCGTCATCAAATTGTCTAATAGACGTAGATGGTCTGTAATGGATGATTTTTACGTGCTACTATACTCTTACTAGAAACTCCATTGTGCTGGGATAGAGATAGTGTTTCATGAGTTGAGTGAAGGATGAATAGAGACATGTTAGGGGATTTCAACCCGTAGCAGTCTAAAGTTGGCTGGGAGACATGGGAGATAGGCCCCCCTCTCATTCAGATAGGGGCTCTTGGACTGGTCGATCATTAGTGATAGTGCGTAGTTCTAATCCATGTCTCGGGTACTATTTAATCATTAAACTGTTGGAGAGTTTCTAAGAGCTTCCAAATGTGGAGGATATGTGACTCTAATAAGGACTAGATGAGTTGCATGGGCCTGTTACAAATCTGTTCATAGGAGAAGGTGGTTTTAGACCAGCCAAAGTAACAATTTTGATCAGAGGCTATCCATTCTACTTGATGAATATAGCATTGATTGATAGGGCCATTAGACGCAATGCGGAGATGTTGTAGAATGATATGAGATGATATCTGTATGGGATATAAGACAGTAGTATAGGTTGAGGTTGGGGCATGAGATCTAGATATGATTGGGGATGGGTAGGTTTTTCTGGTGGGTGGTTGACCACATGAGGGATCCATTCTAGTTGCCATGGTCTCTGATATCCAATAGGATTGAGACAACCAGTCACAGTTTTTGGGATATAGGTATGTATATAGAGAGTTGGATGGGATTGCCCAGATAGTTCAGGGGTGCCCAGTAGAAGGATGAAGTCAAAGCCATGGGATCTATCTATATATAGATATAGATATGGGTGGGAGTAGAGGGATTGGGGAGTAAGTGGATGCCCTGAGTAGATTGAATATATGGCTGAAAAGCACTTCATAGAGTCGTTGGTCTGAATGATTTTGGGTAGACTCCGAAGAATGAGAGTTACGAGGTGATCGGGCTTTTTCATGGAATATTGGATGTAGAGCCATATCTAGATCAGGGGTTTGGTCATGATGTCTCAGGATGGTGGAAGAGAGTCACTAATGAGATTCAACTGAGATGAGAGGTTTTGGTAGGGAAACTTTTTGAATCAGTGATCCGTTTCGGCACTGATCCCCTCATGAGTGATGGGGATTGGAAGAAGTGAGTGATTGGTGTTGATATCTAGAAATATTGGGTAGGAATGGGAATCACCAGTGAGTGAGATTGGTGTCAGATAGAACTATAGGGTAGATTGGCCCTATCTGGATCTATATATGGGGGTGAGATCCATAGTTTCACGTTATGCCATGGATTTGATCATTTAAATATCAGAATTGGGCCCTAACACTATATGTATTTGAGTATGGGTATTGAGATTTGGGAGTGAGCCCTATCTCAAAATATGAGTGCCATAAGAAAAAATTTGTTGAAGCCAGGGGGTAAAATTGAGGGAGAAGGTTAGTGTACCCTCTTATAGAGAAGTTAGTCATGAAGAGCACCCCAATATTAGTGCCTAAGAGTTCGACTGGAGGACTCCAAGGATCTGTGACGGACCCCTAAGGTGTAACATCCTCATTTTATACTTTAGAACAAGTGATTTTTATTTTTTTTTTTTTGATAATTGCATCCTGGTTCTAAATACATAATTTAGAACTCACAAATCAAATAACCATTCATATAACAGACAACCATATGCAGCTGTAATGACTCGGAGCACCTCCGATCTATTCATTCCATGACTCGGTAATCTACCGATCTATTCATGAGTAATAAGAGTTGGTGTTTTTATTTAACACATTACTCTTGCGGTTCTCTTCCCTAATCTGGGATTCAGAATGCTCTGTCCAAGGAATCTAACTGAATAATTGTTACTATTATTCATCGGCATCTCATCCCTTAGACTAGGTGAATTAGGACAACGCAATCAGCAGCTTGCGATACTTTGGCCAAAGATTTGAAACATACTGTTTATGTCTCGTATTCCTTAACGGCATACTCGTCAATCTGGAATACGTCCTTCACCCCATTCATATGTTATATAGAATGTCCTACACTGACTACTGTCAGTCCTTCCTTTCACAACTGAATCACTCGGAGGCAGATTAACAAGGTGATAATGTTATATGGATGCCCACGAGGATTAGGGATATGGTGACATACTGGTCCAACCTTGCAGTTCAACCAGTGTGTCATGATACCCCGAATCTCCTAGGCAGCCTTATAACATGACCACGTTCTTAATCGGACCCTGAGTAACTCGTGCGAAATCAAGTGTAAATCTTAGCGATCAATGCAAAGGGTGTCGCCATAAGTCATCTGCATTGTTGTAACTTCGAGAAGATCCTAATCTTCTCGGAGGTACAACCCTGCAGTTGACTTGTGTCGTCAACCTTTAAATCCGCCTCGAAAAGATCTACTTAATAACATGCGTTACGCACTTGAGTTTAAATTACTTTAAAGACTTTTCCCTAAGGTTAGCCTTTCCCGATCCCTAGATTCTTCGTCTTAAGACGACCCTCCTCTATAAAACCCATTACATGGTAGAGGTATTAAGGTCAAGTTCTCATCAAGGAGTCATTAGAATACACCCGATTCTAAAGCAACAAAATTGGACAATATCTCATAACCTTTACTTGAGATTGCCATCTGAACTCCATTTGATTGTATATCAGTTCTCTTAACTGAATTTATATCATACTTATTAGTATAAAGATATAAATGATTAAGAATCCAATTTAATATTGTCCTGTTATACTTAGGACTAGGGATTAGTAATTTAATCCAGCTTGTTTAGCGTTCTCTTTAGGCTCATTTTTAACCTATCCTCTAGAAAGACATTTATTTAAATCCAATATTGCTTTTGCTAGAACAAATTAGAACTACAAAACACTCTTAAGAATTCAATCTCATTTTCTTGCAAGCTTTCATTGTCAATCACAAAAGCATCCATATTACACAAAGATAACGTTGCCACTCTGGTATATAAACCGAAGAAGGTCAACTATCAGAAATAGAATACAACACATAAGTATCAAACACTTATTTTCATTCCTTTCAAAACTATACAATTACATTTTATGCAACAGCATACTTGATACAATGCTCAACGGAAAAGAAACATCTTTTCACATATAGTACATTTATAAAATCAAGCTGTAATTCATTATAAATCAATTAAACAATCTGATCAGCCTGTCAGATCTGCATTGCTTTTACCTCTTACGGCAACCATCTGCAAAAATAGTCAACATGAGTCAGTTCAATGAACTGAGCATGATAAGCACTAACTTTTAAAACAATTGCAATCCATCAATTGTTTTCATTAAACACCCTGTTTAAATGAGATCAGATATCCACATAAGTAAACATATTCAGACTATGCCCTTGTAATACAAAATGATTACAAATATGTAACTCTAACATTGTTACAAAATAGTCTTAATCACTTTCTAATATTTCATCAAATATTAAAAGAAATCAAGGAACGAATGTACACAAACAATCATTGAATCCAAAAACACAACATTGGTCAGATTGTTTCATTCATCCAAAAAGGGAAATATCATAACAATTCGGGATTCCTCCAATATGTTACAAAACAATTCCCACTATTAGACAGATATCCTCAATTAAGCAAAAGAAGAGAAAGAACCAAATCATTCATACTTCCATTCACATTAGTTCATTACTGTACTGCTTTCACATATGAAAACATTCAACCAGTTTGTATATGAACAAGACAGACAAGCCACAAGAAAGATCGCTGTTTTAAATCAAGAAATAGAAACACAGCAAAACTCCTGTACAGCAACTAACACATCAACAATCCATATATCAACCTTAAGCCCAATACTAGTTCCTTTTAAACACAGTAAGGCTTTCGACACCAAGTTGAAATCAAGGAACCTCTAGCATATCGCTGTCAACAACAGACTTATTTGCATTAAGCAATTGAGGCTTCTATAAGACCATACAGAGATTACCTTACAAATGCCGTAATATACACTACCGCATCCTATTAGAAAATTAGAAAGGAACATATCATCCTGTATATACATGCTGTGCTAAATCGGAGTTGGTCAAAAAGGTACTCACGATTCACTTATACAGAGTCACGTTACTTGATACAGACCATTACTCAGACAAAATGTCCAATACAAACAACATTATATCAAGTCAAGTTTCAACTGAGAAAATAGAAGATACAGGTTAACTTCCACAATTCTCTAAACCCGAACAACAGTGGATTGAAAAATAATTGCCAATGTTTCCCTCTGGACAAGTAAATAGTGTACATAATAAAACTCAGGAAGAACTTTTTAATTTACCGATTTCAAATCAAGAAACCCGACTAAGTCTTGCCAATTTTTCACACAAGATAGCAAGGAATGAACATAAAATTACACCCAAGAATCTGTACAACAAAATCCATGCAATACAAAAGTAATTCCAGAAAATAACAGAGGCCTTAGTACATGTTATTCCTTCAAGTCCCAGGTTCATCAATCACCAACTATTTAATATATTCAACTTGAACAACGGCTCAATTACAAATATAAATCATTCAATCGACTCCTCAGAGTCGTTCAGATTACAACAATTATAAATCTATATATTCACACTGTATACTGTTAACGGGTTTATACCCATAACCGCTGAACCCAACAACAGCGTAAGATGAAATTAGTTGATGAATCCTTCTATGCCAACTATGGCAATCATTCAGAATAAAACAAGTGTAAGCAAATCGAATACCCATTTCAAGGCAAGGAAATCAACTGAGCCTCTTCAAAACTCTCGAACAGCTTACACAAAGAAATGCAAATGCATACCCAGGAAATCTATATCCATTATTTATTACAAATAACAGTGGTCAAAAGACCTGTTACCTCTACAAGACTTCCACGAAATTCAAATAACAAAACTCAAGGATGAATCTATATTCTCAGCAGTGGATAGTAATATACGACTCGATCAAGGACTCCACTGAGTCGTTCAAATAAAATCATAGATATATCAATAATGTATACAGTCAACAAATAATCCCGTTACCACAATAACAAGAAAGAACAACTTCCACTGGGTCGTATAGACTACGGTAACACAACAGTTACCTATTTCCAAACAAATTAAAGACAAGATGAAACCCAAAAAGCATCATTAGCCACTGTCACCCAAAAACCACGACAGAGTTTCCAAAGGATCAATAAAACTGATCCATCATACGATATCCATCAGTATCCCTTCATACAGTTCCCACAACAAGAACGGCGACCACAAATCAACAACATAACAGTGGTCTATATCCAACACAGGTATATTCTATGGGCTCACGCCGAACAGGCCGAGCATTCATACTCATTTAAAAATAAATATCTCACATATTTAAGCCAGAATGAATACTCAAGAAATAGAGCCACAATTCGATTTTTAATAAACACCCATCAAGAGGAAATTGAAAAATCGAACCAGAGGAGATACAGTACCAAAAATCAAACAAGACCTCCATAGAAAATTATCTATTTACTCATAACATTTGAACAGAGTTGTTCTAATGAAATCACTTGAAAAACAGCAAGATATTTAAAGGTTAGGGCCTAACATGCCTGGATTTTTAATCAAATTTCCGAAGCAGACCACTGGAAGAGCTCAAACTTCCTTTTCTTCTTCCAAGTTAAAGCGACCAACAAAATTTCGCTATCTCCATCACATATATATCCTCCATGACAGAGAAAAGAGCTGGATAAGTTCATACTTGCCATGCAACACAAAGAGGACTGGTGCGAAGAACCAGTAAACAAGCAGAGAGAAATCCAAAAATTGTGACAAACCAAACAACCCCACAAACTTCCTATTTGCATGCCTTCTCGCGAGTTCTGAGCTCGTCTACCGAGAATATTGAATGCCATTAAACCAACTTTCCCGCTAAGACTCCACTTCCACCGACCGCCAGAGTTGGCGACAGTCCAACGAAAACTCAAGTTCATTTCCAAACTTAGCGACCTGCCACGTCAGAACAGGTTAGCTGCTGCTTAAACCTCCGCCATGACCTGTCCCTCATCCTTATCCATGCATTAAATGTCATAGAAAATGCCGCCCATGGTTCGCACCCCCTTCCATAGGCCCCTTTCCATTCTCCTCATTAGTTAGGTTAGTATCTTAGGTTAGAATTTAGGGTAACACATATTCTAACCATATTACACATAGATACTAACTTAGGACATTAACACATAGCCTAGGTCTAGGTTAGATTAACACTAATCTAACCCCTAGGTTAGGTTTAGTCTTAGGTTACTAACCATTAATAATTCCAGTTAGGTCTACGTTCTGTACACTCAGAAAAGACCTGTATCATACCTTCTTGAACAGGGTTAGCTCCTGTTCTACTGCAGAATCGTATGTAAACGAATTATTACCTGGTCCACGATCGAGACCTTCCAGATATACTTCCATATCGGGAACCAATTTATTTCACAAGATCAGCCTGAGTCATACTCCTGACCAGCTTAATCAATGCTTCCATACCTTGCAACCTGTTCAAGGTCTGTGATCTAATTCATCACGAACAAATTTAAAGCAATACTTGGATCAATTCCACTGATCCAAGACTAGATCTTATAGATGGATAACTCTATAATTTATTCCGAGATCAGATTAAACTCAGATACAAAATGAAATAGATAAAAGAGTCTAATCATATTCTGACTCAGTCAAGATCTGCAATCTGCAAAGAAATTACAGTACATATCAAGCATGATTTCTTAATCGAGGAACACATCCTTATACAAGAAATCACATATCAACACTTGTATGCTTAGGAGAAAGTAACAACAGTTCAGGGTGTTACATGCTTCCCTCCTAAAAAGATTCATCGTCCCGATGAATTACATATTAAATTAACCTTCAGGTCAATCAACTTATCAATACACACATAATGTGCCTATTTCATATTTGAATAGTTTCAGAAATCAATGTCACAACACATTTTATTCAACCTGAATAAAGTCTGCCTTCATCTGGCTTTCATAAATACTTAAAAACAATCAGTTCATAAAAGTATATTTTATCAACAGATTTCATTCTGTTGAAAAAGAGAAGGAAAAGCAATTTTCATCTCTTCCAGATTTTCCCAAGTTGCACTTTCTTCGCTAAACTGGTCCCACTGGACCTTACATTGCTGTATATCACGATTTCTTAAATGCAATTGGTGAGTTTCCAGCACTCGTGTGGGTTTAACCACGATTATTCCTGGGTCTTGGACCTGCAAGGAATTCCAATTTAAAACATGTGACAGATCTGAAACGTATTTCTTAAGCAAAGAAATATGGAAAACATCATGCATGCGAGATAAAGCAGGTGGCAATGCTAAACGATAAGCTACAGGATTGATTATTTCGACAATTTCGAAAGGTCCCACAAATCGAGGTGACAACTTGGCAGCCTTGCCAAAAGTTATAGAACTCTTTCTGGGTTTAACACGCAGGAAAACCTTATCACCAAGCTCAAACTTTCTATCAACCCGCTTAAGGTCAGCATAGCTCTTCTGTCTATCCGCTGCTTCCTTTAATCGTTCACGAATCAGCTTAACTTGCTGTTCCATTTCTGTGAGAATCTCTGGTCCAATTACCACTCTATCCTCAACATTGTCCCAACTAACAGGGGTTCTGCACTTTCTTCCATAAAGTGCTTCAAATGGTGCCATCTTAAGAGATGAGTGATAAGTGTTGTTGTATGCGAACTCAACTAATGGAAGATACTCTTCCCATTTATACTGTTGATCCATGCAATACATTCGCAACATGTCCTCCAACACTTGATTTACCCTCTCAGTTTGCCCATCCGTTTCTGGATGATATGCAGAACTGAAGTTTAGTTTCGTTCCTAGGGCTGCGTTAAGCGTTTGCCAAAACCTTGACGTCATTCTAGGATCCCTGTCAGATATAATCAGTTCTGGTACACCATGCAATCTGAAAATTTCGTGTACGAACCTCTTGGCCAGCACTGGTGAATCATCCTTTAGATTTCCAGCGATGAAATGAGCTACCTTAGTCAGTTTATCTACAACTACCAGGATAACATCATGTTTATTTCTGGACATAGGTAGTCCTTGTACAAAATCCATGGTTATTACTTGCCATTTGTACTGCGGTATGCTATGAGGATATAACAGTCCAGCAGGGTGCATATGTTCTGCCTTCACCCGCTGACATTCCAGACAATGAGTCACAAAATTTATCACATCCTTTTTCATACCTTTCCAGAAGTATTGTTGTTTCATATCAGCAAGCATTTTTGTGATACCTGGGTGTCCTGAGAAAGGTGAATTATGAAATTCTACTAACAACTTCTTTCTCAAATCGTTCAGCACAGGTACATATACCCTGTTTTCATAACGCAAGATTCCTTCATTATCAAAATGAAAACCTTTATACCTTATATCCTTAGGTTCTGCAGCAAGCGCTGCTTTTACTTGCTGAAAATATGCATCTGATTCTGAGGCACTTTTTACCTCGTCTTTAAACTGAGTTCTTAATGTTATAAGAGCAGAAATGTGCCTCCTACGACTTAGAGCATCAGCTACTCTATTCTCCTTCCCTTTGATATAGCTGATATCAAAGTCATATTGTGATAAAAATTCTAACCACCTTCTCTGTCTGGCATTCAGATTGGGCTGAGTAAAAATATATTTCAGTCCTAAGTGATCAGTTTTCAACTCAAAAGGTTTCCCAAGTAAATAGTGTCTCCAGACTTGAAGCGCATGAACAATGGCAGCAAGTTCCAAATCATGAGGGGCATAATTCAGCTCATGTAACTTAAGTTTTCTACTTTCATAAGCTATGACCTGATCATTTTGTAACAAAACACCTCCAAGGCCTTCCCCAGAAGCATCCGTTACAACAGTAAAATTCCCATTAGGGTCTGGTACAGCTAGAATAGGTGCAGAAGTCAACTGGTCTTTCAGACTTTTGAAAGCCGCTTCGCACTTGTCATTCCACATGAATTTCTTATCCTTCTTTTGCAATGAAGTTATTGGTGCAGCTACCTTAGAAAAATCCTTTACAAATTTCCTATAGTAACCAGCAAGACCCATGAAGCTTCTTACTTCGTGCACATTCTTTGGTGCAGGCCACTCAGTTATTGCCACTATTTTTGAAGGATCTACAGCGATTCCTTCTTTACTTATGACATGACCCAAATAGTGAACTTCTGAATCAAAGAAAGAACATTTGGATAACTTACCATACAACTTTCTCTTTCTCAAAATTCCCAAAACTATCTTCAAATGCTCATTGTGCTCCTCAACACTTTTAGAATAAATGAGAATATCGTCCAAGAATACAAGTACAAACTTGTCCAGGTATTCTTGAAAAATATTGTTCATTAAATTCATAAAGGCTGCGGGTGCATTAGTTAACCCAAAGGGTAGAACTGTAAATTCATAATGTCCGTACCTTGTTCGGAAAGCTGTTTTATGAATATCTTCCTCTTTAATCCTTAACTGATGATAACCAGATCGAAGGTCTATCTTAGAATAAACCGCTGCTCCACGCATCTGATCAAACAGATCATCGATCCTAGGAAGTGGATATCGGTTCTTGACTGTTGCTTTGTTCAACATCCGATAATCAATACACAGCCTTAGTGTTCCATCCTTCTTTTTCACAAATATCACAGGTGCTCCCCAAGGTGAAACACTTGGTCTAATCAATCCTTTAGACAAAAGCTCTTGTAACTGTGCCTTAAGCTCAACTAACTCAGTAGTAGTCATTCGATAAGGCGCTTTGGAAATAGGTTCCGTTCCAGGCTTGATTTCAATGGTAAAATCAAATTCTCTCTTGGGTGGTAACCCTGGTAATTCCTCAGGAAAAACATCCCTGAAACCTTGTAGCAGAGGGAATTGTTCCATGAAATCATCATCTTCTTCTGAAGATTCAGATATCTTTACCGCATAAAGGGTACATCCTTTATTTTTAGCCTTTTTAAGCTGCATAGCTGACAGTTTTCTAACTGAAATTTCCCGTTTCACACCTTGAATCTCTGCTGATTCCAGCTGATCATCTAAACATTTTATGTTCTTTTCATAGCAATCTACCTTTGCTTTATGGTCAGCTAACCAATTGACACCGATGACAATGTCATACGATCCCAAAGGTGCAACATAGAGATCAACTTCCGTGGAAAAGTTAGGTAAGTCAAGGACTGCCCCAAAAAGACACATACTCACTGTATGAACAGAATTATTACCATACTCTACAGTCCAAGATTTATCCATTTTTCCAGCTTTTCTTTTAAGTTTAGAAGCTAGTTTATTAGATATAAAACATTCAGTAGCTCCTGTATCAAAAAGAATAGTGACAGGTATGCCGAATAACTTACCCGGAACTTCTATAGGTGTCACTTGCTTTTCAGCTTGCTTGTCCGCTACTGCAGCATGTATCTTATGCTGCTGATTACGATCATCCTTCTTCAAAGGGCACTGATTTGCGTAATGATCTTTACCACAATTGTAGCAGCCTCCTACAGGTCCCTTTTTAGGCTCAAATTGCCTCCAGTTTTATAATTGTCACGCTGTCCTCCATAGGACTTCTGCCCATTATTATAATTTTTAGCAAAATTATCCTTTACGTTTCCAGCAGGCTTATTTACTGCTGCTTTCTTATTATTATCTCCTGGAAACTTACTCTTGTTTCCAGACTTTTTCCATGGTCCTTTTCTGGGTGCAAGAGAGGTTGAAGAAGGGTTTGCAGTCTTCTTCCGCACTTCCTCCTTATGAGCAGAAATAGCCTTTAATTTCTGTTCTTGCCTTATGGCCTTTTCAACAACTCCTTCCATAGTGGTTGGACTGTGAACATCGACCTCTCCCCCTATCACAGGATTCAATCCCATGATGAATTTCCGTATTCTGAACTTTTCGTCAGTTTGATACTGCGGTACATACTTGAGGAGTTTTGTAAACCGCTCCCAGTATTCAGTTACCGTTAGCTTCCCTTGAGCTAAGTTCTGAAATTCTGTCATTTTCTGATCATAGAAAAGTTGTGGCAGCCAACGTTGCCTAAAATAGCCTTTAAATTGATCCCAAGTAATATTGGTCTCATCAATGTTTAGCTCAGCTTTTCGGCTATCCCACCACGAAGATGCTTCGTGAGAAAGCTGATAGGCTCCCCAAATAGCTTTGGTTTCCTCTGAGAAGTTCCTTATTGCAAAGTACTTCTCCATTTCGCTGAGCCAGTTCTCAGCTCCATCTCCTAATGTGGTGCCATCATACTTAGGTGGACTTATCCTTTTTATATCATTAGTGAGTTCCGCTGCCAATCTGGCCTTTTTGTTTTCTGGTTGGACAGGTGCATTCACAGCATTAACATCAACACCCGTGTCGGGGTTGTCCTCAGGAGGTTGCTGATTATTATTATCAGCTTCTTCATCCTCCTCATTTCCCATCACCTGCTGTTCAAGTACAGCCAAGCGATCTCTTGTGTCCAACAGGGCAGCAAGGATCTCATCAAGTTTCTGGGTTGTTGCCGCTCCTCCTTCAGGTGGAGCATTATCCGCAACGTTCCCCCTTGTTCTAACCATTTTCTGTTACAAGAAAATTCAGGTTTTTATCAGATTATGGACTCAATAGGTCCAAGAGCTGCAACCTTCAGCTCTGATACCAAGATGTAACATCCTCATTTTATACTTTAGAACAAGTGAATTTTTTTTTTTTTTTTTGATAATTGCATCCTGGTTCTAAATACATAATTTAGAACTCACAAATCATTAACCATTCATATAACAGACAACCATATGCAGCTGTAATGACTCGGAGCACCTCCGATCTATTCATTCCATGACTCGGTAATCTACCGATCTA
This sequence comes from Taxus chinensis, assembly GCA_019776745.2. NCBI lineage: Eukaryota > Viridiplantae > Streptophyta > Pinopsida > Cupressales > Taxaceae > Taxus > Taxus chinensis. The sequence continues at coordinate 196,828,018 of CM034156.1, forward strand.
TTCATGAGTAATAAGAGTTGGTGTTTTTATTTAACACATTACTCTTGCGGTTCTCTTCCCTAATCTGGGATTCAGAATGCTCTGTCCAAGGAATCTAACTGAATAATTGTTACTATTATTCATCGGCATCTCATCCCTTAGACTAGGTGAATTAGGACAACGCAATCAGCAGCTTGCGATACTTTGGCCAAAGATTTGAAACATACTGTTTATGTCTTGTATTCCTTAACGGCATACTCGTCAATCTGGAATACGTCCTTCACCCCATTCATATGTTATATAGAATGTCCTACACTGACTACTGTCAGTCCTTCCTTTCACAACTGAATCACTCGGAGGCAGATTAACAAGGTGATAATGTTATATGGATGCCCACGAGGATTAGGGATATGGTGACATACTAGTCCAGCCTTGCAGTTCAACCAGTGTGTCATGATACCCCGAATCTCCTAGGCAGCCTTATAACATGACCACGTTCTTAATCGGACCCTGAGTAACTCGTGCGAAATCAAGTGTAAATCTTAGCGATCAATGCAAAGGGTGTCGCCATAAGTCATCTGCATTGTTGTAACTTCGAGAAGATCCTAATCTTCTCGGAGGTACAACCCTGCAGTTGTCTTGTGTCGTCAACCTTTAAATCCGCCTCGAAAAGATCTACTTAATAACATGCGTTACGCACTTGAGTTTAAATTACTTTAAAGACTTTTCCCTAAGGTTAGCCTTTCCCGATCCCTGGATTCTTCGTCTTAAGACGACCCTCCTCTATAAAACCCATTACATGGTAGAGGTATTAAGGTCAAGTTCTCATCAAGGAGTCATTAGAATACATCTGATTCTAAAGCAACAGAATTGGACAAAAACCTCATAACCTTTACTTGAGATTGCCATCTGAACTCCATTTGATTGTATATCAGTTCTCTTAACTGAATTTATATCATACTTATTAGTATAAAGATATAAATGATTAAGAATCCAATTTAATATTGTCCTGTTATACTTAGGACTAGGGATTAGTAATTTAATCCAGCTTGTTTAGCGTTCTCTTTAGGCTCATTTTTAACCTATCTTCTAGAAAGACAATTATTTAAATCCAATATTGCTTTCACTAGAACAAATTAGAACTACTAAACACTCTTAAGAATTCAATCTCATTTTCTTGCAAGCTTTCATTGACAATCACAAAAGCATCCATATTACACAAAGATAACGTTACCACTCTGGTATATAGACCGGAGAAGGTCAACTATCAGAAATAGAATACAACACATAAGTATCAAACACTTATTTTCATTCCTTTCAAAACTATACAATTACATTTTATGCAACAGCATACTTGATACAATGCTCAACGGAAAAGAAACATCTTTTCACATATAGTACATTTATAAAATCAAGCTGTAATTCATTATAAATCAATTAAACAATCTGATCAGCCTGTCAGATCTGCATTGCTTTTACCTCTTACGGCAACCATCTGCAAAAATAGTCAACATGAGTCAGTTCAATGAACTGAGCATGATAAGCACTAACTTTTAAAACAATTGCAATCCATCAATTGTTTTCATTAAACACCCTGTTTAAATGAGATCAGATATCCACATAAGTAAACATATTCAGACTATGCCCTTGTAATACAAAATGATTACAAATATGTAACTCTAACATTGTTACAAAATAGTCTTAATCACTTTCTAATATTTCATCAAATATTAAAAGAAATCAAGGAACGAATGTACACAAACAATCATTGAATCCAAAAACACAACATTGGTCAGATTGTTTCATTCATCCAAAAAGGGAAATATCATAACAATTCGGGATTCCTCCAATATGTTACAAAACAATTCCCACTATTAGACAGATATCCTCAATTAAGCAAAAGAAGAGAAAGAACCAAATCATTCATACTTCCATTCACATTAGTTCATTACTGTACTGCTTTCACATATGAAAACATTCAACCAGTTTGTATATGAACAAGACAGACAAGCCACAAGAAAGATCGCTGTTTTAAATCAAGAAATAGAAACACAGCAAAACTCCTGTACAGCAACTATCACATCAACAATCCATATATCAACCTTAAGCCCAATACTAGTTCCTTTTAAACACAGTAAGGCTTTCGAACCAAGTTCGAAATCAGGAACCTCTAGCATATCGCTGTCAACAACAGACTTATTTACATTAAGCAATTGATGCTTCTATAAGACCATACAGAGATTACCTTACAAATGCCGTAATATACACTACCGCATCCTATTAGGAAATCAGAAAGGAACATATCATCCTGTATATACATCTGTGCTAAATCGGAGTTGGTCGGAAAAAAGTACTCACGATTCACTTATACAGAGTCACGTTACTTGATACAGACCATTACTCAGACAAAATGTCCAATATCAAACAACAGTATATCAAGTCAAGTTTCAACTGAGACAATAGAAGATACAGGTTAACTTCCACAATTCTCTAAACCCGAACAACAGTGGATTGACAAATGATTGCCAATGTTTCCCTCTGGACAAGTAAATAGTGTACATAATAAAACTCAGGAAGAACTTTTTAATTTACCGATTTCAAATCAAGAAACCCGACTAAGTCTTGCAAATTTTTCGCACAAGATTGTAAGGAATGAACATAAAATTACACCCAAGAATCTGTACAACAAAATCCATGCAATACAAAAGTAATTCCAGAAAATAACAGAGGCCTTAGTACATGTTATTCCTTCAAGTCCCAGGTTCATCAATCACCAACTATTTAATATATTCAACTTGAACAACAGCTCAAATACAAATATAAATCATTCAATCGACTCCTCAGAGTCGTTCAGATTACAACCATTATAAATCTATATATACACACTGTGCATACTGTTAACGGGTTTATACCCATAACCGCTGAACCCAACAACAGCGTAAGATGAAATTAGTTGATAAATCCTTCTATGCCAACTCCATGGCAATCATTCAGAATAAAACAAGTGTAAGCAAATCGAATACCCATTTCAAGGCAAGGAAATCAACTGAGCCTCTTCAAAACTCTCGAACAGCTTACACAAAGAAATGCAAATGCATACCCAGGAAATCTATATCCATTATTTATTACAAATAACAGTGAACAAAAGACCTGTTACCTCTACAAGGCTTCCACGAAAATCAAATAACAAAACTCAAGGATGAATCTATATTCTCAGCAGTGGATAGTAATATACGATTCAATCAAGGACTCCACTGAGTCGTTCAAATAAAATCATAGATATATCAATAATGTATACAGTCAACAAATAATCCCGTTACCACAATAACAAGGAAGAACAACTTCCACTGGGTCGTATAGACTACGGTAACACAACAGTTACCTATTTCCAAAAAAATTAGAAGACAAGATGAAACCCAAAAAGTATCATTAGCCACTGTCACCAAAAACCACGACAGAGTTTCCAAAGGATCAATAAAACTGATCCATCATACGATATCCATCAGTATCCTTCATACAGTTCCCACAACAAGAACGGCGACCACAAATCAACAACATAACAGTGGTCTATATCCAACACAGGTATATTCTATGGGCTCACGCCGAACAGGCCGAGCATTCATACTCATTTAAAAATAAATATCTCACATATTTAAGCCAGAATGAATACACAAAGAAATAGAGCCACAATTCGATTTTTAATAAACACCCATCAAGAGGAAATTGAAAAATCGAACCAGAAGAGATACAGTACCAAAAATCAAACAAGACCTCCATAGAAAATCATCTATTTACTCATAACATTTGAACAGAGTTGTTCTAATGAAATCACTTGAAAGACAGCAAGATATTTAAAGGTTAGGGCCTAACATGCCTGCATTTTTAATCAAATTTCTGAAGCAGACCACTGGAAGAGCTCAAACTTCCTTTTCTTCTTCCAAGTTAAAGCGACCAACAAAATTTTGCTATCTCCATCACATATATATCCTCCATGACAGAGAAAAGAGCTGGATAAGTTCATACTTGCCATGCAACACAAAGAGGACTGGTGCGAAGAACCAGTAAACAAGCAGAGAGAAAGACTGAAAATCGCGACAAGCCAAACAACCCCACAAACTTCCCGTTTGCATGCCTTCTCGCGAGTTCTGAGCTCGTCTACCGAGAATATTGAATGCCATTAAACCAACTTTCCCGCTAAGACTCCACTTCCACCGACCGCCAGAGTTGGCGACAGTCCAATGAAAACTCAAGTTCATTTCCAAACTTAGCGACCTGCCACGTCAGAACAGGTTAGCTGCTGCTTAAACCTCCGCCATGACCTGTCCCTCATCCTTATCCATGCATTAAATGTCATAGAAAACGCCGCCCATGGTTCGCACCCCCTTCCAAAGGCCCCTTTCCATTCTCCTCATTAGTTAGGTTAGTATCTTAGGTTAGAATTTAGGGTAAACACATATTCTAACCATATTACACATAGATACTAACTTAGGACATTAACACATAGCCTAGGTCTAGGTTAGATTAACACTAATCTAACCCCTAGGTTAGGTTTAGTCTTAGGTTACTAACCATTAATAATTCCAGTTAGGTCTACGTTCTGTACACTCAGAAAAGACCTGTATCATACCTTCTTGAACAGGGTTAGCTCCTGTTCTACTGCAGAATCGTATGTAAACGAATTATTACCTGGTCCACGATCGAGACCTTCCAGATATACTTCCATATCGGGAACCAATTTATTTCACAAGATCAGCCTGAGTCATACTCCTGACCAGCTTAATCAATGCTTCCATACCTTGCAACCTGTTCAAGGTCTGTGATCTAATTCATCACGAACAAATTTAAAGCAATACTTGGATCAATTCCACTGATCCAAGACTAGATCTTATAGATGGATAACTCTATAATTTATTCCGAGATCAGATTAAACTCAGATACAAAATGAAATAGATAAAAGAGTCTAATCATATTCTGACTCAGTCAAGATCTGCAATCTGCAAAGAAATTACAGTACATATCAAGCATGATTTCTTAATTGAGGAACACATCCTTATACAAGAAATCACATATCAACACTTGTATGCTTAGGAGAAGTAACAACAGTTCAGGGTGTTACACCGCATATCCTCTAATACAGAACCATTTTTAGCCATTTAAGCTACATAGCTAGTTGATTCTAGCTACTATACAGTCCGTTTCATACCTTGAATCTCTCTAGATTCCACCTTAAGACCATCTAATCTTTACAAGTTGAGTTTAGCGCAACCTACTTTTCCTTATGGCTCGGCTGGGGCCAAATGAGGTCCAATAAAATGTCATTCGATCACCAAAGGTCTCAACATAGAGATCAACTTCCGTGGAGAAATTAGGTAAATCCCCCCCCTGGACTCTCAAAGAGACACATACTCATCCTCATTTTCCTTAGTTTACCTATGCTGACAATCCAAGAGTCCATCCCCCCTTCCCAGCTACTCTTTCCAAGTCTAGAAGAAAGTTTCTCGAAATAAACCATTGGAGTAGCTCCTGTATCAAGAATAGTGACAGGTATGTCGAATAACTTACCAGGGAATCTATATACTTGCATCAGCTTGCTTGTCTGCCTGCAGCATGTATCATGGTGCTTCTTCCATAATCATCCTTGCTTCAATGCTCTAATAGGTAATAGTGGTCCTTGCCATAATTTAGCCTCCTACAGGTCCCTCTTACTGCATTACCTCTACCTTGTAATTAACATCACTGTCCTAGTTGTGGCAGAATGCCCAAGTTATAATTTTTCAAAATTATCCCTTACATTTCCAGCAGGCTGCCATTTGACTGCTGCCTTATTGTTATCTTCTGGAAAGGGACATCTTGTTTCCAAACTTTTCCACGGTCCTTTTCTGGGTGCATGAGCAGGTGAAGAATGTTTGTAATCTATATAACTGCACTTCCTCCTTATGGCATGAAGTTTCTTTAATTGTCTATTCTTGCCTCTCCTGATTGTCCATTTTCGAAAACGTCCTTTGGTCTAGAGTTACTGTGAACATCCTCTGGGATCTATCACTGGGATTCAATCCCATATGAATGTTCATTCTAAATCTTCTCGTCATAGATACTGTGGTACATACCATAAGGAGTTGGGTATGCCACCCTCCCTGTAGAATTCTAGGGTTACCGTTTCGCTTCCCTTGAAACTTCTGAAATTCTGTCATGTTTCTGCGATCATAGCAAAAGTCCGTGCTTAGTAACAACGTATTGCCGAAACTTATGCACATGGCATAATCATTGACAAGTACTTATTCATCTCATCAATGTAGTTGTAGCTCAGCTTTTCGGCTATCCCAGCATGAAGATAGCTTCCTAGCTATAGGCAAATAGCATTGGTTTCCTCTGAGAAGTTCTTTATTAACTTCTTTGGGTTGTCGCTGAGCCAGTTCTCAGCTGGCCATCTCCTAGATGTGGTCCATCATGCACTATCTAGGTGGACTTATCCTTTTTATATCATTAGTGATCCATGCCAATGGCCTTAGTAGTAGGGAGTTTCTGCTTTAATATGACAATGACAGGTTGCATTTCCATGCATAACATGTCAACATCCAGTTTAGTGGGTTATTCCTCAGGAGGTGCTGATTATTTTATCCCTTCTTATGAACTACCTCATTCCCATCCCATGCTGACCCAAGTACAGCCGCGACCTCACTTGTGACTATAGGCAGTGATCTAGGATAGAATGATGCAGTTCCTACTAGTTACGTCAACCATGCATCCTCCTTCAGGTGCCAGCATTATGTAACGTTCCCCCTTATACACGTAACCATGAAACATGTTACAAAAGGAATACAGGAATATCAGATTCATGGATCATATAGGTCCAAGAGCTGGTGACTTCAATCTGATACCATAGATGTAACATCCTCATTTTATACTTTAGAACAAGTCATTTTTTTTTTTTTTGATAATTGCATCCTGGTTCTAAATACATAATTTAGAACTCACAAATCAAATAACCATTCTTATAACAGACAACCATATGCAGCTGTAATGACTCGGAGTACCTCCGATCTATTCATTCCCATGACTCAGTAATCTACCGATCTATTCATGAGTAATAAGAGTTGGCATTTTTATTTAACACCTCACTCTTGCGGTTCTCTTCCCTATTCTGGGATTCAGAATGCTCTGTCCAAGGAACCTAACTGAATAATTGTTACTATTATTCATCGGCATCTCATCCCTTAGACTAGGTGAATTAGGACAACGCAATCAGCAGCTTGCGATACTTTGGCCAAATATTTGAAACATACTGCTTATGTCTCGTATTCCTTAACGGCATACTCGTCAATCTGGAATACGTCCCTCACCCCATTCTTATGTTATGTAGAATGTCTTATACTGACTTCAGTCAGTCCCTCCTATCCCAACTTATTCACTCAGAAACGGATTAGTAAGGTGATAACGTTATATGGATGCCCACGAGGACTAGGGATACGATGACATACTGGTTCAACCCTAGTTAAACCAGTGTGTCAAGATACCCCGAATCTCCTAGGTAGCCTTATAACGTGACCACATTCCTAATCGGTCCCTGAGTAACTCGTTCGAGATCAAGATGTAAATCTTAGCGATCAATGCAAAGGGTGTCATCATAAGTCACCTGCATTGTTGTAACTTCGAGAAGATCCTAATCTTCTCGGAGGTACAACCCTGCAGTTGACTTGTGCCGTCAACCTTTAAATCCGCCTCGAAAAGATCTACTTATTAATAAGTGTTACGCACACTAAGTTTAAATTACATTAAAGACGTTCCCCTAAGGTTATCCTTTCCCAATCCCTGGATTCCTCATCTTAGGATGACCTTTCTCAATAAAACCCATTACACGGGAGGAGTTATTAAGGCCAAGGTCTCATCAAGGAGTTCATAGAATATACATAATTCTAAAACAACAGAATTGGACAATATCTCATAAACTTCACATGAGATTGCCATCTGAACCCCATTAGGTTTATATCAGTTCTCATAACTGAATTTATATCATACTTATTAGTATCAAGATATAAATGATTAAAAATCCAATTAAATGTTGTAGGGATTAATAATTTAATTTAGCTTGTTTAGCGTTCTGCTTAGGTATATTTTAACCCTATCTTCCAAAAAGACAGTGATCTAAATTTCAATTTAGCCTTCGATAGAACATACAAGAACTGCTAAACACTCATAAGAATTCAATCACATATTCTTGTAAGCTTTCATTGACAATCACAAAAGTCTCCAAATTATACAATGATAACCAATGCCCCTCCGGTATATAAACCGAAGAAGGTCAACTATCAAAATAAGAATACAACACATAAGTAGCAAATACTTATTTCTATTCCTTTCAGAATTAATCAAATACATTTTATGCATTCAGCATACTTGATACAATGCTCAACGGAAAAAGAACATCTTTCCCCATATAGTACATTTAGAGAATCAAACTGTAATTCTACTTAAAATCAAATCTAAACAATCTGATCATCCTATCAGATCTGCATGCTTTTACCACTTACGGCAACCATCTGCAAAAATAGTCAACATGGGTCAGTTCGATGAACTGAGCATGATAAGCACTAACTCTTAAAACAATTGCAATCCATCAATTGTTTTCATTAAACACCCTGTTTAAATGAGATCAATTCACCAAACAAGTAAACATAATTCAGACTATACTTTAGTCAACATGTCTATCGTGTAAATACATACAGAAGTCCTAGGAAAATCATCAAGAAGGACGAAATCATCCATTGTAACAAGATGATTCCATTCAACATAAGAAGAGGAAAATATATCAAAACATGATTCCATCATTAATAAAAACAATTCAGAAGTTAGATAAACATTTATATCAACTTACAATTTGCAACAGAAGAGGAATACACGAATTATACATATTTCCCTCAGAACTAGCTCATGACTGTACCGCCTTTCCAAGAGCAAGGCATTCACCTTAAACACATGCGAATAAAACAGACCAGACCACCAAAAGCACCACTGTTCCGTTTAAGTTTACAATATAACAAACTAAAGTACAGTAGCTCTCATGCCAAACAGTGGAGACTAACTACCAAACAGACTCTGTATGACCTCCCACAAGAAGCGACAGACAAGAAGATGTTCACTGCTAGTACCTGTTGAGGTGCAGTCAAACAACTCATAAGTTCAATCATACTCAAGAGTAGATATACCTGCCATAGAAGACGTAACACGCCAACAATCCCTTACATCAACCTACAGCCCATTCTAGTCCTTACTAAACACTGTAAGGCCTTTAGATCCAAAGTCGAAATCAAAAGATCTTCTCTGTTATCGCAGTCAACAAGAGACTCAAAATCATTAAAGCAATGACATTACCCTATGTCTATGCAGAGAGATTTTTAAACGAAATCCACGCAACATGCACAGCCACATCTAACTGGAATTTAATCAGAAAGAAAACATAACATATCGTAGTCACTTCTGAACGCATCCAGAGTTGAAAGTATGGTATTCACGACCTACTAAACAGAAAGCCGAAAGACATGATGTCAAGCTATTTAATGAAATCCAACAAAGCCAAAAACATTACATGTTCATAATCAGGCTTATACAGAAGCAGTGACACTGATTACCTATCAAGGATTTAAAACTAAATCCGTATAACAGTATTCACGATTAAGCTTTTACAGAAGCCGATATACAAGATATCTTTCTCTACTCAAGGAACCCAACAGTGTCGAAAACAACAGTAAACCAAACAGGCATAATTTGAGGCAATTACACTGTTTATTTATCAAGAATTCAACTGAGTCTAAACAACAGTATACAAGATAAATAATAGTTAATGATTCCATCCGTGCCAACAATGGCAAGCATTCAAAATCAGGCTTATACAAAAGCTAAATTACAATTTTGTAACAAGGAATCCAACTGAGCCCGTATAACAATATTCGCTCAAGCTTACATAGTGGAAACATAATAAGTACCCAACTGAGTCTGAACCACAATTCCTTGTAAAACGAAGGTATTCATTACAAAATAACAGAAGTCGCATTACCTGTTACTCCTTCCAGACTCTGTCAAATCAAATTACCAATATTCAAGTATATATAGCTTCCACAGTGGTCCATAGTACACGAATCATTCAATGGACTCTACAGAGTCGTTTCAAATACAATAAAATACATATATCCAAATTGCATACTATCAACGGGTTGAATCCCATAACCACAACACAAAGGAAAAACAACTTCAACAGGATCACAATGAGATACAGTTACACAGCAAGTTATTTATTCACAAATAACTTTAAATGACAAAACGAAACCCACAAGAATCAATAACCACCACCAATAATAACCACGACAGAGCTTACAAAAAGTTCAATAAACTGAACAATCAAACAAATGTCCAGCAGTATCCCTTCCGACGAGTATAAACAACAAGCATCGACGACAAGCATCAACTGTAAATCAACAAGCATCACAGTAGCCTGTACCCATCACGAGAACAATTCATGGGTTCTCACAGAGCAGGCCTAGCATACATTCATTTCATATATTTCGCAAACTTAAAGCCGGAATGCAAAACACAAGGAAATATAGCAACAGTTCGAAATACAATAAACACCCATCAAGGGTTAAATTGAAAAACCGAACCAGCATGAAGATACAGTGCCAAAAATCACACAAGACTACTATAGAAACCAACCAATTCCAAAAATCATCTGAACAGAGTTGTTCTAATGAAATCACTTGAAAGACAGCAAGATTTTTAAAGGTTAGGGCCTAACATGCCTGGATATTTTCTCAAAATTCCGAAGCAGACCACTGAAAGAGCTCGATCCTTCTCTTCCTTTTCCAAGTTAGAGCCACCAACAAAATTTTGCTATTTCCATGACTTATATATTTTCCTTGCCAGAGGAAAGAGCTAGTTACGCTCATACTTGCCATGCAACACCAAGAAGACTGGTGCGAAGAACCAGTGAATAGACAGAAGGAAAACCGGAGCGCATGCAAAACTAAACAAACCATTAACTTTCCATTTTTCCTGCCTTTCTGTGAAATCCGAGCTCGACTACCGAGTTCATTGATTGCATTAATTCCCAGTTTCCCGCTCAAACTCCACTGCCACCGACCGCCATAGTTGGCGATAGACAAATGAAATTCAAAGACCATTTCCAACTTTGGTGACCTGCCACGTCGGCTCAAGTTAGCCGTTTTAAAACCTCCACCAAATTACCTGTCTCTCAAGCTTATCCACGCATTTAATAACATAGAAACTGCCGCCCATGGTTCGCACCCCTCCATAGGTCCCCTTTAATCCTTGCTCAATAGTTAGGTTAGTAACTTAGGTTAGGATTTAGGATAACACCTAGGCTAACCTCTTAGAACATAGATACTAACTTAGAGCATTAGCTCTTAGCCTAGGTCTAGGTTAGATTAACACTAATCTAACCCCTAGGTTAAGTTTAGTTTTAGGTTACTAACATTAATAATTCCAGTTAGGTCTAACATTTCATATGCTCAGGAAAAGAACCTAATCATACATTCACGAACAGGGTTCACTCCTGCACTGCCAAATGGCTATGGAATTAAATGTATCAGAATTTATTACCTGGTCCATGATTAAGACCTTCCTGATACTACGATATCGGGAACCAATTCATTTAACATGCTCAGCCTGAGTTAGACTCGGGATTGGCTTTATTCAACGAATTCAGACCTTGCAACCTGTGAAAGGTTTATAATTTTTAATTCATCACGAATAACTTAAAGCACCACTTGGATCAATTCCACTGATCCAAGGCTAGGTCTTATAGATGGATAACTCCATAATTCATTCCGAGATCAGATTAAACTCAGGCGTAAAATGAAAGAAATAAAAGAGTCCAATCATATTCCGACTCAGTCAAAGATCTGCAATCTGCAAAGAAGATACAGTACATATCAAGCATGACTTCTCAATCAAAGGAACACATCCTTTTTACAAAGAAATCACATATCAACACTTGTATGCTCAGGAGGAAGTAACAACAGTTCAGGGTGTTACATGCTTCCCTCCTAAAAGATTCATCGTCCCGATGATCACATATTCAATTAACCTTCAGGTCAACCAATTTATTAGTTCACAAGTCAATGCTACTATTTTCCAACTTGAATAGTTCCAGAAGTCAATGTCACAACACATTTTATTCAACCTGAATAATGTTTGCCTCCATCCGGCTTTCATATAAACTAAAAAAAAAATAAGTTCATAAAAGAAATGTTTTGTCAACAGATTTCATTCTGTTGAAAAAGAGAAGGAAAAGCAATTTTCATTTCCTCCATATTTTCCCAAGTTGCACTTTCTTCGCTAAACTGGTCCCACTGGACCTTACATTGCTGTATTTCACGATTTCTTAAATGCAATTGGCGAGTTTCCAGCACTCGTGTGGGTTTAACCACGATTATTCCTGGGTCTTGGACCTACAAGGAATTCCAATTTAAAACATGTGACAGATCTGAAACGTATTTCTTAAGCAAAGAAATATGGAAAACATCATGCATGCGAGATAAAGCAGGTGGTAATGCTAAACGATAAGCTACAGGATTGATTATTTCGACAATTTCGAAAGGTCCCACGAATCGAGGTGACAACTTGGCAGCCTTGCCAAAAGTTATAGAACTCTTTCTGGGTTTAACACGAAGAAAAACCTTCTCACCAAGCTCAAACCTTCTATCAACCCGCTTAAGGTCAGCATAGCTCTTCTGCCTATCCGCTGCTTCCTTTAATCTTTCACGAATCAGCTTAACTTGCTGTTCCATTTCTGTGAGAATCTCTGGTCCAATTACCACTCTATCCTCAACACTATCCCAGCTAACAGGAGTTCTGCACTTTCTTCCATAAAGTGCTTCAAATGGTGCCATTTTGAGAGATGAATGATAAGTGTTGTTGTATGCGAACTCAACTAATGGAAGATACTCTTCCCATTTATACTGTTGATCCATGCAATACATTCGCAACATGTCCTCCAACACTTGATTTACCCTTTCAGTTTGTCCATCCGTTTCCGGATGATATGCAGAACTGAAGTTTAGTTTCGTGCCAAGAGCTGTATTAAGCGTTTGCCAAAACCTTGACGTCATTCTTGGATCCCTGTCAGATATAATCAATTCTGGTACACCATGCAATCTGAAAATTTCGTGTACGAATCTTTTGGCCAGCACTGGTGAATCATCCTTTAGTTTTCCAGCGATGAAATGAGCTACCTTAGTCAGTTTATCTACAACTACCAGGATAACATCATGTTTATTCCTGGACATGGGTAATCCTTGTACAAAATCCATGGTTATTACTTTCCATTTGTACTGCCGTATGCTATGAGGATATAACAGTCCAGCAGGGTGCATATGTTCTGCCTTAACCCGCTGACATTCCAAACAATGAGTCACAAAATTAATTACATCCTTTTTCATACCTTTCCAAAAGTATTGTTGTTTCAAATCAGCAAGCATTTTTGTGATTCCCGGGTGTCCAGAGAAAGGTGAATTATGAAATTCAACTAACAACTTCTTTCTCAAGTCGTTCAACATAGGTACATATACCCTGTTTTCATAACGCAAGATTCCTTCATTATCAAAATGAAAACCTTTATACCTTTCATCATTAGGTTCTGCAGCAAGTGCTGCTTTTACTTGCTGAAAGTAATTATCAGATTCTGAGGCACTCTTTACCTCCTCCTTGAACTGAGTTCTTAATGTTATAAGAGCAGAAATGTGCCTCCTACGACTTAGAGCATCAGCTACTCTATTCTCCTTCCCTTTGATATAGCTAATATCAAAATCATATTGTGATAAAAATTCTAACCACCTTCTCTGTCTGGCATTAAGATTAGGCTGAGTGAAAATATATTTCAGTCCTAAGTGATCAGTTTTCAACTCAAAAGGTTTCCCAAGTAAGTAGTGTCTCCAGACTTGAAGTGCATGAACAATGGCAGCAAGTTCCAAATCATGAGGGGCATAATTCAGCTCATGTAACTTGAGTTTTCTACTTTCATATGCAATGACTTGATCATTTTGTAGCAAAACACCTCCAAGGCCTTCCCCAGAAGCATCCGTTACAACTGTAAAACTCCCATTAGGGTCTGGTACAGCTAATATAGGTGCAGAAGTCAACTGGTCTTTCAGACTTTTGAAAGCCGCTTCGCACTTATCATTCCATATGAATTTCTTATCCTTCTTTTGCAATGAAGTTATTGGTGCAGCTACTTTAGAAAAATCCTTTACAAATTTTCTATAGTAACCAGCAAGACCCATGAAGCTTCTTACTTCATGCACATTCTTTGGTGCAGGCCACTCAGTTATTGCCACTATTTTTGAAGGATCTACAACAATTCCTTCTTTACTTATAACATGACCCAAATAGTGAACTTCTGAATCAAAGAAAGAACATTTGGATAACTTACCATACAACTTTCTTTTTCTCAGAATTCCCAAAACTATCTTCAAATGCTCATTGTGCTCCTCAACGCTTTCAGAATAAATGAGAATATCATCCAAGAATACAAGTACAAACTTGTCCAGATATTCTTGAAAAATATTGTTCATTAAGTTCATAAAGGCTGCGGGTGCATTAGTTAATCCAAAGGGTAGAACCGTGAATTCATAATGTCCGTACCTTGTTCGGAAAGTTGTTTTATGAATATCTTCTTCTCTAATCCTTAACTGATGATAGCCAGATCGAAGATCTATCTTAGAATAAACCGCTGCTCCACGCATCTGATCAAATAGATCGCGATCCTTGGAAGTGGATATCGGTTCTTGATTGTTGCTTTGTTCAACATCCGATAATCAATACACAGCCTAAGTGTTCCATCCTTCTTTTTCACAAATATTACAGGTGCACCCCAAGGTGAAACACTTGGTCTAATCAAACCTTTAGACAAAAGCTCTTGCAACTGTGCCTTAAGCTCAACTAACTCCGTGGTAGTCATCCGATAAGGTGCTTTGGAAATAGGTTCTGTTCCTGGCTTGATTTCGATGGTGAAGTCAAATTCTCTCTTGGGTGGTAACCCTGGTAATTCTTCAGGAAAAACATCCCTGAAACTTTGTAACAGAGGAAATTGCTTCATGTTATCACCATCTTCTTCTGAAAATTCAGATATCTTTACTGCATAAAGGGTACATCCTTTATTCTTAGCCTTTTTAAGCTGCATAGCTGACAGTTTTCTAACTGAAATTTCCCTGTTTCACACCTTGAATCTCTGCTGATTCCAGCTGATCATCTAAACATTTTATGTTCTTTTCATAGCAGTCTACTTTTGCTTTATGGTCAGCTAACCAATTGACACCTATGACAATGTCATATGATCCTAAGGGTGTAACATAGAGGTCAACTTCCGTGGAGAAATTAGGTAAGTCAAGGACTGCCCCAAAAAGACACATACTCACTGTATGAACAGAGTTATTACCATACTGTACAGTCCAAGATTTATCCATTTTTCCAGCTTTTCTTTTAAGTTTAGAAGCAAGTTTATTAGAAATAAAACATTCAGTAGCTCCTGTATCAAAAAGAATAGTGACAGGTATGCCAAATAACTTACCCGGAACTTCTATAGGTGTCACTTGCTTTTCAGCTTGCTTGTCTGCTACTGCAGCATGTATCTTATGCTGCTGATTACGATCATCCTTCTTCAAAGGGCACTGATTTGCGTAGTGATCTTTGCCACAATTGTAGCAGCCTCCTACAGGTCCCTTTTTAGGCTCAAAATTGCCTCCAGTTTTGTAATTGTCACGTTGTCCTCCATAGGGCTTCTGCCCATTGTTATAATTTTTAGCAAAATTATCCCTTACGTTTCCAGCAGGCTTATTTACTACTGCTTTCTTACTGTTATCTCCTGGAAACTTACTCTTGTTTCCAAACTTTTTCCATGGTCCTTTTCTGGGTGCAAGAGAGGTTGAAGAAGGGTTTGCAGTCTTCTTCCGCACTTCCTCTTTATGAGCAGAAATAGCCTTTAATTTCTGTTCTTGCCTTATGGCCTTTTCAACAACTCCTTCCATAGTGGTTGGACTGTGAACATCGACCTCTCCCCCTATCACGGGATTCAATCCCATGATGAATTTCTGTATTCTGAACTTCTCGTCAGTTTGATACTGCGGTACATACTTGAGGAGTTTTGTAAACCACTCCCAGAATTCAGTTACCGTTAGCTTCCCTTGAGCTAAGTTCTGAAATTCTGTCATTTTTTGATCATAGAAAAGTTATGGCAGCCAACGTTGCCTAAAATAGCCTTTAAATTGATCCCAAGTAATATTGGTCTCATCAATGTTTAGTTCAGCTTTACGGCTATCCCACCACGAAGATGCTTCGTGGGAAAGCTGATAGGCTCCCCAAATAGCTTTGGTTTCCTCTGAGAAGTTCCTTATTGCAAAGTACTTCTCCATTTCGCTGAGCCAGTTCTCAGCTCCATCTCCTAATGTGGTGCCATCATACTTAGGTGGACTTATCCTTTTTATATCATTAGTGAGTTCTGCTGCCAATCTGGCCTTTTTGTTTTCTGGTTGGACAGGTGCATTCCCAGCATTAACATCAACACCCATATCGGGGTTGTCCTCTGGAGGTGGCTGATTGTTATTACCAGCTTCTTCATCCTCCTCATTTCCCATCACCTGCTGCTCAAGTACAGCTAAACGATCTCTTGTGTCCAACAGGGCAGCAAGGATCTCATCAAGTTTCTGGGTTGTTGCCGCCCCTCCCTCAGGTGGAGCATTATTCGCAACGTTCCCCCTTGTTCTAACCATTTTCTGTTACAAGAAAATTCAGGTTTTTATCAGATTATGGACACAATAGGTCCAAGAGCTGCAACCTTCAGCTCTGATACCAAGATGTAACATCCTCATTTTAGACAATAGAACAAGTCAATTTTTTTTTTTTTGATAAATGCTTCCTGGTTCTAAATACATAATTTAGAACTCACAATTCAAATAACCATTCATATAACAGATAACCATATGCAGCTGTAATGACTCGGAGTACCTCCGATCTATTCATTCCATGACTCGGTAATCTACCGATCTATTCATGAGTGATATGAGTTGGCGTTTTTATTTAACACCCCACTCTTGCGGATCTCTTCCCTATTCTGGGAATCAGAATGCTCTGTCCAAGGAACCTATCTGAATAATTGTTACTATTATTCATCGGCATCTCATTCCTTAGACTAGGTGATTCAGGACAACGCAATCAGCAGCTTGCGATACTTTGGCCAAAGATTTGAAACATACTGCTTATGTCTCGTATTCCTTAACGGCATACTCGTCAATCTGGAATACATCCCTCACCCCATTCTTATGTTATGTAGAATGTCTTATACCGACTTCAGTCAGTCCCTCCTATCCCAACTTATTCACTCGGAAACGGATTAGTAAGGTGATAACGTTATATGGATGCCCACGAGGACTAGGGATACGATGACATACTGGTTCAACCCTAGTTAAACCAGTGTGTCAAGATACCCCGAATCTCCTAGGCAGCCTTATAACGTGACCACATTCCTAATCGGTCCCTGAGTAACTCGTTCGAGATCAAGATGTAAATCTTAGCGATCAATGCAAAGGGTGTCGTCATAAGTCACCTGCATTGTTGTAACTTCGAGAAGATCCTAATCTTCTCGGAGGTACAACCCCGCAGTTGACTTGTGCCGTCAACCTTTAAATCCGCCTCGAAAAGATCTACTTATTAATAAGTGTTACGCACACTAAGTTTAAATTACATTAAAGACGTTCCCCTAAGGTTAGCCTTTCCCGATCCCTGGATTCCTCATCTTAGGATGACCTTTCTCAATAAAACCCACTACACAGAGGAGTTATTAAGGCCAAGGTCTCATCAAGGAGTTCATAGAATATACATAATTCTAAAACAACGGAATTGGACAATATCTCATAAACTTCACATGAGATTGCCATCTGAACCTCATTAGGTTTATATCAGTTCTCATAACTGAATTTATATCATACTTATTAGTATCAAGATATAAATGATTAAGAATCCAATTAAATGTTGTCCTGTCATAATCAGGACTAGGGATTAATAATTTAATTCAGCTTGTTTAGCGTTCTGCTTAGGTATATTTTAACCCTATCTTCCAAAAAGACAGTGATCTAAGTTCAATTTAGCCTTCGATAGAACATACAAGAACTGCTAAACACTCATAAGAATTCAATCACATATTCTTGTAAGCTTTCATTGACAATCACAAAAGTCTCCAAATTATACAATAATAACCATGCCCCTCCGGTATATAAACCGAAGAAGGTCAACTATCAAAATAAGAATACAACACATAAGTAGCAAATACTTATTTCTATTCCTTTCAGAATTAATCAATTACATTTTATGCATTCAGCATACTTGATACAATGCTCAACGGAAAAAGAACATCTTTCCCCATATAGTACATTTAGAGAATCAAACTGTAATTCTACTTAAAATCAAATCTAAACAATCTGATCATCCTATCAGATCTGCATGCTTTTACCACTTACGGCAACCATCTGCAAAAATAGTCAACATGGGTCAGTTCGATGAACTGAGCATGATAAGCACTAACTCTTAAAACAATTGCAATCCATCAATTGTTTTCATTAAACACCCTGTTTAAATGAGATCAATTCACCAAACAAGTAAACATAATTCAGACTATACTTTAGTAATTCAACATAAGAAGAGGAAAATCATATCAAAACATGATTCCATCATTATATAAAAACAATTTCAGAAGTTAGATAAACATTTATATCAACTTACAATTTGCAACAGAAGAGGAATACACGAATTATACATATTTCCCTCAGAACTAGCTCATGACTGTACCGCCTTTCCAAGAGCAAGGCATTCACCTTAAACACATGCGAATAAAACAGACCAGACCACCAAAAGCACCACTGTTCCGTTTAAGTTTACAATATAACAAACTAAAGTACAGTAGCTCTCATGCCAAACAGTGGAGACTAACTACCAAACAGACTCTGTATGACCTCCCACAAGAAGCGACAGACAAGAAGATGTTCACTGCTAGTACCTGTTGAGGTGCAGTCAACAACTCATAAGTTCAATCATACTCAAGAGTAGATATACCTGCCATAGAAGACGTAACACGCCAACAATCCCTTACATCAACCTACAGCCCATTCTAGTCCTTACTAAACACTGTAAGGCCTTTAGATCCAAAGTCGAAATCAAAAGATCTTCTCTGTTATCGCAGTCAACAAGAGACTCAAAATCATTAAAGCAATGACATTACCCTATGTCTATGCAGAGAGATTTTTAAATGAAATCCACGCAACATGCACAGCCACATCTAACTGGAATTTAATCAGAAAGAAAACATAACATATCGTAGTCACTTCTGAACGCATCCAGAGTTGAAAGTATGGTATTCACGACCTACTAAACAAAAAGCCGAAAGACATGATGTCAAGCTATTTAACGAAATCCAACAAAGCCAAAAACATTACATGTTCATAATCAGGCTTATACAGAAGCAGTGACACTGATTACCTATCAAGGATTTAAAACTAAATCCGTATAACAGTATTCACGATTAAGCTTTTACAGAAGCCGATATACAAGATATCTTTCTCTACTCAAGGAACCCAACAGTGTCGAAAACAACAGTAAACCAAACAGGCATAATTTGAGGCAATTACACTGTTTATTTATCAAGAATTCAACTGAGTCTAAACAACAGTATACAAGATAAATAATAGTTAATGATTCCATCCGTGCCAACAATGGCAAGCATTCAAAATCAGGCTTATACAAAAGCTAAATTACAATTTTGTAACAAGGAATCCAACTGAGCCCGTATAACAATATTCGCTCAAGCTTACATAGTGGAAACATAATAAGTACCCAACTGAGTCTGAACCACAATTCCTTGTAAAACGAAGGTATTCATTACAAAATAACAGAAGTCGCATTACCTGTTACTCCTTCCAGACTCTGTCAAATCAAATTACCAATATTCAAGTATATATAGCTTCCACAGTGGTCCATAGTACACGAATCATTCAATGGACTCTACAGAGTCATTTCAAATACAATAAATACATATATCCAAATTACATACTGTCAACGGGTTGAATCCCATAACCACAGCGCAAAGGAAAAACAACTTCAACAGGATCGCAATGAGATACAGTTACACAGCAAGTTATTTATTCACAAATAACTTTAAATGACAAAACGAAACCCACAAGAATCAATAACCACCACCAATAATAACCACGACAGAGCTTACAAAAAGTTCAATAAACTGAACAATCAAACAAATGTCCAGCAGTATCCCTTCCGACGAGTATAAACAACAAGCATCGACGACAAGTGTAAATCAACAAGCATCACAGTAGCCTGTACCCATCACGAGAACAATTCATGGGTTCTCACAGAGCAGGCCTAGCATACATTCATTTCATATATTTCACAAACTTAAAGCCGGAATGCAAAACACAAGGAAATATAGCAACAGTTCGAAATACAATAAACACCCATCAAGGGTTAAATTGAAAAACCGAACCAGCATGAAGATACAGTGCCAAAAATCACACAAGACTACCATAGAAACCAACCAATTCCAAAAATCATCTGAACAGAGTTGTTCTAATGAAATCACTTGAAAGACAGCAAGATTTTTAAAGGTTAGGGCCTAACATGCCTGGATATTTGCTCAAAATTCCGAAGCAGACCACTGAAAGAGCTCGATCCTTCTCTTCCTTTTCCAAGTTAGAGCCACCAACAAAATTTTGCTATTTCCATGACTTATATATTTTCCTTGCCAGAGGAAAGAGCTAGTTACGCTCATACTTGCCATGCAACACCAAGAAGACTGGTGCGAAGAACCAGTGAATAGACAGAAGGAAAACCGGAGCGCATGCAAAACTAAACAAACCATTAACTTTCCATTTTGCCTGCCTTTCCGTGAAATCCGAGCTCGACTACCGAGTTCATTGATTGCATTAATTCCCAGTTTCCCGCTCAAACTCCACTGCCACCGACCGCCATAGTTGGCGATAGACAAATGAAATTCAAAGACCATTTCCAACTTTGGCGACCTGCCACGTCGGCTCAAGTTAGCCATTTTAAAACCTCCACCAAATTACCTGTCTCTCAAGCTTATCCACGCATTTAATAACATAGAAACTGCCGCCCATGGTTCGCACCCCTCCATAGGTCCCCTTTAATCCTTGCTCAATAGTTAGGTTAGTAACTTAGGTTAGGATTTAGGATAACACCTAGGCTAACCTCTTAGAACATAGATACTAACTTAGAGCATTAGCTCTTAGCCTAGGTCTAGGTTAGATTAACACTAATCTAACCCCTAGGTTAAGTTTAGTTTTAGGTTACTAACATTAATAATTCCAGTTAGGTCTAACATTTCATATGCTCAGAAAAGAACCTAATCATACATTCACAAACAGGGTTCACTCCTGCACTGCCAAATGGCTATGGAATTAAATGTATCAGAATTTATTACCTGGTCCATGATTAAGACCTTCCTGATACTACGATATCGGGAACCAATTCATTTAACACGCTCAGCCTGAGTTAGACTCGGGATTGGCTTTATTCAACGAATTCAGACCTTGCAACCTGTGAAAGGTTTATAATTTTTAATTCATCACGAATAACTTAAAGCACCACTTGGATCAATTCCACTGATCCAAGGCTAGGTCTTATAGATGGATAACTCCATAATTCATTCCGAGATCAGATTAAACTCAGGCATAAAATGAAAGAAATAAAAGAGTCCAATCATATTCCGACTCAGTCAAAGATCTGCAATCTGCAAAGAAGATACAGTACATATCAAGCATGACTTCTCAATCAAGGAACACATGCTTTTACAAATAAATCGCATATCAACACTTGTATGCTTAGGAGGAAGTAACAACAGTTCAGGGTGTTACATATATATATAGATATATATATAAATATATATATATATATATATATATATATATATATATATATATAGATATAGAATAGAGATATATGAGAACCTGAGGCTGCCCTATCCCCTATCTAAATCTCTAGTTTGGGGTGGGGGCTCTCCGAGAACAGGCCGACTGGGATTAGCAGCCAACTCCAACTAGATAGTCTAGAGTATGGCGATGGATATATAATATACAAATAGGAGGGGGGGCCGACTATGATAGATCTCAACCCCTATATATATATATATAGAGAGAGATATAGATCTATGTGTCTCCTCGAGAGCGGAGGCCCTGTAATATATAGTTAGACAGTTAGTACTGCCACTTGGGAATCAACAAGTGAGGTCACCCGAATGATCGCATTCCGAAGATCTATAGGGAGGGGGAGGATATTCTATCAACACTAAAATTTTCCTCCGTAATTTCTATTTCATTAATGTATGTATTAGGAATAGGATGTTGTTAGGTATAATTAGTCGTAGCGTCCGATAGAAGATAACGGCGCTGCCAGTACGACGCCACCAATAATGTATAGTACGGTAATAGTCAAAATTACAATAGGAATGTTGTGGTAAAAAGTAAATATTTGTCGTAAGTGGTCCGGTAATGTTAAAATGTCAAAGTTTGGGTAATTAGAGAAGTAGGGTCTACATGATTAGGAATTAGAAATATTATATTGGTAATAAGGACAAGGAGTGAGGTCATAAATATTTTGTGTATTTTATTTGTAAAAAGTCTAAAAATGTGGAACCCATGTAAAATGATAAGGTTTATCTTATCTTAAAAGATAAGCTTACATGTACAGATAAGAGTTAAGGTATGGAATATGATTCGTCAGAGTGGATTTCTTATCCTATCTTAGAGATAAGATGGATAAGCCTGGAAGTTCTATAAATAGAGAGGCCACCCCCCTCATTTAGAATAGAAGGAAGTAGTGAGAAATATTGTAGGAAGTGTGCGAAGGAAGCCATCAGTTTAAAGGTGTGTTGAAGAAGCCATTAAGAGGTGTAATTGTAAAGTTTCTCCCATAGTCTTGGTGAAAGGCAAGTGAAGTCAATAACACTTGAAGTACCTCATGGGTGAGATTGTAACAATTTCATGTTAATATTATAATTTACTTTGATATTTCAGATTTGTCATCATTCCGTCTTGTCATAGTCGATGGTATTCTTGTGTTATGTTGTTGTTTTGTTTCCAGATTACATCCACCAAACTAAAGGCTGTGCATTAGTAAATAATCATAGCACGAGGAGTTCTCGGTGAGGAATTATCATAGTGACGGATTGGTGATGAAATTTTGGTTCCGTCACCGGGACCATTCCTCGTTGGTGGATTTTCTGGAGAGATATTCCCACTTAGTCAAAAATCAATTGGAGGGTAACCTTATTTTTACTGTGCATAGTAGTTACCATGGTAAAGTCATTTTTACCGTGAATAGTAGTTACCATGATAAAGTCATTTTTGCTGTGAATAGTATTTATCACAGTAAAGTCACTTTTTACCGTGAATAGTATTTACCGCAGTAACTTCACTTTTTACTGTGAATAGTGTTTACCACAGTAAAGTCAGTTTTTACCGCAGTAAGTCAAGTTTTACCATAGTTACCGTGGTCATTTCTATTTTATTGTAGAAAGGTGTAAAGTCACTTTCTAGTATAGTGACTCCAATTATTTGTGCACATAAGTCTTGTTGATTGTACTTGTGGGTTGGTATTTCATGGTGGTTACTTTTGAAAATGGGAAAGATTCCTGTTTTTTCAGCTCAATCTAATGAAGATGCTTCTTCTTTCATTCAAGAGTTTAAACGATCTTGTATTTGTAATGGCCTCATAAGAAGGGAACAATGGACTAAATTTTTTCCTACCTTTTTGGATGGTTCAGCACTTAGGTGGTTTGAAACACTAGGTGATAATGTGAAAAAATTCATGGGATTTATTAACTGAAAGTTTTCTTGAAGAATTTGGTGAACAACAGAAATATGCAGATCTCATGATCGAGATCACAAAGCTATCCCAAGGAGAGAAGGAGAAGATAAGGGATTATCATGCTCATGTTCTAGAGCTAAGGAGGAAGCTCGATGCCCAGATCCGGAAGAAAGGATTAGCGGATGGGTTGATGAATGGCGTGGATAATCTCCTCTGTAAGCACTTCATTCTTGGGATGAAGCCAGAGATCAGACAACAAGTGAAGTATGACCACCCAGACTACCATTGAACAAGCAAAGGAGATTGCAAGAAGGGAAGAAGAAAGCATGTAAGAGGAACCCAAAGAAATTGTTGCTAAAGTAGAGCCTACACCAGCACCTTTGGTCCAGAATCCACAACCACTCCCGGTGAACACAAATATTTCTCCTAGTACATCTACTGAGTATGAAGATCTGCTCAAAAAGATGGGTCAGTTAACTATTAATCTTCTTCAAGGAAAAGAATTTAGTTCTCAGGGAGGAGATAGAGGTCCAAAAAGAAATATTTCTTAAGTTGTATGTTATGGTTGTTATAAAAAGGGTCATTATAAGTATAATTATCCAGATAGAGCTTCTACATCTGGTAAAGGAGATAATGATAAAGGAAAAGCACCTGTGAATTCTTTTGATGTAGTAGATAAGAGTAGAAATAATGAAGTAGATGTGTTTGTAACAAAAAGAAAGAAAGAAAAAGATAATCAAGATGGAAATGATCCTAAGAAGGTGAAAGGAGAAACTAGTAAGAAACATAGGAGAAGAAAGTTGGGTGTGCAGGATTTTCTGATTTCACAGCCCTGGAAAGGACCATTACTCCATCTTGGAAGATTTGTCTAAAAGGCCTGCAAATATTACATATGGTCAACTCTTGGCTATGTCTTCTGAGAAGAGGCGGGAACTGTGAAATGAACTCAATGCTTGACGAAGGAAGGAGGTTGAGGTCCCTATTTTGGAGGTAGAGGCGGATCCCTATTCTCCACAAGCTGAGGTATTATGTAATGGTATTTCAATTCATTATGTCTTAGTTGATGGAGGTGTTACAGTTAATGTAATGACCGAGTCTGTAATGAATATGTTGGGTTTAAAAATTGATCGCCCTTTAACACTTATGTTAAGGTCATTAAATAAAGGAAAAACTAAACCAGAATGTGTAGTTTCAAATGTGACAATATCTGTTATGGGTGTTGTATGTGTGGTAGAATTTTAGGTGATGAAAAATGGTACTGTTACGTACCCAATGCTACTGGGAAGACCATGGCTAAGGAGAGTTCATGCAAGAAACTACTGGAATGAAGGTTTCATGATACTTGGATGTGGTAGAGAGAGGGTGAAGATAAACGTGATCCCTCGACATCATAAGGCAGAGACCTGTGGATTCAAGTGATGAAACTGATGATTGGACATCCTCTAATTACTCTAGTACCAGTGAAGTGGACACTGAAGATGAAGAAAGTGAGGTTGATGTTTTAATCATGGATATCCTTCCAGTCACACCAACTCATGACCCCATAAAATTATCTGAAGAAGAAGTTGATGATCGTCTCCAAAAAAGAAAGATTGGTGAGGCTGTGATGGAGAGTGAGAAGGAATCCTACCTCCAACTCTTTCAAAGGTACATACACATAATCACTTTTGATTACAAGGAACTCCGTCAAGTAATTTGGGTAGAACATTCTATTGAGTTGGTAGATGGTGCTAAGCCCATAAAGAAAATGCCATATAGAATGAATCCTAATTTTTCCAAGACTGTAAAAGAAGAAATAGATAAGTTGCTTGATGCAGGATTCATATTTGCTGTGGAGAATTCAGAATGGGTTTCTCCCATTTTGATCTCAATAAAAAAGAATGGGAAGCTACACATTTGTGTTGATTACAGGAAGCTCAATAAGGCAACAAAGAAGGATCATTACCCTCTTCCATTTTCAGATTAGATCTTGGACGAAGTAGCTGGCCAGGAGTGCAATAGTTTTGCTGATGGATATAGTGGCTATAACCAGGTTCGTATAGCAGAGAAATATCAGCTGAAGACCACGTTCACCACTCCTTGGGGAACGTTTGTTTATAGAGTTATTGCTTTTGGGTTGTGTAATGCTCCAGCAACATTCCAGCATTTGATGAATAGGGTGTTCGAACCCTACATTGGGACCTTCATCAGAGTATTTCTGGATGATTTTTTGCATCTATGGGAGCAAGTTGGACCACCTGTACTAGATGGAGACATCATTTCAAAGGTTAGATGAAGCACAAGCCTCACTAAACCCTACAAAGTGTGTCTTTGGATGTTCTAAAGACATTTTGTTAGGGCATGTTGTATCCAGAGATGGTATTGGTACTGATCCTGATAAAGTTTCAAAAATCAAATATTTACCATTTCCTATGAATAGAAGTAAGTTGAGATCAATTTTAGGCCATGTGGGTTACTATAGAAGGTTCATCAAGAATTTCTCAAAGATTGCACAGCCACTAACCCAGTTTTTGAAGAAGGATGTTACTTATGAACCAGGAAATAAGGCGCATGAAGCTTTTGGACAACTGAAGGAAGCCCTGGTGTCTTCACCTGTTTTGAAGAATCCAGATTGGAACAAGCCATTCATTGTGTACACTGATGCCTCAGATGCAGCACTAGGAAGTACTTTGAGCCAAAAGGATGAAAATGGGAATGAACATCCAATTTAATTTGGGAGCAGACAAATGAGAAGTGCTGAGGTAAATTATACTGTAACTGAAAAACAGGCTCTGGCTATCATTTTTGCTGTAAAGAAGTTCAGAAATTACTTGCTAGGGTAAAAATTTCTAGTTGTAACAAATCATCAGGCTCTAAAATATATTGTAAATAAGCCTAACCCATCAGGGAGGATAGCAAGATTGATAATTTTGCTACAAGAATTTTAATTTGAAATTATAGATAGGCCAGGAAAGAAGCATGTTAATGCAGATGCACTCTCTCGAGCCTATGATGGTTTAGGATCATCTTGTGATGATGATGATTTCCTCAATGCAACATTGTTATCCCTTGCCACAATCCCTAGTGAATACGTAGATATTTGGAATTATCTGAATGAATTCAAGTTTCCTGATGGTGCCAATGCAAAGACTAAGAGAAATATTACTCAAGCCAGTCGTCCATATTATATTCTGCATGGAGTATTATTTCGAATAGGACCTGATGGACAGTACAAGAGGGCAGTTGGACGTGATCAAGGGAAGGAACTGCTAGAAGAATTCCACAATGGTACATGTGGAGGGGCACTTCTCTAGACAACTTACAATAAGAAGGATCTTGGATGCAGGTTATCACTGGCACACTCTTTTTAAAGATTGTTATAATTATTGTAAGACATGTGATATTTGTCAAACACATGGTAACCGTAAGACTTCATCAGCTCCATTATGCCCTATTCTTCCACTTGGTCCCTTTGAAAAGTGGGGAATAGACATTGTAGGTCCACTTCCAACTACCTCACGCCAAAATAAGTATATTGTAGTTGCCACAGATTATTTAACCAAGTGGGTTGAAGCTAGGCCATTGAAAACAACTTCCATGGATGAAGTGGCAAGGTTCATATATGAACGCATTGTCACCAGATTTGGTTGTCCATTAGAAATTGTAACAGATCAAGGAAGCCACTTCATTAATGAGGTGGTAGAAGCCCTAGTCAATAATTTTTCTATTAAGCACAGGAAGGCAACAACATACAAGCCAAGCACAAATGGACAAGTGGAACAAACAAATTTTGTGTTGTGTCAAATTCTAGCAAAAGATGCAGCCTTGCAGGTACATATGTGGGATAAAAGGATTCATGCAGCATTGTGGGCATATACGGCAACATCAAAGTCAGCAACAGGATACTCCCCATTTCAGTTGGCCTATGGCATTGATCCAGTTCTTCCTATTGAGTTTGATATTCCCACTGTGAGAGTTATGAAAAATGAAAGGATGGATGAAAGTGATTCAGTAAAAGAAAGGTTGGTACATCTTCATTTGCTAGAGGAAATGAGGGAAATAGCAAAGGATACAAGCCATAAGAAGAAAATGAAGCAAAAGGAATACTTTGATCAAAAGATCCGGTGGTCTCCATTTCATGTGAATGACTTGGTTCTAGTATATGATTCCAGATACAAAAAAAGAAGACAGAGAAAATTTCTTCCAAAATGGATGGGGCCCTACAAAATAGAAGATGTGCATGAAAATGGTACGTACCGACTAGAGGAATTGGATGGCACTCCCATTACGAAATGGGTCAACCATGACAAGTTGAAGATTTTCCAAGCACCAGAATAGTCTACTCCGAGGACGGAGTAGAAGCTAGGAAGGGGGAAGATGTCGACACTAAAATTTTCCTCCGTAATTTCTATTTCATTAATGTATGTATTAGGAATAGGATGTTGTTAGGTATAATTAGTAGTAGCGTCTGATAGAAGATAACGGCGCTGCCAGTACAATGCCACCAATAATGTATAGTACGGTAATAGTCAAAATTACAATAGGAATGTTGTGGTAAAAAGTAAATATTTTTCGTAAGTGGTCCGGTAATGTTAAAATGTCAAAGTTTGGGTAATTAGAGAAGTAGGGTCTACATGATTAGGAATTAGAAATATTATATTGGTAATAAGGACAAGGAGTGAGGTCATAAATATTTTGTGTATTTTATTTGTAAAAAGTCTAAAAATGTGGAACCCATGTAAAATGATAAGGTTTATCTTATCTTAAAAGATAAGCTTACATGTACAGATAAGAGTTAAGGTATGGAATATGATTCGTCAGAGTGGATTTCTTATCCTATCTTAGAGATAAGATGGATAATCCTGGAAGTTCTATAAATAGAGAGGCCACCCCCCTCATTTAGAATAGAAGGAAGTAGTGAGAAATATTGTAGGAAGTGTGCGAAGGAAGCCATCAGTTTAAAGACGTGTTGAAGAAGCCATTAAGAGGTGTAATTGTAAAGTTTCTCCCATAGTCTTGGTGAAAGGCATGTGAAGTCAATAACACTTGAAGTACCTCATGGGTGAGATTGTAACAATTTCATGTTAATATTATAATTTACTTTGATATTTCAGATTTGTCATCATTCCGTCTTGTCATAGTCGATGGTATTCTTGTGTTATGTTGTTGTTTTGTTTCCAGATTACATCCACCAAACTAAAGGCTGTGCATTAGTAAATAATCATAGCACGAAGAGTTCCCGGTGAGGAATTATCATAGTGACGGATCTATTCTTTAGATCCTGCACCAGTTCCCCGAATCTCCCTCTCCTGCGTTGCGTCTCTATTATCTCATGCTGCAACAGCATGCTTTCCTTTGCCCGTTCGTAAAGATCACGCAGGAAAGCTATCTGCCCGCCTCCAAAGTCGTCGGTGCGGGAAGCTGGTCAAGACTCTATATATCTATATCTGGAGTCGGAGGAGATCTATCTATATCTGGAGTCGGAGGAGATCTATATATGGAGCTCCTATCCGAGGAGCGTCCACTAGTCTCGGAGGAGCTTCCATTCCTAACGTGCTCGAGACCCCTAGAGATCTAGATCCAGATGGCGAGGCCTCCCTATCCATCTCTATCTCTGGGACACCTGAGCAGATCACTGGGGTGGAGCCCCCCCTCCCATTCCCCCCAATTGATTCCACCGTCTCCGCTCCGAGATATAGAGATAGGGTTGCACGGCGATATTTGGTATAGGCAGTTCTGTCGCAGCCCCGGCCTCCCCCCCCTCTCTAGAGAACTCGGCTCTCTATCTATATGGGGCCCGGGGGCCTATAGAGAGAGATCTGGGCCCGACCCCCGGCCATCCCATCTAGAATATAGAGAGAGGCCCCCTCCCCTCATATATATTTGATTTCTAACGGGTAACGGGTTTAGAGATCGGGCCATAGATCTAGATCAGACGATTGATACGATATGATCTTGATCTGATCTGATCTGATCTATATAGAGGGGGAGGGGGACAATCCTTTACCCACCAGGGCATTAGATATTGAAGAGAAGGAACGGGTGCAACTAGAACTATATAGATAGGGCAAGTCTCATTGTCAATCATACTATCATAGCTATAGATTCAATCCAACCGAACCGACTATCATATGGCGTATGGGGGGCCCTATCTCTCTATCACTGTCTCTGTCTCCATCTCTCTCTATATCTCTATCTTCTCTGGGGGGCCCTATCTATCCATCACTGTCTCTGTCTCTATCATTCGTTCCCAACTAGAATCTATATAGGGGGTGGGGGGGCCGTGATGGAATAGTTTCCATTCCAATTCTATTTCTATATAGAGGGGCCTACAGAGGGCATTCATTCGGTGCCCGGGCCCCCACCCCCCTATATGGATTCTAGTTGGGCATCCGGAGTCCCTATATATAGATATCTATATGTATATGGCGGCCTACTATATCTATATATTGGTTGGTCTACCCCGCCCCAGGCGGAGGGACAGGAGCGCTCCAACTATATACTGGGGGCTCAACCTATCCCTAATATAGAGTATAGCGATAGCGTAGCGCAGTCTGATTGATTCCTCTCTTCTCGTCTCGTATATAGCGCACCTATAACTATATATCTGATTGATTCCTCTCTTCTCGCTGCTGAAGTGAAGCCGGATAGATAGGGGCCCCTCTATAGATATATATATGGGCAGAGTAGGCCGCCCCCCCCCCCCTCTATAGAAATGGGATATGGTGCATAAATGCCCTATATATCTATCTGGGCAGCCCAGCTATATAGGCCAGGCCAGGCCGCCATAAGAGATATAGACTCCCGGGCCCTCTTCCCCAGCCTATCTATATAGAGAGGGGGGGGCCGCCCTATATCTATAACTCCATACCATGAGATATAGATAGGGGCCCTATCTGAACTATCTGCCCCTATCTGAACTATCTGCCCTCTCTATATATCTGGGCCTATCTGGGCCTATCTCACTAACGCCAATATCTATATAGGGGCCCTATCCATTCTGAACAGTGACGCATCTTCCTTTTGAACCGACCCCCCATAGCCATAGTTCTCTAGGGGAGGGGTGCGCCCGGAGGTGGCCCTGGCTTTCTCTCTATATATGGGGTGGGGCCCTATATAGAATATATACAACTGGCCGACTCCCTCTCCTGCTCCCTCCCGATAAGCCCCAGATAGGTGAGATATCCATATAGAGGGGGGGGGGAGGGGGCCCATATATAGATAGGGGTCGATCGTGAAGTCACCGGTCGTATCACGTATATGGTCTAGATATAGAGAATGGTGGATAGTTTAGAATGGCGGATAGAATGGAGTGGAGCTCGAGATGCACCTATTCTGGGAGTCGGCCTCTCTATATATGGGGCTAGCTCCCAACCCCCATCTCTATATCTGCCCTAGCCCCCTATCTGAACTATCTGATAGGATAGAAGACATCCTCTTCTATCTCTATCGTCTTCATGCCATCAGTAAGTATATTAGTTGCCGCCTATATATCTATCTTGGGAAACTATGGTCATCAAAACAGATATCAAGTGGGGCCATATCTATATCTGCTTCCCTCCCCGTTTCCCACAACAATAGGGAGGGGAGGTGTAGGAGAAAGAAACACACATCTATGGGAACACACATCTACTCTACTCTACTCATCTACAGTCGACTAGACTAGATACTGGACTAGACTCTACCTCCCCTAATCATCGAGATCGATAGAGTTGTCCCCTTCCGAACTATCTATCTATCTCTCTATCTATCTCTCTCTCTATATCTCTATCTATCTCTCTATCTATATCTCTATCTATCTATCTGTTCATGTTCATAATGGATCTAAGGGTGGAATTAGAATTCCGGGTTGGGGACCCTATCTGTCTATAATGGATATCCCGACTAAATGATACCATACTCCATGGACCCTATCCATAAATGACCCTTTCCTATCTAACCCTATCGCCATATAGTTCAGATAGGCGCCCCCATAGGCCCCTCTCTCTATAGAATAGAGAACCATCCTAGAGGGCCCGGGACTGACTGGACTGCCTATGTATCGAAGGGCAGTAATGAATATAGAAATAGAATACTATGGGGTATAGGGCCAGTGAGGGGCAGGCGGGCCAGTGAAGGGCAGGCGGGGTATAGGGCCAGTGAAGGGCGGGGCAGGGCAGCTTTGATATATAGGGCCAGTGAAGGGCGGGGCAGGCGGGCCAGTGAAGGGCGGGGCAGCTTTACCAGACCAGTCTCCCGCCCACCTTTGAGCGTTTCTATTCTATAGCTCAGCTGGGTCCCTATAGTTCTCTATGGGGAACAGAACTATAGAGAGTGGAGGCGCCTGGCTGCGAGTGCCCCCACTCTAACCCCCATATAGAGAGAGGGGGGCCGAGCTATATACGTCTCACCTCTCCCTCTCTATAGTGGAGTATACTACTCTAAGATCCAACCCGGCTATATCTACCATCTCTCCATATCTCCATATCTATAGAGAGGGTCCTTCATCCCATCCCAATGACTCTATCTGAGAGAAATTTCCGGCCGGGGCCTGTATATAGATATGGGTTTCGAGTATGGATAGATGGCCCCCCCTCTCTCCCCCGGGGGGACTAGAGATCTCTCTGCCCATTTCTCTGCCCATCTATCCGCCCATGCCCATCTATCTGCCCATGCCCATCCATCTGCCCATCTAGATCTATATGCGGGCGGGCGCCTATATGGAGAAATGCCCCATATATCATCGGGGGCCGGCCGGGGGGCGGCTATATCTAATTCATATCTATGTAGATAGTCCCGGAGCTATGTTGATGCCGATGTTGATGTATGTGAGTGAGCTCAACTCGTATCACGTATGTAATAATATAATAGTTCAGGATCATGACAGAAAATATCAATATCCAGCCCTCGATATTCTCTGGGGGCCCATATATAGATAGGGCCCGCCCCTCCGGAGACCCTACCCTCTATTTTCTCTTATCCGGAGGGTCTCCGGAGTCTGGGGAGGGCCCAGATAGAGATAGGGCTCAATTGAAGAGAAGAGATTAAGGGTGGGGGTGGGGAGTATCCCCGGGAGGATCCGACTCAATGTGCCCCTTGACTTGAGTCCATATATAGATAGGGGGTCCTATGGTGAGGGGGTCAGCAGACTGGTGGAACACCTATAGAGTGAAGAGTGAGATATAGATATAGATAGAGAGAGAGATATATATCTTATCTGAGAGAGATATAGAGATAGAGAGAGACTGAAGAGTGAGTCGAGAGAGATATAGATAGATCGAGAGATACAGATAGAGAGAGAGATCTATATAGAGATAGAGATATATATCTGAGAGAGATACAGATAGAGATAGTTTCATTCAGATAGACTCTATAGGCTATATGCATGCTATGCTTGGGGGGGACGAGGGAGACTATAGCATCCCTTAGAAGCTAACTCTACTGGCCATATATCCCATATATCTCTATCTGGCTGGCCCTCCGGCCGGCCTAGATTTGAGCATAGACCTCGGTGGATGGGCCATAGATCGATCTAGATAGGCCCTCTCCTCGGCCTCCCTATCTCTCTATTGTATCTTCTAGCCGCTCCCCACTATCTCATCCCCACCCCATATAGATATAAGGGAAGGGGCTCAACCCAACCCCGGCGGCCCTAGCCCTATATACCTATCTGGGCGGCCTATGCCGGCCTGGCCTTTTCTCTTCGCACCGCCCCCCCCTCCTATATCCTATATAGATCATACTATTCTACCGCGGTTGGTTCCTCGGCGATCTATATACGTGATAGACCCGTCTATACTCTATCCAGATCTCTGGATATAGGAGGCCCCCTCTAGATCTCTCTATATGGGGTGACTGGACTAGACTATAGATAGGCATAAAGAGCCCTGCCCTATATCTCCAAGATCTATAGAGGGGGGCCCCAGAGATAGATATAGGGCCCCAACCTCACCTAGATATCTATCTGGGTGGCCCTGAACTATCTAGTCCAGGGAATGACCTCGGCCTCCCATAATCTATCTATATAGAGAGATAGATAGGGCCAACTGATTGCTCAATTCTATTTCCCTATTCGTTCTCTACCGCCCATTAGACCAGACTAGACTGGACTAGACTGCATTAGCTATATAGATTTGACTGACTACATGCCATCAGTGGGTCCAGATATAGATAGGTCGCAGACACCGCCTGGCCCTATCTATATATGGGAGAATATCCACCCATTCTATAGTCATCAGTTCCTCGTTCCTTCCCATTCTATAGAGTTCTGGCAGCCCCCCCCCTATATAGAACTGTCACTCTCCCAGTCATGTGGCGACTGGAATAGAATAGAGATCTTTGGGCAGGGGCGGTCTAGTCGGGCCCAGGTGCCTACATCAATTACACCATACTCTATAGTCAGTCATGCATGCTCAGGAGAATTTCTTTTAGGGAAGGACGCTATCGGCATAGATATAGAGTCCCTCCCCTCTAGACTCTACAGATGGTAGGCTAAGCTCTCTATGGCCCCCTATATATAGATGGCATATGGCTGGCGGCCCTCCCCGGCCTTCTCTATTCGCACCGCCCCCCCCCGGTTGGCTCGATTAGACCATAGGTTGGGTTAGGTTAGTTTCTACCGCGGTTCCTCGGCTCTGGCTCTATATCAATCTAGTCCCGCCCTCTCCTCAGTTGATCATAGAATAGATAGATATTCTATACGTGATATGATATTGGACTATACTCCGACAGGCCCGTATAGACTGTATATAAGGTGGTCGACCCGGGGATTGGGTTATTTCAGACCATACTTTAGAGGATGGGGACACCACTGATACTGAATCTGTTTAGTTAGTTACCGTACCGGTTATCGATTTGACGAGCATAGATATAGATGTGATGTTGGGCCGACATTAATTCATGAATGACGCCGGCCGCCCACCCATCCCTATTGATTGGGGGAGGGTCGGGGCCCTATATCTCCCCTATCGTTTGAAATAGGGGGGCGAACGAATATATGTCTGTCTATGGGACCCAACGTCAACGTCTATATATGCCGGGTCAGCGCAGATAGATAGAAATGTCTAGACAGTATCGATGATTGGGCGGCCTATATACCTATCTATCTGTCTATCTGGGCCCAGCCGGGAGTAACCGATGCGGGTGAGCCCTATATCTATAACTCGCTCCCATAATCTATATATATAGTTGGGCTCGGCCCTCTCTATTCTCTATATAGTAGACGCGGGTAAGATGGATGCAATATAGGGTAGGGTAGGGTAGGGTAGGGTAGGGTAGGGTAGGGTAGGGTAGGGTAGGGCGGGTCATTCAGATTAACAACCCAACCCCATCTATCGGAGCTATATAGAGAGTCCCCCATAGACGCCGATGGCCCCTATCTAGTTCTATAGTTCGGGGTGGGGGGACCTGATCATTGGGATCATCCCTGTCCGTATGGTGCCATAGTGATCTATAGGGCCATAGTGATCTATAGGCATCCGCCGATCAGTAGGGAAGGGAGTTGCAGATAGTGATAGGGGGCGAGAGAGAAGGCAGGTGGGAGCGGGCCCCTATCAAATCAACCGGGACGCGGGCACTCGATTGATATATTGATGCACTCGACTGCCCCCATAGTGATAGTGGTTGACTGCATCAATGAATCTCTATTCTATATCGTACGTAATAGACTCAT
This sequence comes from Taxus chinensis, assembly GCA_019776745.2. NCBI lineage: Eukaryota > Viridiplantae > Streptophyta > Pinopsida > Cupressales > Taxaceae > Taxus > Taxus chinensis. Next base: position 196,863,518 of record CM034156.1, read on the forward strand.
TCCAGCAACCGACCCCTATCTAGTACTATCACTATGGAGGCCCCATGGGTGATGGGTGACCGCCAGTTAGATAGATAGGGAAGATATATATATATATATATATATATATATACGTGCCCTATCTAGAATTATGAATGAGAGGAGGGGGGGGGCCAGATGGAATAGAACTATGGGCGATCGATCATAGTTCGATTCCTGCGATCTCCTCCCCCAGCCCCTCTATAGAACTATGGGCGGGTAGGCCGCCATAGTGTGATAGGGGCGGAGGGCCGCCCAATGGATCTATCACACTAGAGGGGCACATAGTGATCTGATCTGCCGGGAACATGATTCTTCAGTCGATAGTCGAGCAAACACCCCCATAGTGTGATAGGCCATAGAGAGATAGGGGTCGAGCATGAATAGGGCCCAACCCAACTAGGATATGGGGGGATATGGGGCCTATCTCTCTTGGGAGCCCTCTATCAGTTGAGCTCTCATTCTATTCTCCAGTTGAGCCGCCCCACTTAAACTTTAGCAGCCCTCTACTGCTAGTTTCACTATATGGGATCACTCGAGTTGAGCTCCCTCTATCTTGTAGTTCGCTCTGATATGCACCGGACCGTGAGATACGCTCCCCTATCTAGTGAATCCCGGACCGGCTCCCGAAGGGGGGCCCCTCTCCGCCCCCTCTCTATAGATATGGGAGAGAGGGGCTGGGGATAGTTATATAGAGTGGGGGCCCCTATCTCCCCCATAGTTCTAGAGGGGGGCATTCATTTCTGCCCGACAGTTCCGATAGGGGGCTGCTCGGGCCGATGGCGGCTCCCAGATCTATATAGGGGGGGACGGGCCCCAGATATCAGAGAAACCTCCGCCAGAGAGAAAAAGATCTATATACCTATCGGCACTTGAGTGTGAAAAGAGAGATAGGGGGCTGAGTACCCCGATTGCCGAGGACCCTCCCGCTATGCTGCTATCGCTATGCCGATTTCTCTTTTCTTTATGCTGAGCTGAGGACGGGGCGAGATATTCCATCTAGGGGGAGCCATCTATAGAGATCAGAGATCTGGGCGGTCGCCCCCGCCCCACTCTCTATATAGTGGGCGACTCTCTAGAGTAGGCTAGGCACTCCCCTCTCACTATGGCCCCTATAGTGATCTTATATCTTCTATCTTATCTCGGCGACGGAAGGATTTCTCTATCTCGGAACCGGTAAGGCCTATAGAGAACTCTGGGGACACGATACTAGGAAGAAGCTCGGGTACGGTTGGAGAAGATCGGGGCTCTGGATATGGCAGGAGAGCGGAGAGCTGCGCTTGAATCAATCAGACTGCGCTCTATATTCTATTATCTAGATTCGGTCGAGTATCTATAGTGAGGTGAGGTCAGGACTCTCTAGAATAGAAACCGTTGATCGAGACGGGGCCGGACTACTCTCAATAGTCGATAGTATGTCTCTATAGTCAGGACTCTATGGAATAGAAACCGTTGATCGAGACAGGCATGCGGGGCTCTCCTCTCCGGGTGGGCCGGCGACCCCCCCTCTATATCTATAGTCTAGATATGGGAATAGAAAGGGCCCTATCCCTATAGAGAGTAGGGGTAGGGGGTCCGGTCGAGTGGCCTACTCTACTATGGGCTCTAGTCTAGTCGGTATAGGTATAGGTCCGAGGGACCGGACCCGAATAGGCAACTAGAGAGAGATATATAGATAGGGGGACAGAGCTCCCATATAGATATAGGGGAGTAGGCGACTATAGAGACTAGGGACTAGAGACTAGGGACCCTTCTTATCTGACTAGAGATACAGACAGATGGGTAGAGACTCTGGATTAGATGGGTAGAGACTCTAGATTAGATGGGTAGATCCCGGTAGATTCAATAGGACGGACGTATATAGAGAGGAGAGATCTGTCGGCCTACTCTACTATAGACTCTAATCTAGAGTCTAGTCCGGGCTTTGACCATGTCTCCCGAGTAATCAGTACATATGGCGCAAGACGGTTTCACAGATCGAGGTCGGAATGGGATCGGGTGTTTCACGTCTTGCCGTAGTGCCCGGTCGGAGATGAATGAGGATTCGAACCTCATGGGCCTCGGCCTCAAATAAATCAATATTTACAGGGCAGGTCAGGCCCCGATCCGGCATGATCATCCACGGATACACCTATCCATACCCACCTACCACCCACCTACCTATCCATCCCCACCTATCCATCCCCA